>CM030359.1:435097272-435449179 GCA_017893485.1 Hemerocallis citrina | reverse complement strand
ATCGCCTCCTCAGCATCAGCTTCTGTCAAAGCAAATACTTGCCCTGACTGGTACGACCTCTTCCCAGTCTGCTGTATTGGCACATTGTGATTGCCAGCCCGTGGTTTGAGACATCGAGATTGGTAATGTCCCACTTCCCCACAGTTAAAGCAAGTGACTGCAGAAGGTCTCCCTACATCGTTCCCAGGTCTTCCAGCTACACTGACAGCGTTCGCCCCTGTCGGTTTGAACTTCTGTGCAGATGGTTGCCCCTTGAAACTCCCCGGTGGCACGGGCCTCTTCCCGGACTGCCAGTTGCTCTTCTGGTGCTGAGCAACATGGAACTGCTCCATATCTGCCTCCGTTGCTGCCGCCCTCTTCACCAGCTTATCGAATCTCCTGATACCAAGAGGTATCATACGAGACCTCAAGCTCGGCCTCAGACCATGCTCGAACTTGCGAGCCTTCTTCGCCTCATCCATCACCAGTTCTGGAGCGTATCTGGAGAGCTGAGTAAACTTAGTCTCATACTCCCTCACTGACATGCTGCCTTGCTGAAGTGACAGAAACTCCATGGCCTTCTTCTCCTGGACGTCGGAGGGGAAATAATGGCTGCGGAATTCTTCCAGAAATTCCTCCCAGCCAAGCAACAAGCCGCCCATA
Source organism: Hemerocallis citrina (assembly GCA_017893485.1). Lineage (NCBI taxonomy): Eukaryota > Viridiplantae > Streptophyta > Magnoliopsida > Asparagales > Asphodelaceae > Hemerocallis > Hemerocallis citrina. Next base: position 435,448,537 of record CM030359.1, on the reverse strand, counting down.
GTCCTCTTCATCGACTGCCACCAAACAGCCGCATCCTTCTCCAACTGCAAAGTCGCCAACTTGACCTTGCTGCCCTCCGGTGTCTCCAACACCTCGAAGATTGTCTCCACTTGCCGAATCCAGTTATCGGCCGCATCCGGGTCGGACTTCCCCTCGAACACTGGTGGTTTCATTCTCTTGAACGATTCCACTAGCTTAATTGCCTCGGGTACTGGATTCACCGGCCCCCTTCCTTGGTTTGCAGCCACTGCATTCAGCGTCTGGTAAACCCTTGCAAATTCTGCCTCCAGGTCCAAACCTTCACCATTCCTGGCTCCCCTTCTCGCCATATTCTGATGCAAAAGATCCATTAAATTCGAAGTATAAGACAAGAAATTAAACCAACTTTCATTTCATTGAATTTCAAAGTTTATACATTCGAATTAAAACATTTCTTAACATCAGAATAGAAGAAAATAGAAACTAGGACAATCTAATCTCTACGGGTCCTCTTCGCTGCTCGAAGTTCATCCCGCAGTTCATCCACCTCATCTTTCAGCACATCAGTTAGGTTCTTTTTCTTCTCAAGTTCCCAAATCCGATGGCTAAGAACAGAATAGTCAGCATTCCGCTTCTCCATCTGAGCCTCCAAAATACCAACTCTATACTTCAGGGTATCCACTTGCCTCTGCAGAGAAGCCACAGCGCTACTCAGAGCTGGTCCCTTTTTCTTCATCGGAAGAAGAAGAATCGTCAGGTGAATTCGGCAGTGGGGTGATCTCTCGAGATTCAGGGTACTCCTCATCATCTGAATCAGCTTGCCCAGGGTGATACTCGTCCTCAGAATCAGCCTGTCCAGAATGGTACTCTTCCTCAATAATATGCCAGTCGTCGCCTCTAGCAGGGTCGAAGTGATCAGCCATCTTAGAATAGAGAGGAGAAAGCATAAATCATAGAGCAACACAAATGTAAATCACTTACATTTAGATCTCTAGACTCAAACACACACTCTAATGTCCACATCTAGGGTGTCGTTCCTTATAAATTTGTACAAGTGTGAAAGCGTAGGAAAGCGTGGCTCTGATACCACTCTGTAACGCCCCGAACCCCAAAATTACTGAGTTCGAGATGTTCTTCAGGATCTTTTCGCTTTTCTCGAGTACAATTTTACAAGGAAATTCAAACTTTTCTTTTTACATCAGAGTTATAACATCTCGCATTAAAATTTACACAGCGGAAGCAAAATATACAACATTTACATAAATGAATAACAACATAATGAGATCTTTATACATCCATTCCTCTTTACATGTAATTTATCCTGCATACAAAACTGTGGGTACGTCAGTTTATTCAACCGACGATAATTATACATGGCCATCCTCTCTATGCCAGAAACAGTATAACGAATCTCATTTCTTAACAAATCAATAATCTTGTTCATAATAAGCATGTAAAAATCAAAGGTAACTTTTAATGATGTCGTGTCGTGATTGTGCACTTAATCCTTAATGCAATTTATTTAATTTATCATGACACTAATGCACACTTGTTCGAATTCTATGCATCCCATACTACATAGGTTCGAGGGCAAGCCTCTTAATCGTTCTTCATTTTCTGTAGGGTTCAATCCCCCGCCATGACTTACTCTACTTCTGTAATTCCAATGAGTATCTTAGATGATTCTATGAGTACAAGCATGTATCCTGGCCCCTGGAGTAGAATTTCGCACCATGTCTTGACTCGTCAAGCATGCATTCTGCGACAATTCAGCCTCCTCCCTGAACACACTCCTCTTGCAGTCACCAAAACATCCCACAAGCGTGACTAGAGTCCGATCATTACTGAGTTGTGCCCGTGCCATGTCTTGACGCATCAAGCATGCATTCTGCGGCTCACACACCCGCACCGTACCCTAGCTCTCATACTCATGTTTTTCTCTCACCTTCATCACCTCCATACTATGTATTTAAGTTACATTAGAATCATGAATAAAAATCAAGCTCTAGAGTTAGCCTCTCCATCAACCGGACTTATCATTTCATTTCACGTGACCAACCTGGTCTATTTCTCAATATCATTTCATTTCACTGCCGGGGAGACTTAGCTACTCTTTCGTTCAATTTCAAATTCACAATATCCAATTGAGCGCCATCAGCTCATGATTTCATTTTTGAGTCTCACAGACTTTCTCATCGTGATTTAATCTTTCATAATTATTCCTTTAATTCTCAATTCTCATTTATGATTCCTTTCACATAATTCAAACAGCCATAAACAGAATCCATTGATTTAAAAGCATAGAGTTCATCATTACCAACAGTAAATAACATGAATCAAATTATCAAAAGTCCACTCTGTACAGTCGACTTGGAAGAACACCAGTCGACTTATACAGTCACGTATAGGTTCCTCATAAAAGCTCGGGATAGTCGACTGTTGCACTCAGCCAGTCGCCTGTCCCGCAACCTTCCATATTCACAACATTATAACAGTCGACTGTTCATTAATCAGTCGTCTGTCCTGGAGATTTCAAACAGCATAATTTCCAAGTCCAGATCAGTCAACTTACTACATGCATTGGTCGACTGGACAGATCCATTTCAATTAGGGAATTTATCTACAGTTCTTACGTGTACTTGCATCATGATATCAATTAACAGTATGCATCAATTCATGTTTCATAAGCAAAGTTCCTCTCATTCAGTAGCATTCACGGCACAATTTTCTCAGTTATTAACATGCTCTTTTAGAGAAAACTACTCTACACATGCATTCACATTGCTCATACTTTCTTACAGTCATAATAAGTCCATATAAATGAAATATTGTTATTCAGGGAACTTTCAAACAGTCATATTCAGAAATGAAGCACCAGTCGACTTAACACCAAGTCAGTCGACTGCGCCGACAACTTCAGATATTTATCACTATTAGTTCTTCTCATTTATCTTCCCTCCATCATGTGTGTCATAGGGAAATCATATACATTTAATAATCACACCATCATGGCTATTCACACACATGTTTATCAGCATATTATAAAAATAACGTCTCGGACCAGTCGACTGGCTCACATGGCAGTCGACCGTACCGACAGTCTCGTCTCAACATTCTTAGCATGTTCAAGCAATTTCTACAACATTCAAATTACTTTTTATCACATGGTATCAATCACGATAATTATAGCATTATTCCTACATTAGAAGTCCTGAGAAACACCCACCTTAAATGAAGAAATAAACGAAATCCCGCAAGTCCTTCAATATAGCTCAGCACTTCTTGCTCCTTTGTCCCACACCGGCTCCTCAGCAATGCTGCTTGCCTCCAGAAAAGCTCCCACACAACTCACAGATACTCTCTTGAAAACTTAGGAAATTTTAGTGTAAAAGAGATAGGGAATAGGAGGGGGTATTTATACTAGAAAATAGATAGAATAGATGGCTTGGATTAATAGGGGAGTTGGAGAATCAAAGGCTGAGATCTAATCGGAAGTTAGGAAACTACCCACACCTCAAGATGTAACCGCCCATGATCCTAGCCACTTCTCCACCAATCCGGCCAAGCTTAAGTGTCTTGTGCACGTGTACATGAAGTGCACGTGTACACACACACAAAACTCCAAAGAGTACCTCTAATCCGGGAAAATAAGAGGAAAAACTACATATATACAAGTTGTGAAAATAAAAGGTTAAGTTTATGGGTTTAAATACATTTGGGCCAAAATATGCATTTTTATAAAGGAAAATAAACAAGTCACATTTGGGCTTTGAGAAGAATGTTTCATAGGAAATGCTACACTTTATTTATCATGGAGAAAAGTAATGATAATAGGCTATCATAAGAAAATAATTATCCTTTCATATATTAGGAGGGTATTACATCACTCCCTCCTTAGAATAGTTCCGTCCCCGGAACTACAACCAAGAGCGAGAAACAGAAAACACAACAACAAGAGATACAAAAATATAAAGATACAAAATACAAAATACAATCAACAAGACAATCAAGCAAAAAGCTCAGGATAGTCCTTCAACATCCTCTTCTCGGATTCCCAAGTAGCCTCTTCAACCAAGTGGTTTCTCCAGACTACCTTGACCATCGGTATCGTCTTATTCCTCAAGACTTTCTCCCTACGGTCAACAATCTCAACAGGAGTCTCGATGTAATTCAGGTCTAACTGCAAACCCTCCGGCACTTCAGGCAAATGATGACTCGGGTCTGGAATATAACCTCTCAACATAGACACATGAAAGACATTGTGCACCTGAGACAACTCTTCCGGTAATTCAAGCCGGTAAGCAGTTTTCCCGATCCTTTTCAATATCTTATATGGGCCTATAAATCTCGGGGCTAACTTCCCGCCTTTGCCAAACCGAACCACACCTTTACTGGGTGATACCTTCAGAAAGACGAAGTCACCAATCTCAAACTCAAGGTCCCTTCTCCGGTTGTCTGCATAGCTTTTCTGCCTGCTCTGAGCTTCCACCAACCTCTTCCTGATCAGATCAATCTTCTCAGAAGTCAGCTGTACAAGCTCAGGACCAAACAACTGACGCTCCCCAACCTCATACCAACACACAGGAGTCCTGCACTTCCTGCCATACAAAGCTTCATACGGCGCCATCCCGATGCTAGCCTGAAAACTGTTGTTATAGGCAAATTCCACCAAAGGTAGATGCCTTTCCCAACTGCCTCCAAAGTCTAGTATACAACACCGAAGCATATCCTCAAGAATACGGTTGACTCTCTCGGTCTGCCCATCGGTTTGCGGATGAAAAGCAGTGCTGAAATCTGTATTGGTACCCAAAGCTGCCTGAAGACTCCTCCAGAAATGCAAAGTAAACCGCGCATCTCGATCAGACACAATGGTCGCAGGAACGCCATGAAGTCGGACAATCTCACCAACATACAACTCAGCCAACTTGTCCATCGAAGCCGTGAGTTTCATTGCCAAAAAGTGAGCGGTCTTGGTAAGTCGATCGACTATAACCCAAATAGCATCATTGCCTTTAGAACTCTTAGGCAATCCCGTGATGAAATCCATACTGATGTTATCCCACTTCCATTCCGGAATAGGTAACGGCTGTAATAGACCTCCGGGTCTCTGATTTTCGGCTTTGACTTGCTGACAAACCTCACACCTCGCGACAAATTCGGCCACATCCCGCTTCAAACCTGACCACCAGAAATGCTGTTTTATGTCATTATACATCTTAGTACTCCCAGGATGTACTGACAAAAGAGTAGCATGCGCCTCCTGAAGAATACTCTCTTTCAAGTCTGCCTGATCTGGAACACACAGCCTATCTCCGAACCACAGCACTCCATCCCTGGTCTGAAATCCGGGCAACCTGCCAGCACTAACCTGCTCCTTCATCCCCAAGATATCAGCATCAACTTCCTGACTTGCAATGATCCTTGCATTCAAAGTAGGCTGAAGCTTCAACTGAGATAAAGATGCTCCCAATCCTTGCAAGACAACCTCAATACCTGCTCGATCCAACTCCTCAATCAGATGCCTCTGAGTCGTAATCAAACTGGCCAAACTGCTCTTGCGACTAAGTGCATCAGCAACAACATTAGCCTTTTCAGGATGATACTTGATCTCAGGTCGCATATCCTCGAGCACTTCCAGCCATCTCCGCTGCCTCAGATTGAGATCCCTCTGCTGGTAGATATACTTCAAGCTTTTATGATCCGTGTACATGTTCAACTTCTCACCATACACGTAGTGCCTCCATTGCTTCAAGCAAAGATAATCGCAGCCAGCTCTAGATCATGAGTTGGATAATTCTTCTCGTGCGGTCGTAGTTGCCTAGACCCATAAGCGATTACTTTACCTTCTTGCATTAAGACACAACCAAGCCCCCGATGTGAAGCATCGCTATAGACGTCATACTCAACTCCTGCTCTAGGCAAAGCCAAAATAGGTGCAGTCGCTAGTCTATCTTTCAACTCCTGAAAACTCGCCTCACATTGCTCGGTCCACTTGAAGCTCACATTCTTCTTGGTCAGTTCAGTAAGCGGCACAGCTATCTGAGCATAACCTTGAATGAATCTCCGATAATACCCAGTCATCCCAAGAAAACTTCTGACTTCCTTCACTGTAGTAGGCCTAGCCCAATCTCTCACTGCCTCTATCTTCTGAGGGTCAGTTGCCACTCCCTCCTTAGAAAGGATGTGACCTAGGAATGCCACTTCAGATTTCCAGAAATCACACTTGGATAACTTGGCATACAACCTCTGCTCTTCCAACTTCTGCAAAACTGCTGCCAGATGCTCGGTGTGCTCCGCCTCAGACTTGGAGTACACAAGAATATCGTCTATAAACACCACGACGAAAGAATCAATAAACGGCCTCAGAACTCTGTTCATCAAGTCCATGAAGATTGCAGGTGCATTCGTCACTCCGAATGGCATAACTAAGAATTCGTAATGCCCATGCCGAGTTCTAAATGCAGTTTTGTGCACATCTTCAGCCTTCGCTCGCACTTGGTGATATCCTGATCGAAGATCTATTTTGGAGAAAACAGCTGCTCCTTGTAGACGATCGAACAAGTCATCAATTCGAGGAATCGGATACTTATTCTGAACAGTGACCTTATTCAGCTCCCGGTAATCGATACACATCCTCATCGATCCATCCTTCTTCTTTACCAAAAGCACTGGTGCTCCCCAAGGTGACGCACTAGGTTGAATAAAGCCTTTTCCCAACAGTTCCTCAATCTGTCGTTTCACTTCATCCTGTTCCACTGGAGCCATCCTATACGGTGCCTTAGAAATGGGTGCACTTCCTGGTTGAACAGTGATGCTGAACTCTACATCACGGTGCAGAGGTAACCCAGGATAATCTTCCAAGAACACAGTCGGATAGTCCCGAACCACAGGAATCCCTTGCAATTCCACAGGAGTCTCTTCCTTGCGGATAGTTGCCACCAGCTTAGAAAACTTCAACTTTCCTTGGAAAGTGACTTCAGGTCCACCTGGAGCCTTTACTGTTACGGTCTTGGTCTTACACTCGATGCTTGCACTGTACACCGACATCCAATCAATGCCAATGATAACATCGACTCCCAAGATAGTCAGCTCGATCAGATCAATGCCAAAGATTCGATCCCCAATCACTATCTCGCAATCAGCATAATACCGATCAGTGGTCAAAGTTTCCCCTGATGGAGTAGCTACTGCTAAGATCTTGCCTGGAAAAATCTTTGGTTCAACTCCCAACACTTTAGCAAATCTTGGAGACACAAAAGTATGAGAGGATCCAGTATCAAACAACACCACAGCTTCCTTTCCATTAATATAGAGTTTTCCTGTTACATAACATATACCATTACATAACAGTGTCACACTATGAACGGAAAGAAGAAATGACAAAAACCACACTAAACATCAGCTCTCGTACCAGAGATGACCTGATCCGCCTCCTCAGCATCAGCTTCTGTCAAAGCAAATACTTGCCCTGACTGGTACGACCTCTTCCCAGTCTGCTGTATTGGCACATTGTGATTGCCAGCCCGTGGTTTGAGACATCGAGATTGGTAATGTCCCACTTCCCCACAGTTAAAGCAAGTGACTGCAGAAGGTCTCCCTACATCGTTCCCAGGTCTTCCAGCTACACTGACAGCGTTCGCCCCTGTCGGTTTGAACTTCTGTGCAGATGGTTGCCCCTTGAAACTCCCCGGTGGCACGGGCCTCTTCCCGGACTGCCAGTTGCTCTTCTGGTGCTGAGCAACATGGAACTGCTCCATATCTGCCTCCGTTGCTGCCGCCCTCTTCACCAGCTTATCGAATCTCCTGATACCAAGAGGTATCATACGAGACCTCAAGCTCGGCCTCAGACCATGCTCGAACTTGCGAGCCTTCTTCGCCTCATCCATCACCAGTTCTGGAGCGTATCTGGAGAGCTGAGTAAACTTAGTCTCATACTCCCTCACTGACATGCTGCCTTGCTGAAGTGACAGAAACTCCATGGCCTTCTTCTCCTGGACGTCGGAGGGGAAATAATGGCTGCGGAATTCTTCCAGAAATTCCTCCCAGCCAAGCAACAAGCCGCCCATAGTCCTCTTCATCGACTGCCACCAAACAGCCGCATCCTTCTCCAACTGCAAAGTCGCCAACTTGACCTTGCTGCCCTCCGGTGTCTCCAACACCTCGAAGATTGTCTCCACTTGCCGAATCCAGTTATCGGCCGCATCCGGGTCGGACTTCCCCTCGAACACTGGTGGTTTCATTCTCTTGAACGATTCCACTAGCTTAATTGCCTCGGGTACTGGATTCACCGGCCCCCTTCCTTGGTTTGCAGCCACTGCATTCAGCGTCTGGTAAACCCTTGCAAATTCTGCCTCCAGGTCCAAACCTTCACCATTCCTGGCTCCCCTTCTCGCCATATTCTGATGCAAAAGATCCATTAAATTCGAAGTATAAGACAAGAAATTAAACCAACTTTCATTTCATTGAATTTCAAAGTTTATACATTCGAATTAAAACATTTCTTAACATCAGAATAGAAGAAAATAGAAACTAGGACAATCTAATCTCTACGGGTCCTCTTCGCTGCTCGAAGTTCATCCCGCAGTTCATCCACCTCATCTTTCAGCACATCAGTTAGGTTCTTTTTCTTCTCAAGTTCCCAAATCCGATGGCTAAGAACAGAATAGTCAGCATTCCGCTTCTCCATCTGAGCCTCCAAAATACCAACTCTATACTTCAGGGTATCCACTTGCCTCTGCAGAGAAGCCACAGCGCTACTCAGAGCTGGTCCCTTTTTCTTCATCGGAAGAAGAAGAATCGTCAGGTGAATTCGGCAGTGGGGTGATCTCTCGAGATTCAGGGTACTCCTCATCATCTGAATCAGCTTGCCCAGGGTGATACTCGTCCTCAGAATCAGCCTGTCCAGAATGGTACTCTTCCTCAATAATATGCCAGTCGTCGCCTCTAGCAGGGTCGAAGTGATCAGCCATCTTAGAATAGAGAGGAGAAAGCATAAATCATAGAGCAACACAAATGTAAATCACTTACATTTAGATCTCTAGACTCAAACACACACTCTAATGTCCACATCTAGGGTGTCGTTCCTTATAAATTTGTACAAGTGTGAAAGCGTAGGAAAGCGTGGCTCTGATACCACTCTGTAACGCCCCGAACCCCAAAATTACTGAGTTCGAGATGTTCTTCAGGATCTTTTCGCTTTTCTCGAGTACAATTTTACAAGGAAATTCAAACTTTTCTTTTTACATCAGAGTTACAACATCTCGCATTAAAATTTACACAGCGGAAGCAAAATATACAACATTTACATAAATGAATAACAACATAATGAGATCTTTATACATCCATTCCTCTTTACATGTAATTTATCCTGCATACAAAACTGTGGGTACGTCAGTTTATTCAACCGACGATAATTATACATGGCCATCCTCTCTATGCCAGAAACAGTATAACGAATCTCATTTCTTAACAAATCAATAATCTTGTTCATAATAAGCATGTAAAAATCAAAGGTAACTTTTAATGATGTCGTGTCGTGATTGTGCACTTAATCCTTAATGCAATTTATTTAATTTATCATGACACTAATGCACACTTGTTCGAATTCTATGCATCCCATACTACATAGGTTCGAGGGCAAGCCTCTTAATCGTTCTTCATTTTCTGTAGGGTTCAATCCCCCGCCATGACTTACTCTACTTCTGTAATTCCAATGAGTATCTTAGATGATTCTATGAGTACAAGCATGTATCCTGGCCCCTGGAGTAGAATTTCGCGCCATGTCTTGACTCGTCAAGCATGCATTCTGCGACAATTCAGCCTCCTCCCTGAACACACTCCTCTTGCAGTCACCAAAACATCCCACAAGCGTGACTAGAGTCCGATCATTACTGAGTTGTGCCCGCGCCATGTCTTGACGCATCAAGCATGCATTCTGCGGCTCACACACCCGCACCGTACCCTAGCTCTCATACTCATGTTTTTCTCTCACCTTCATCACCTCCATACTATGTATTTAAGTTACATTAGAATCATGAATAAAAATCAAGCTCTAGAGTTAGCCTCCCCATCAACCGGACTTATCATTTCATTTCACGTGACCAACCTGGTCTATTTATCAATATCATTTCATTTCACTGCCGGGGAGACTTAGCTACTCTTTCGTTCAATTTCAAATTCACAATATCCAATTGAGCGCCATCAGCTCATGATTTCATTTTTGAGTCTCACAGACTTTCTCATCATGATTTAATCTTTCATAATTATTCCTTTAATTCTCAATTCTCATTTATGGTTCCTTTCACATAATTCAAACAGCCATAAACAGAATCCATTGATTTAAAAGCATAGAGTTCATCATTACCAACAGTAAATAACATGAATCAAATTATCAAAAGTCCACTCTGTACAGTCGACTTGGAAGAACACCAGTCGACTTATACAGTCACGTACAGGTTCCTCATAAAAGCTCGGGATAGTCGACTGTTGCACTCAGCCAGTCGCCTGTCCCGCAACCTTCCATATTCACAACATTATAACAGTCGACTGTTCATTAATCAGTCGTCTGTCCTGGAGATTTCAAACAGCATAATTTCCAAGTCCAGATCAGTCGACTTACTACATGCATTGGTCGACTGGACAGATCCATTTCAATTAGGGAATTTATCTACAGTTCTTACGTGTACTTGCATCATGATATCAATTAACAGTATGCATCAATTCATGTTTCATAAGCAAAGTTCCTCTCATTCAGTAGCATTCACGGCACAATTTTCTCAGTTATTAACATGCTCTTTTAGAGAAAACTACTCTACACATGCATTCACATTGCTCATACTTTCTTACAGTCATAATAAGTCCATATAAATGAAATATTGTTATTCAGGGAACTTTCAAACAGTCATATTCAGAAATGAAGCACCAGTCGACTTAACACCAAGTCAGTCGACTGCGCCGACAACTTCAGATATTTATCACTATTAGTTCTTCTCATTTATCTTCCCTCCATCATGTGTGTCATAGGGAAATCATATACATTTAATAATCACACCATCATGGCTATTCACACACATGTTTATCAGCATATTATAAAAATAACGTCTCGGACCAGTCGACTGGCTCACATGGCAGTCGACCGTACCGACAGTCTCGTCTCAACATTCTTAGCATGTTCAAGCAATTTCTACAACATTCAAATTACTTTTTATCACATGGTATCAATCACGATAATTATAGCATTATTCCTACATTAGAAGTCCTGAGAAATACCCACCTTAAATGAAGAAATAAACGAAATCCCGCAAGTCCTTCAATATAGCTCAGCACTTCTTGCTCCTTTGTCCCACACCGGCTCCTCAGCAATGCTGCTTGCCTCCAGAAAAGCTCCCACACAACTCACAGATACTCTCTTGAAAACTTAGGAAATTTTAGTGTAAAAGAGATAGGGAATAGGAGGGGGTATTTATACTAGAAAATAGATAGAATAGATGGCTAGGATTAATAGAGGAGTTGGAGAATCAAAGGCTGAGATCTAATCGGAAGTTAGGAAACTACCCACACCTCAAGATGTAACCGCCCATGATCCTAGCCACTTCTCCACCAATCCGGCCAAGCTTAAGTGTCTTGTGCACGTGTACATGAAGTGCACGTGTACACACACACAAAACTCCAAAGAGTACCTCTAATCCGGGAAAATAAGAGGAAAAACTACATATATACAAGTTGTGAAAATAAAAGGTTAAGTTTATGGGTTTAAATACATTTGGGCCAAAATATGCATTTTTATAAAGGAAAATAAACAAGTCACATTTGGGCTTTGAGAAGAATGTTTCATAGGAAATGCTACACTTTATTTATCATGGAGAAAAGTAATGATAATAGGCTATCATAAGAAAATAATTATCCTTTCATATATTAGGAAAAATCGGGGTATTACACTTTTTCTCCTCTTATAAGAGATTTACCTCTTGTAAGAGGTGGTCCCCCTCTTACAAGAGTTTTTTTAGTGTTCTTTTTTTACCTCTTATAAGACATTTTTCTCAAAATATCTTATAAGCCTAAAAGACTTCTAGTAGCCTCTTTCAAATTCTTATAAGACTTCTATCACTTAAAAAGTCTATATTACCCCCAAAGTCTATATTATAATTGTTACTAATTAAACTAGTTTATATATTAGTCTATAGTAGCCCGGAATATGCTATCCCAGAAAAAGTGTAATCATATACGTAGTTGACTGTAATATGCTATCCTTGAAAAAGTAAGGGAATTCATTCTTCACAATCTCGAACAATTATGTTAGGGATGCTGTCGAAATACTGATTTATTTAAAGATATATATATTTACGTCCAGTAAGTACATTACTTGAGTTGTGGCTAGTTGATTTGTCCTGTTATGATGCCACCATGTTCAAATCCTGCAGTCGGTCAGGTTTTTTATTTATTTATTTATTTATTTATTTATTTATTTATTTATTTATTTATTTATTTATTATTTACAGTTAAGGGAGAATTTATATTAGCCCATTGACCTTAAATTTTTTTAATCCAACTTCTTTGAAACAAATTATTATTATTTATATTTATACATACTAATTTTCATACTAATTAAAAGTCTATAGTAGCCCGGAATTATAATTGATGATTTACACTGATTTGTAAATTTAACTTGCCATTAAACTAGTTTATATATTAGTAATTTGAACTTATCTTTTCTTGTCCTTCATCTCACTATTTTTATACTTTGGGGTAATATAGACTTTGGGGTAATATAGGCTCTTGTAAGAGGTGAAAAAAGAACAGAAATCTCTTATAAGAGGTTTTATAAGAGGTTATTTTTATATAAAAAGAACACTTCAAAAAGAGGCTCTTACTGTAAATCTCTTATAAGAGGTAACCTCTTATAAGAGGAAAAAAAAAGAACATTACCTAAGTTTACTTTCTTTCTTCTTTCTTAATTATCAAAGCATGATGTGGTCAACATATTTCATAAGCACAAAATTTTGTAAACCTACTAACATGGTTTACAACATAAAAGAGTTCTTATCTTTAATTAGCATGGTATCTATTTCTTAATCAACAAAACTACCTTCATACATATATGTTATACTAGCATGAACCTTATAATTTTCTTATAAAAATTCTTCTTATATTACTCATTTTAGCATGCATGTCCTATATTAGAAAATAATGAAATCACCCACCTTGTGTGAAGCTTAACTAATGAAAGAAAAGAACACCACTTCTAGCTCCAAGTACTCCTAGCTCTTCTTCTCCTAACAAAAGCTCTTTCTCCTAGCAAAAGCTCTTTCTCCTAGCAATAGCTTCTCCTCCTATCAAGCTCTCCTAGCAAGAATTTCCTCTAAGCAAAATAGAACTCTCTTACTCTCTTTATTTTCTTTCTTTCTCTTGTTTTTTATAATGTTTTTGGTGCAAAGAAGAATGAAAAAAAGGGGCTCCATTTATAGGGCTTTGTGAGGGTCTAAAGTGCAAAAATTCTCACCCTAATAACTCTTTCTTTTAATTCATACAACTCTTCAATTTCTAAACTCCTAAAACCTACAACTCTTCAACTTTCCAACCTTTCAAAAGCTTAACTCCATAACCTCCAAACTCTTCTCCTTCCCCCCACTCTTCCAAATTTGGTCACAACTAGGTGTAAAACCGGCCACCATGTGTGTGTGTGCATGCACATATGCACATACAATTTTTAATACAATTCTATAACTCTAAATGTGTACAAAGGTTGTAACTTGTCATGTATTAGTCCAACCCAATATAATTTGTGATTTTATTAATGGGCTTGATTCATGAGCTCACTTTTAATTAATTAATTTAATTATCCTAGTGGGCTCTTCTCCTAATGGGCTAGATTTTAATATTTAGGTCCATAGATCAAAAGAAGGCTAATTAAAACTTATGCATGCTAAAAATTTGTAAAAGAGAATAACAAAATGAGAATAAGAATTTGCACGTGCATCATACGTGCAAAAATCAAAATGCTTTTTTAATTTAAAATAAATTGTGAGGTGTAACAACACTCCCTCCTTAGAATAGTTTCGTCCCCGGAACTACACTTAGGAGCGAGAGAAATACAAAGAAGAAAAAGAAAATTTTACAAAAATTTCAGTGGAAGAGTTCAGAGTGATTTTTCATCATCTTTTCCTCTGATTCCCTAGTGGCCTCCTCAACAAACTGGTTCCTCCAAATGACTTTGACCATAAGTATCGTCTTATTTCTCAAGACCTTTTCTCGACTATCCACGATCTCAATAGGACGCTCAACATAGCTCAGATCCAGCTGCAAACCTTCAGGCACTTCTGGCAAATGATGACTCGGATCTGGGACATACCTCGCAGCATGGACATATGAAAAACATTGTGTACTTGGGCCAACTCCTCCAGTTGTTCTAACCAATAAGCTATCTTTCCAATTCTCTTCAATATCTTGTAGGGTCCAATGTATCTCGGAGCTAATTTTCCTCCCCTTCCGAACCGAATCACCCCTTTAGTCAGAGACACCTTCACAAAGACATAGTCACCTTCCTCAAACTCCAGGTCTCTCCTCCTGTTGTCGGCGTAACTCTTTTGCCTGCTCTACGCGTCGACCAACCTCTTCCTAATCAGCTCGATCTTTTCTGAGGTTTGCTACACAATCTCTGGTCCATACAGCTACCGCTCTCCCACTTCATACCAACAAACCGGTGTCATGCATTTCCTCTCATATAGAGCTTCATACGGTGCCATCGCAATGTGATGCGGTTTATTTCTGGGAGACGTGTGGATGCACCAGGTGTGAGTTCGGACTCAATTTGTATTTGAAGGAGAAAGCTGCTCGTCTGACGACCCTCGGCTGACCGGGCGGAACCTGTGGCGACCTCGGGATGATTCGGAGATCTGGGCTCGGATCAGAGGATTCGGATCCGAGGTCTTGTGTACCTGCAGTCGGTCCTGAAACACCGGGGTTTGTCCCGATGGCGGACCCTCCGACGATCTAGTCAGTCTCTGTGAGAGAGTAGCAATAACTAGGTGAATTTAAGTGGAAAAAGATTGATTACCTGAAAAGGTGGGTGAGGGTCTAGTATTTATAGAGAATTCCAACCGGGTTTGGATCCGCTTGGGGGTCGGGTCTGGACCCGAAAGCCCATGGGCCTGACGTGGCAGAGGGCCCAGGGGGTTTAGGGCAGATGTGGCCATACCAGGAGCGGTATAGGGCTGACGTGGCAAAACCCTGGGTAGTATTTAGAGCTGACATGGCTGATCGTGGGTCTTCTGTGCTTCTGGGAGAATCGGAGGGCCTAGGCTGTGCCAGGTCATCCCCCTGCTTCGCCAGAGAGGGGGGACGGCCCGTGGGGCTGTCACGGATCAGAAACCGAGGACCACTGAGGCTCGTCGGATACGAGGAGGCCGGTTCTGTGGGGGTGCACTTGAGGTTCGGTGCCGACCCTGTAATGGTTCGAAGCCGGACTAAATTGCTATTTTTACCTTTCTTGAGTGAGAGTTGTATTGGGCCCTGGTTGGGCCTCCAGGCCATTTTTACCCTACCACACAAGCCCCCCACTCCTGCGGGGGTGCGGGAGCTAGCCGGGGAGGAGTGTTCATGGTCGTGGAAATGGGATGGTGAATCGCTGGGCCTTCATGAGGGGGTTGCCCTGAGGCTTCCTGGGAAGATTGCCTTGGTGCCAGACCTAACCTCGGGAGGGTGAGGGATTCTAGGTCGGCACGGTTGAAGGCGAGTCGTGGAGCCTTCCTGAGAAGACTACCCTGGTGCTGGACCCGACCTCGAGCAGGCGAGGGACTTATGGGCCAACAAGGGGGGTGGCGAGCCGTTGAGCCTTCCTGAGAAGACTACCCTGGTGCCAGACCTGACCTCGAGCTTGGCGAGGGATTACGGGTTGGTAAGGGCGATGGCAAGCCGTGGAGCCTTCCTGAGAAGACTACCCTGGTGCTAGACCCGACCTCGAGCAGGCGAGGGACTTATGGGCCAACAAGGGGGGTGGCAAGCCGTTGAGCCTTCCTGAGAAGACTACCCTGGTGCCAGACCTGACCTCGAGCTTGGCGAGGGATTACGGGTCGGTAAGGGCGATGGCGAGCCGTGGAGCCTTCCTAAGAAGACTACCCTGGTGTTGGACCCGACCTCGAGCAGGCAAGGGACTTATGGGCCAACAAAAGGGGTGGCGAGCCGTTGAGCCTTCCTGAGAAGACTACCCTGGTGCCAGACCCGACCTCGAGCTTGGCGAGGGATTATGGGTCGGCAAGGGCGATGGCGAGCCGTGGAGCCTTCTTGAGAAGACTACCCTGGTGTTAGACCCGACCTCGAGCAGGCGAGGGACTTATGGGCCAACAAGGGGGGTGGCGAGCCGTTGAGCCTTCCTGAGAAGACTACCCTGGTGCCAGACCTGACCTCGAGCTTGGCGAGGGATTACGGGTCGGCAAAGGCGATGGCGAGCCGTGAAGCCTTCCTGAGAAGACTACCCTGGTGCTAGACCCGACCTCGAGCAGGCGAGGGACTTATGGGCCAACAAGGGTGGGGGGCGAACCGTTGTGCCTTAGGAATGTTGGGCAGGGTAGCCTGCCGTCTTTTGCAGAGTATTGAAGGCGCCCCGGGATCTGTGCGATGTTCCAATTTCCCAGGGGCCTTAATGGCGCTGCCTAATAAATGTATGGCGCATGGTCTTCCGTCGTTTGGTTTTCCCCACGTCATAAAAGCTGGCTTATGGGGGAGGCTATAAGTATCCCTCTCCGCAGCGGGTTGGATCACAGCAAGAGTGGTCTACTGGTCCTCAAAGGTGTCTGCTCCGGCGGACGTCTGTCTTTTGCAAAATTTTTCCCTTGGTCGTGTTGGAGAGGTGGTTTCTCTGCCGCCCCGATCTTCTCTCGGATCTGATCGCTCTGATACGGCAGCCAGATCCAGGGGGGATCGAGGCGAGAGGGGTAACGACCGAAATTCGGACCAATAGATGAGTAGTCTCGGATTGGTGATGCTTCTGCCGTCTGGATCCTTTTTCGGGACAGACGACCCTGATATGGTTGTTTGGCCCGAGAGAGATCCAGACGGGAGGGGCATCTACCAAACCCCAGGCTTGGGGCCGAAGTGCCCCGGATAGGTGGGTCGTCTCCGATTGGAGGTCGGCCACTCTGTCTTCAAATAGGGCCCCAGGTAATGGCGGTTTTTGTCTCACCCTCGAACAGTTCGGGGTTTCGGCTGTCAAGGCTGTAAGCCCCGAACTGCTCGCGGGTGAAAGGGGAACCGACCGAGTCCTGGAGCCTGGGGCGTCTGTCTAAGGACGGCGCCTTAAACCTTTAAGTAAAAACGTTCTCTTTGCCGAATGCCCCCTCCAAACTGACCCCCTCGTCTGGCTGCCAGCCTGGCGTTGGATGACGTCGGCAGTGCACGTTTTGAGGACGTGGCGCGATTTCCCAGGCGGCAGTTGCACGTCAAATAGGTGAACAGTTCTTGCGGGAATCGAGGAGTCACTTTCTTCCTTTATAAATACTCCCCCCTCTCCCCTTCTAGCCCACTCCTTTCTTGCCGCCATTTTTTTCAAAAATTTCCCAACACTTTAGCTCTCGTCCCTGCAGCTTGCTGTACTAGACTCGCCCTTCCGAAGTGACCCCAGGTGAGTTGGTAAGTTTGTTTAGTTTTAGGCACAGATGGATAGGGCTCAGTCTGGCTCGTCGGCGTCGACATCTAGGGGGGAAGTGAAACCTGTTTCCGACTCGACTTCGTGGGAGGAGCCCGTACTTGAGGGGGAGTCAGTATACGTCAAGGAGTCTTCCGATTCGGCTTCGTGGGAGGAACCCGTAGGTGAGGAGGAGGAGGTACATGGTGTGAGGCCGTTACGCTCCCGACGTCCCTTTGTGGTGGAGAGTAGTGAGTCGGGGGAGACGAATGATGGCTCGGGCGGCGTCCGCGTTTTGGAGTTGACTTTCGAGGAAGAGGGAGACGAGGGTGGCATTGTAAAGAGATCCACAATTCAAGGTGCGGATCCGAGTTCCATGCCGACCGTCCTGGGGCCCTTATTCACTCCCTCGCTGGAGCGAACCAAGACGAAGAAGAAGAAGGCTCCGAGGAAGGCAGGACCAGGGACTGGTGGTTCGAGTCAGGTGCCCGTATACCGTAACTTGTGGACAGGTTCGCCCGTGCAGCCGAAGCCTTTCCGTCAGTATCCTGACGACCTATCCGACAAGGAGCTCTTCGGCGTGCAGGCTTCCTCGCCGAGTCGGAAGAGGGGGAAGATGGACGCGATTCTGACCGTCTTGGAGGGTGGGGACTTGGAGGTTTTGCAGCTGGCGTACCACATAGGTCCTGGCTACGAATTGATGCTGCCGAGCTCTACTCTGCGCCCAACCGATCCCCTATCTGCTTGGTGTTGCGTCTTCCCAGTGGACGCCTTCATTTCTGGACTGAGGCTGCCAGTCCACCCGTTTGTTCGGGAAGTGCTGAACTGGGCCTCCTTGGCTCCGATGCAGTATGGGCCGAACTCTTGGAAGCAGATAATCTGTTTTGTACTGATGTGCGAGGCACGGAAGGTACCCCTACGGTTGAACGTGTTCCGAGCGATGGTGATGATCAGTTCGGCGGCTGAGGGCATTTACTATATCTCCCCCCAGAGTAAGACGAAGGTTGTACACAGCCACCCGGACTCTATTAAGGATTGGAAGAAGAAATATTTGGTGATCCGGAGTGAAGAGCCCTGGGACATTCCAACTAGATGGAACTATTCCAAGCCGAGCTATCCTGCGCCGAGGCCGGGGGATCTGTCGGCCGAGGAGTGGGGGTTTGTCGAGCACCTCCGTTTGTCCCCTAGTATCGATTGGACGAAGGTGTTTTTTTTTCGAATGAATTTCGATGACGGAGGCCCATCTGGCGAGCGTCGGACTGAGCCCAGCCGTTCTGTGTATGTAGTTGTTTCTTTTCTCTTGGTCTTTTCGTGCTTTCCTGCTTATTACTTCTTAATGGTTTTTTCTGCAGATATGGATGAGGCATCGATCAAAGCAAGGAGGCTCGCCATGAAGAAGGAGAACGCCGAGAAGAAGAAGGGGGAGGCGGCGAAGAGGTCGAGGGAGCCGCCCCTGGTTATCTCGGAGGTCCCGCTCGAGCCAAAGACTAAAAGGACTCGCTCGGAGACGAGCAAGGGGGCGGCCCATTCGAGGGGTAAGGGTCCAGCGAGGTCGTCCGATCTTGACAAGGGGAAAGGTCCCTTGGTAGAGGTTGAGGAGGAGGACCCGGTGGTGGAGATGTTGCGGCAACGGTGGGCACCGGACTGGTCGGTTCAGATGGGCGACTGTCTGACCGAGGAAGCCCAGGCCGTTGAGGTGGTGGAGAAGTTGGCGACCCCTCGTGATCGCCAAGCGATGGAGAGTGAGCCCGTAGAGGTGGCCTTTACGCGCCTGGCGCAAGCCACCGTACTGGTAAGCTTGTCGATCTCATCTTTCTCGTTAATCTTGCTTCGGGAGTTCTCCCCTTATCAGTGTTTTGTTGGTCGCAGGCTTGTATGCAGGGAGCTCATGTAAAGAATCTTTACGAAGCATCCCTATCGCAAGAGCGGCTTCGGGCGGACAAGAGCGAGCGGGAGATGAAGGAGATGCGGATCGAGCTCGAGGGTTCGCATAAGAGGGAGCAGAAGATGAAGCTCGAGCTCGAGGCTTAGGACGCCGAGTGGGGGAAGAGGGTGGTCTCCTTGAAGAAGAAGTTCGCCAAGGAGAAGGAGGAGTTGACGGCTGCGTTTGCCAAGGAGAGGGCAGAGCTGACGGATGCGGGTCAGCGGATGGTGATCAAGGCCCAGGATGAGTGCTACGCGAAGGCCCTCAGCCATGTGAGGCACTTCTACCCGTCCGTCGACCTGTCCGGTTTCGAGTATGACATGGAGATTGAGGGGACACCGAAGACTCCTGCCGAGGAAGGGCCCGTTGGCAACCCGGCCGCCGACCCTCCTGCGAACCCGATCGATGCCGAGGCGGGAAATCAAGTTGTGTAGTTTTATCTTTCTTTTTTCTCTCCTTTGATTGTATTCGCCTCCCGCGGACTGGCCACCGCCTTTTTTGTAAGAAGAAACACAATTTATAAAAAGTATGTTTGACTGGCCAAGTATTTTGACCTTGGGTATTTCCGAACCTCCTTGCTTATGTGCGTTGAGTCGGTACTCTTGCAGGTTGTGGCTTCCCTTCCCGAGGCGGACCCCCGTCGTCCCGATGCGGCGTGGCTTCGGAGCGAGGTTGAGGCATTGGAGACCACTTTGGCTCGGTACCGTGAGAGGGCCCGTACTGCTGATGCTGCCTTCAATTATCACAGGAACATGTCTGAAGCCCTTGGCGAGGAGGCGAGCCGGCTGGGAAGGGCAATGCTGGATCGGGAACTTGGCGGTGCGAGCCTTGGACCGGCCGTGTTGGGTGTCTCGGTCCACTTCTGGAAGGTTACTTCGTGATGTTTTTCTTGAGAAAGAAATGGAGATACACCGCATAATATCATGCTGGGTGCCTCGGCATCTTCCTCGGCGGGTCGGCAAACGGAGGGGGTTTCCTCTGCGAGGCTGCTATTGTAGCGTATGCGACCAGATGACGCCCAGAGCTCCGTGGCTGGGGAGTCGACCGTGGCTGAGTTTAAGGACCATTATAACAAGGAGAGGGATTTTAGTCGCTCGTTCGGAGTAATCCCATTCTTCCAGTTTGAGATGAGTGGAGTGGTCCTGTAACGGTCTTTGTTTGTATTCTTAGGATGAGAAATAAAACGGTACGAATAAAGAATCCTGTTCCTTCTTTGCTTCGGCTAGTGGTGTAGTGAACGATGGTGGTTTCAAGGAGAGCCCACCGACCCGCGAGGGATCGAAGTGGGGCCTTAGGGAGAGTCCCCAGCTTGGATTCGGTTGGAGCCTACCGAGGAGTTGGGGACGATACCGGAGTGAGGACTCAGGCGCCGATTTCATTATCTGGCGTTTAGGGTTTCAACAAAAAGGGATCTCTTTCGTATAAGATACGGAGGGCCGCTAAGACGGTCCTGTACACATGAGTGTTTACACAAAAACCTGTTTACATTTAGCCAGGCTAGAGCCTATGTTTGCCCTTCGAGGAGTTTCATCCGGCACTCGGCTTCGACTGGGGTCTTCTCCCACTTGGTGACAGGTTTGGAAGCAGGGTCGTCCCTCTCAGGCTTGAACTTGACGGCGTCGAGGGAGAACACACCTCCCCCAACGGTGGTCATGTAGCACGATCGCGCTGCCTCTTGGCTACCTCGGACAGTGCCGACCCCTTGCGGGGTGGGAAATTTGAGTTTCAGATGGTAAGCCGAGGGCACCGCTTGGAGGGAGCATAGTCCGGGTCGGCCGAGTATGGCGTTGTAAGCCGCCTTGACGTTGACCACCATGAAGTCCATGGACTCGGTCCTTTTGACAGAGCCGATCCTGCGGTAACATCGAGGGTGACAATCCCTTCTATCACGACAGGGACGCCGGAGAACCCATGTAAGGTGTATCCGGCCGGCTTGAGCCTGCCTCTAGGTAGCTTGATATTCTCGAATGCTTCGAGGAAAAGGATATTAATCGAGCTGCCGTTATCGACGAGGACTCGGCAAACTTTACAATTAGCCATGTGGAGACTAATGACGAGGGCATCGCAGTGGGGTAGGCGGACGCCCTCGAGGTCCTCTCCTGAGAAGGAGACCGGCATCGGTTGTAGCTTGGGCGAGGAATTATTGTGGACAGCATTCACTTCCCGGATGAAGGCTTTTCGGGAAGTATTTGAATTTCCTCCCATTGGCCCTCCGTGGACACAATGCAAGATGAAGGGCGTATCCGCGGCTCCCTCGGAGTCGGGATCCCGACCTTGGATGCGGTTCGGAGTAGGGTTCAGAGGCGAGGTCCTCCGGTTCCTAATGTCTCGCCGATCCCGTGGGACTTCTCGGGTGAATTCTCGGAGGTACCCCCTGGAGATGAGCTCCTCAATCTCGTCTTTCAGGGCTCGGCACTGGTCGGTTTCGTGCCCGTGATCTCTGTGGAAGCGATAGTAGAAGCGCTGGTCTCGGTTCTTGCCATTGTTAGGCCGGGGGGGTAGTCGAACAATGCCTTTGTCTTCGATTTCTAAGAGGATGGCGGATACGTTATGTGTCAAGGGAGTGTACCTCTCGAAGCGGGGGACCGGCGGGACCTTCTTCAAGGCCCCCGCATCCCTTGGAGCTTTCTTTGATGGTTCGACCTCTTCGACCTTCCGCTTTCCCTTCCCGATGGCCTCCTTGGTATCTTCGGGGTTAAGGGCCTCTTCCGCCCTAATGTATTTCTCGACCCTGTTGAGGAGGTCGGGAAAGTCGACGGGGGGTTTCTTCGCCAGAGAAGCCTTCAGCTGTCCATGACGGACGTTGTGCCGAAATGCCGCAGAGGCGACGCCCGGATCGAGGGAGGAGACCGATCTTGCCTCTGCGGTAAACCTCCGGACGAACACTCTGAGTGACTCCCCCTCTATCTGTCTGAGCCCCAGTAATGAGGTGCTGGTCCTTTCGGCCTTCCGGCTAGTGACAAAGTGGGTAAGAAAATTGCCCTCTAGTTGGTCGAAGGAGTAAATGGAGCCGGGGGCGAGCTTCGAGAACCATTCACGAGCCGGGCCCCGAAGGGTGGCCGGGAAGGCTCGGCACAGCAGGGGATCTGAGGCGCTGTGAATCATCATGAGGGTTTTGAAGCCCTCCATGTGATCAGCAGGATCTCCCTCGCCGTCGTAGGTCTCGAATTGAGGGGGTCGGAAGTTCCTGGGTATTTCTGCCTGGAGGATGGGGGCGGAAAAGGGAGGGCGGATAGGTTTGTACCCCTGAGCCGCTCTTTGGCCGCCGTCCCCTATGTGATCGAGGCGATCTTCCATTTCTTGGAGGCGCCTTAGGAGTATGTCATCGTCCTCTGGCTGGATTGTTGATGGTCGGGACACGCTGGCCTCGGTGTCCGGCCTGGTTTGGGAATGGAGGGTTTCACCCCTGGGGGCCCGTCGGAGAGCCCCAAGAATTTCTCTTCGGAAGTCCTGGAACTCCTTCTGAGTGACGGGGGCTCCCTCGACCCTGTTCGGTTGGTCTGAAGGTTGCCTTCCGATGCGGCTGAGTGCGGGCCTCCGTCTCTCGGGCGGTGGTCGTGGATGGTTCGGGGCCGGGTTGGAAGCGGCCCTTCCCCTGCTACGGGTGATTTGACGGTTGACGATTATTCCTCGTAGGTCGGGCTGGACTGTACGGGTGGCGCTTCGCCGGGATCCCTGATGGGAATCTCCGTGCCTTGATGCGCGTGGCCCGGCATTGGTATTTGGTGGGGGTGTGTCCCGTCGGTTGACGGAGGACGCGGCCCCCTGGCCTCTGGAGGCCATGGGAGTTCGGCTGTCGAGGTCGCTCGATGGTCGGGCTCGGGTCGGCTTCTGAAGCAAGTTTCCCACAGACGGCGCCAACCTGATGCGGTTTATTTCTGGGAGACGTGTGGATGCACCAGGTGTGAGTTCGGACTCAATTTGTATTTGAAGGAGAAAGCTGCTCCTCTGACGACCCTCGGCTGGCCGGGCGGAACCTGTGGCGACCTCGGGATGATTCGGAGATCTGGGCTCGGATCAGAGGATTCGGATCCGAGGTCTTGTGTACCTGCAGTCGGTCCTGAAACACCGGGGTTTGTCCCGGTGGCGGACCCTCCGACGATCTAGTCAGTCTCTGTGAGAGAGTAGCAATAACTAGGTGAATTTAAGTAGAAAAGGATTGATTACCTGAAAAGGTGGGTGAGGGTCTAGTATTTATAGAGAATTCCAACCGGGTTTGGATCCGCTTGGGGGCCGGGTCTGGACCCGAAAGCCCATGGTCCTGACGTGGCAGAGGGCCCAGGGGGTTTAGGGCAGACGTGGCCATACCAGGAGCGGTATAGGGCTGACGTGGCAAAACCCTGGGTGGTATTTGGAGCTGACATGGCTGATCGTGGGTCTTCTGTGCTTCTGGGAGAATCGGAGGGCCTAGGCTGTGCCAGGTCATCCCCCTGCTTCGCCAGAGAGGGGGGACGGCCCGTGGGGCTGTCACGGATCGGAGACCGAGGACCACTGAGGCTCGTCGGATACGAGGAGGCCGGTTCTGTGGGGGTGCACTTGAGGTTCGGCGCCGACCCTGTAATGGTTCGAAGCCGGACTAAATTGCTATTTTTACCTTTCTTGAGTGAGAGTTGTATTGGGCCCTGGTTGGGCCTCCAGGCCATTTTTACCCTACCAACACAATGCTTGCCTGAAAGCTATTGTTGTAGGCAAATTTCACAAGAGCTAAATGACTCTTCCTGCTGCCACCGAAATCTAACACACAGTACCTCAACATATCTTCCAGTACCCTGTTGACTCTCTCAAATGCTTCTCAACACAGTAAATAGCGTGGAAATTTAAACATTTTTATTGCCATCAGGGTTGTTACATTAATAATTACAAATATCAAATCGTCCTTGAACAAGGAATACAAATTACATACTTTATTACAACTGACTACAAGAATACTTAAAACATTTCTTGTGAAGCCATTAGCTGTCTTTCAGATGGGCAATCCCTTGTTTACTGCCGAAACTCCGTTGAGTGGTCCTTCTGCCCCCTCTGGGACTTGCCCCTCGGCTTGAGCCTTCTGCTACGCGACCCTGATAATTCTGCACCCGCTTGAAGGGTAGATGTGCATACTGCCACTACTTAGATGCCCTGCTGATCTTGGGTTCTCCTATACTCGTGACCTGATATCCATGTAACTAAAAGGT
The DNA here is from genome assembly GCA_017893485.1 of Hemerocallis citrina. Lineage (NCBI taxonomy): Eukaryota > Viridiplantae > Streptophyta > Magnoliopsida > Asparagales > Asphodelaceae > Hemerocallis > Hemerocallis citrina. Next base: position 435,423,840 of record CM030359.1, on the reverse strand, counting down.
GGGGTACGTCAGTAATTCTACTGACGCAATGCTGGTAAGGAAACAGCGATCCTCAAACTATCACATAACTGCACCATATTTACCATTCACTGCAATTACAGACTCACGACATATCTTCTTTCCCAATCTCATATCACATAACACCGCATTCATTCATTTCTTACGACATATATCATCACGTCTCGCGATACATCACTTCCACACTCATACTTCATCTTAAATGGAAAATAAACGTGTATCCTAATTTCCTAGTGTTTGTGTATGCCATGACCTGAGTCTAATGCAACAATACAGAATATAGAACAGATGCACTTAATCTAATGTCAGCAAGATTCTGGGTGCACATGCATCCCATACTACATGTGACCCAGGTCCCGCCAATGTACTTAGTCTAATGCAAGCGAGACTTTGGAAATGTATGCATCCCATACTACATACTTTCCAAATCAAGTCGTTGTCTTCAGGTTTAGGGATTAGAACCCTCGCTATGCAATGCATTCTAATTTGGTCTACTTCCTGTTCCTGATAGTATGACATGGTTGAGGAGGTGAAAATAAAATAAAAGAAATAATGCGGGGCACTACCCCGAAGTCACCAATAATTACTGCGTCGAACCATCCTCGAAAGCTGTGATGAACTTACAGATATACCGCAAGTATATCCATTGCGCAAAGATCCTTTTTGATCCGTTCGTGTCGACCAACATAGAACATAACGACCTCGGAGGTCCTAAAATACCCCCGATCCACCAGGATATCAGCATCCCGTTCTTACCATGGTACTTCAGGAATTAACAGTGCAAGATACGCACCGCAGTGCGTATCCCTAATGACAGGAAGAGACAACCAGTATCACCACTTAGTGCTAACTCTCAGATTAAGTTGGATTATAGGGAATCACCCCTAACACCAATTCGGTCTTCAAGCGAAACAATAAAAGAAAAACTAATCAATGCAGTTCACTGAAAATATGTTGTTATTCAAACCACACTCGGTGTCGATAAACAAAGTCGAGCCTGACTGGTCTGTCAAGGTAACAACCATCCCGGAATCACATCCACTGATTTCCAATACCTTCATTGGTCAGAGACCCAAAATAATCCCGGCCCGTGACCCTCAGCGAGTGCTCTAACGGCGCCCTGATGATGTAATACTATTTAGTGAAGGTAAGCACACACATAATTATCCTTTCTGGACTTTTGATAGACTCAGGCATCGAGACACCCAATACACTCTAACAGAGCTATATCCCAACCCACTCATGTCCACCATGAGTACATGCACAGGAACTTGCCTAAGTTCCGAATAAAATGCTAAAAACCCATCTTTAAATCTGATAGCTCACGATCACCATATTGCGGTAAGCAGAGGGTTCCTCATCAATGGTTCGATGGAACAATCAAGAAATACCAGTAGCTGTGATCCCAGCTACACTCATCGGAAGCCAATATGCTCAGAATTTTCTAGAAGGTGAGGAGATCCGTTGCCATCCCCTAGTCGATGATTCCCTCAATTTCCTTTTAAAGGACTCAAGTCCCCTAGTTAACTCAAACCTTGAAGTGAGTCTAGACAATAGGTTGCTAAACTCACAACATCCATAATTTCCAGCACACAAGTCAGAATTGCTTGGTATCCCTAACTCTGGAAAGGTAAGACCCTAGTTTACAATTCTTCTGTTGACTACTTCCTCAAGTTCAATTGTCTCGAAATCCAATATCCCTTATATACTCTTAGTAGTACGTTCCTTCTCACACTTGCTACATTTGTCCAATATCATAAGAGTTCGCTTAGTTATCGGAATCACTCAATTCCGGGTCCTATGGGAAGGTGGGATTGTCTACCTTAGCTTGTAACACCCCGCAAAATTTAAATGACAATTTTGCCCTCGGGTGTTACGCACGTGCATTTTGTACGGTTATTGATTATATCCATAACGCATTTTGATATGTATTTCGAATTCCGATTATTCATGCAATCTCGTATTCTTAAAATCACATTGGAGACAACTCAAAATGCTAAATTTCAATCTTGGAGTTTTACGTGCTTTTTACGTATTATCGATGCACGTGTCGATTTTGGGTATTCCACCGTTACGTGCAAAGTTTTCAATGGATTTCAATTATTTATCTTTATAAACATGTTTGAATTTGTTTTGTAAACGAAAATTCAATTTTTGACTATCTTTATTAAAATAAATTTTCTACGTGCAATACACGTGTTTTCTGTATGTTTGAGTATATTATCAAATATGTATATTAAATATACTTTCTATTGCATTCTAATTGATTATAAATATTTTTCGTTTCATAAAGTCAATTTTTGTATTTTTGAGATTTTACGGGCGACGCACGTGTTTTGATGCACGTGTTTTAAGCGTATTATTCTTTCAAAATAATTTTCATGAAAATGTGAGTGTCTATTTTTATTGTGCATGGAAAGTATAATTTTAAAGTTAATTTTACATATTTATTACATATATAAATAATTGTTGTAAAGGGATTAATTAAATAACTTATTTTTGGGTATACACAAAGCACGTGCACGTGCACACGTGCGATGTGCACACAATTTGGGGACCGGGCTGCTCATGAGGAGAGGGAAATTCTGGAGTTTTGATTTTGAAAGCAAGAGGGAAAGTAAGTTACAAAATTTATAATGGGTTAGTGGTGTTCATGTGGAGGTAGTTATACTAACTACCCATTAGCTTTCTTATAAAAATGCACTCTTAGCCTCTCTTTCTCTCATCTCTTTTCTCCCTTCTCTCTTGCCAATCCGAGAGCAACCCAAAACAGCATAAGCTCTGTCCATTCCTCCATTTTATCACCATTCCACTTGCCTATATACATATACTAATGTATATATATGTACATACATAGTATGTGTACATGAAAGAAGATGGGAGTTGTTCTTGATGATTGCCGAATGAAGATGGAGATGCTCATTGATGGATGCTTGCCGAAATGTGGAGCTTGGAGGCTTGCTTTGGTGCACGGATTTCGAGGAGGATTGCAATTGGAGCTTTCTTTAGGAGCTCCTAATTCTAGGAGTTCATTTGGGTAACAAATCTTCATTTTTAGGTGGGTGTTTCTTAAATGCTTTCTAATTTAGAAGTAGAAATGCATGATAGTTGATATATGATTTATTGGGTTGAGATTGAATTGATTGCATGCAAATTAATATAGAAATGAATCGTTAAATCTTGATTGATTATGGTAAATACAAATTGCCATGCTTGTTATGATTGCTAGTTGAGATACTAGAATTGAAGTGATTGTATGAATTGATGCATGTTGAGAATGTGGTAAAGAAGTGTGATTATAACCTCAAAGTGTTATTCATACGAGGATAGAGATTTTGTAAAGTGAATTTGATAAAAGAAAGTAGTTCATTTGGAAAATATGTTTTGATGCATTTTTGATTGGAAAAAGAGAAACTTGGGAATTGATAATATATATGATAATGTTTTAAAAGGAATATATTCTGGAAATAAATTATATTTTGTATATGGAAGTACAATCGATTCAAAAGTCAAAAAGTGTATGTAAAGATGCAAATTGTTGTTTTGACAGTCGACTGTTCACTTCTACAGTCGACTGGTAAGTATTAAAAATTGGGTTTTGTCATTAGGACAGTCGACTGACTATTTTTTACAGTCGACTGATGCTGTCATAAATTTGATGTTGAGTTTTCAAGATATTTGCGGGACAGTCGACTGATACTGCCACCAGTCGACTGAACCGAACTGTTTATGATTCTTGAGTTTGAAATTGATTTTGACAAATGAAAGTTAAATAAGTTTTGAATACATGATTTTATGATTATTAAGATTTGATTGAGTTTTATTGTGAAATGCACACAAGGTTATGAAAGATGAAATTTATAAAGAAGTTAAATTGAAATTGGAACACTGCGGAACAGCCGACTGCCGTGTGCAGCAGTCGACTCTCCCGAGTGGTTATGAATAACTGGATTTGACTGGATAAGTCGACTGGTAGAGTTCCCAGTCGACTGTCCAGAGTGCTTTTTTGATATATCTGAAATCTTGTGAATTGTTTGTGGTAAAGATTGTGAATCTGGATATTGGTAAACTCTATTTGTTGCTGCATAAATTTATATGAAATGAATCATAGTTGAATTGAGAATTTATATGAAATGAATCATAGATGAGGATTGAGAATTAAATGAATATGAAAGGCTAAGATCATGATGAGAAAGTCTGTGAGACTCTAAATTGAATTATGAGCTATAAGTGCTCAATTGGAAATTGTGAATTTGAAATTGAAATGAAAGAGTAGCTAAGTCTCCCCCGGCAATGAAATGAAATGAAATGAGAATTTGAAAGACCAAGGTTGGTCATTGTTACCGCTGATTTCGGTGTGGGGGTAAACAGATAGAATTTGTGAGTCCGGGAAACACCTGAACGATTGACTCGGTCTTCTTGCTCCTGGCACAACCTGCAAGGAAGTGCGAAACACCGGGGTTGATTCCGGCGACGCACCCTCCGACGCTCTAGTCAGTAATCAGGAAAAGATTAAGAAAGAGCTTAGGTGGTGAAAAAGTGATTAACCTGGTCTCGGTGGTAGAGGGGTTGTATTTATAGTCGCCTTTGGAACGATTTGGGGCCTAATTTCCTGCCTAACAAATAGGAGAAAAATCCTCCTATTCTGTTTTGGGAAGTTAGGCCTTGATTCCCTGGTGAGAGCTAATCAGGTTTATTGATTTGACCAAATCAGTGGCCTGATTCTCTTCTTGGTGGATTGGGCTTGTATCGGGTCGGGACCCGTACCCAATTGAAGTGGATCTATTCGCGGGTGGTTGGTTCTGTGAGAAGGAGGCCCAATACCCGTTTTGGATCCATCTGTATGTAAAATTATCTTTTTACCCCCGTGCTTCAGGATTCGTGATCGATCTGGACGGTCTCGATTTAACCCCAATTTTAGCCATATCACGAGCCCCCCACTCCTAAAGACTGAGTGTGATCAGACTTTGAGGAGTAGTTTAGCTGTTTTAGTGGTTGATGGAGTTGTATCGGAGTCCAGACGTGGGATTTTGAATCTGGAAAGGGGGTAGTGAGGCGACTTTTGACGCCGCTGGCGGTTCTCTGGTGACATCGGGTATTCAAGAGTTTTTATCTATTTTTTTCGGACTATTTGTTTAACTTTGCGACGCGTTTGCTGATCATTCGGGGGCCTTAGCCGTACATTCTGGGCGATAATTGTTCGTTCAAGGGTTCGAAAATGTGTCCCCTAAATCTCAATTACTCTCCAGAATTTTTGGCTAATTTTCCCGAATTTTTAACAATTTTCTCGCAATTTTTAAACAAATAAAACAAATTAAATAGATAAAAAATGATTTGAATACCGATTTATGACGTGGCTCGATCTGGGCCGTTGATCGCAGAAGGGCGCGAATTTCGGAAAGATCTGACGGTCGCTGCTGCTCGGCAGCGTTTTTCTCCGTTTACCAGTTCGGGAAGGCCTCTGCTCGGCAGCCGACCGAAGGGATGGGGGTTCGGCAGCCGACCGAGGGCTTGAGTGACGTGGCGTAGTCTGGGCCGTTGGATGTGGGCACGCATCTCGAGACGGGAACGGTTCCCAAGAAAACGCTATCTTGTCTTCTAGCGCACGTGGCGCAATCTGAGCCGTTCGCCATTGGGAGCGTGAATTTCTGAGAGATCCGACGGCTGAGGTAGCTCGGTGCCTTTTTTTCTCCATTTACCAGTTCGGGAAGGCCTCTGCTCGGCAGCCGACCGAAGGCGATCTCGTGGCGCTATCTGTTCGGAGGCGATCTCGCTTCCGAGGGTATTAATGGCGCTCGGGGTTTGTGCTGCATTCCTCTTCCCCAGGCCATTAAGAATAACTCCTTTGATTAATGCGTGGCGTTCCGACTTCCGGGGATCAATAATTCCCTCAATTAAGACGCGGCGCTTCAATTTCCGAGGGTAGTAATGGCTGGTTATAGGGGGCTGGCTATAAGTACCCCATCCCTTTTGTCATTTTCGTCACAACCAAATTGGGTTCCAGACCTCGGAGGCATCTGCCTTGGGTAGCTTCTCTCTTGAAGTTCGGAGTGGTGGTTGCTCTTCTGCCTGGTTTTCCCTTTGTTCCTGACGGCCCCAAAGTGGATGTCAGGAGCGAGGGGGAACGAGGCAGTAGTGGTGACGACCGTAGTCCGCACTCGGGGGATGAGTTATCTCTGAAGGACGGGTGGTCGCTCTCTTACCTTATTCTTCTCCCGTTCCGGACGGTCCCTAAGTGGGTGTCGGGAGCGGAGGAGAATAAGGCAAGAGTGGCGACGACCGTAGTCCGGATCCGAGGGATGGGCCTTCCCGGAAGGACGGGCGGTCGCCCCGCTGTCTTGTTGTTTCCCCATCCCTCCCTGCTCCGAAGGGGTGTGAGGGGTGGGGGCAACAAGACAGTGGCGTCGACGGCCATGGTCCGGACTCGGGGTGCGGACCTCTTTCGAAGGACGGGTCGCCGTTCTCTCACCAAGATCTTCTGCCTTCTTCGGTTGCTCCGAAGTGAGTGTTGAAGTAGGCAGAGATCTTGGTGGGAGAGTGACGACCCCTGTCTGATGTCGATCTCCGGGCCATCTGAGTCCGTTTGTTGCAACTGTGAAGGCGCCGCTGTTAGTCTTTCGACAAGCCGAGCCTTCCAGTTGCAACCAACTAGCTCGGGATGGTGCGTCTCTTCCGACCTCTGAGTGTTGGTGGGTTCCCTCCCATCTCTGTCTTCCTTCTCGGGCTGATGGCTTTCGACGGAGGTCAGCCCGGGGGAGTTAGAGATGGGGGAGTGCCGATCTGCTTCTGATCTGCTTCTGACCGGGGCCTGTTGTCGGGGTTATACCAACCGAGGCACGGGACCCGGGGGGCGCCTGCCGAGGGCGGCGCCTTAAAACATAATCAAAAATTTTCCAGGTTCTTTCATGCATAGGCGAGGCGTCCGGGGTCTCGATCGTCCGAGCGACGTGGCGCTATCTGAGCCGCCGGATGCTGACACGCATCTCGAGATGGGGCGCGATCTCCAAGAAAACACTATCTTGTCGTTTAGTGCTCTTGGCGAGATCTGGACCGTCTGATGAAGATCAGGCGCGAAATTTGGGGGGGAAAGGAGTTTTCCCCATTTACCAGTTCGGGAAGGCACTTGCACGGATTCCGAGCGGACTCTATTGCAGCCACGTTCGGTTTTGCTCGTAGCTCGGATTCTCGTCCCATCTCGCCGAGCTGGTTGACTTTGTGGTGGGCCTTCGAGATGCTTCGAGAGTAGCCCAAAAGTTGCTCTGGAAGTCCAAGAGGCACCTCATTTTCACTATAAATCTTTACCCCCCCTTTGACCAAGTCTTCACTTTTCACTTTTACTCTCTCTCTTTCGTATTTACTTTGCTTCGAAGTCTTTAGCTCCCTGGTGGTGTCGCTAGCTGTCGCGGTAGCGTTCCTAGTTCCGGCGAAGTTTCCGACCGTAGCTGTGAATTCAAAGTCAGTCTCTTTCCCTTCTCTCTTTAGGAAAATATGGTTAAGATTTCGGTTGAGACCCCCGCCTCGGAGCAAGCCGTTGGCCGAGGGGAGAAAGAGAAAGGAGTAGTGGAGCCGAGCGAGCAGGACGTTGTTCGTCCGGACGCGGAGGGCGGAGTGGCCGAGGTGCCCCAAGAAGTCACGGCGGAGTCCCGAAAGGGCAAAGCTGTAATTACTATAATGGAGACGCCGAAGAGAGCGGGGGAGTTCGGTCGGCAGCCCATCGCCGTGTCGAGCGTGGGAGGAGTCCGGGATTATACCGAGGATATCTTGGAGAAGGTCACCCAAGGTACGGCTAAACTGGTGGAGGAGAACGAGCCCAGGGAGCTATCCGAGGTCGATCGCAAGATCTCGACTCTTACCGAAGGGGACCTTCGTCTGGTCCGAGAGGGCTTCCAGATCTCTCTCGAGTACACGTTGCTCCTCCCTGGGCCGGGGTTCCGAGCCAACACTAGGTCCTCTCCGGACATGTGCGTCTTTCCGGTCGACTCCCTCATTGCCGGTCTTCGCTTTCCCCTCCACCCGTTCGTGGTTGAGGTCCTGGTTTGGTATGGTCTGAGTCCCGCTCAACTGATGCCGAACACATGGAGGCAAGTTGTGGCGTTCCTCCTCCGATGCCAAGAGATCGGCGCCAAGCCGACCATGTACCTCTTTCGGAGTCTCTTCCGACCCGTCCAGCCGAGGAAAGACGAGAAGAGGTTTTATCTTTCGCCCCGGCCGGGCGTGAAACTGATCGAGAATCCAGACTCAATCAAGCACTGGAAGGACAAATACTTCCTCGTTCGGAAACTGACGCCATGGGTGATACCGACAGTTTGGGCGGACGGACTACCCAAGCGCACAAAGAAGGATGTTCCGCTGAACGCTGCAGAGACCGAGGTTCAGAAGAAGATCCTTCCTCTGCCGACGCTTAGCTGGAAGGATATCACCGAAGAGCATCTGTTATTTATACCCTCGTACGCTTAAACCTACGTACGCTTCTGGTATTTATACTTCTCCCCGTAAAGTTTGCATTCAATTTTTCTAAGTTTTTTCGTTCGACTCTTGCAGAGACCATGAAGCTCGATTACAAGGCCCTGGTGGCGAAGGGCAGGTCCGAGCAGGAGAAGAAGAAGAGGCCGTCGGCAGCGCCTCAGGACAACCGAGCTTCGAAGAAGGCCTCGGTAGTGAAGGCAGCCGATCAACCGAAGGTTGCGGTCCTGAAGGAGGGAGAGGTTGAGGTTCTTGTCCCTTCGGCAAAGGTTGTGGTCCCCGAGCAGGGTGGGGTCGTGGACCTCGATCCTTCGGCCCCGGGTGCTACTGCTCCTACCCCGGAGGCGGACGCTCCTGGTCCGTCGAGCAATGAGTTCGGAGTGGCCGATGCGCTGTCCCTCCAGGTTCCGCCACTCACCCCCGGCGCGGAGAAGATCTTGACCGAGCGTCATAAACAGATCTTCGTCCCTGATTGGCAGGTGATGAACGTCGACGGCTTTTTGGGCGACGGGAACATCTGCATGGAGGCAGTGAGGCACCTGCCGACCCCGAAGGACCGAGCGACCCTGAGGGCCGGGATGGCAGGGGACAACGTGATGCAGATGGCCCGGAGCACTATGTCGGTGAGTGTGTCGAACCCTTCTTCATTCATATTTTTCATGGAGATTTTTTTTTTCTAAGTTCTTGGGCTCGGATTTTAACGCGTTGTTCTCTTCCAGACCCTCTGCCACTTCAGTTGGCTGGTCGAGGAGATGGCGAGGAAGGATCAGGAGAAGGAGAAGGAGAGGACGGAGCGCGTTCGGGTGGCGAAGCAGCTTGAGTCCGAGCTGCTTCTTTCGACGAAAAGAGTCGCCGAAGCGGAGGACCTGGAGAAGAAGCTGGCCGACGCTATCCAATCGTCGAAGGATACGGCGGCCAAGTTTGAGAAGGAGGTGGCCGAGCTGAAGGAGGAGCTGGCCAGCGCTCGGTCGGGAGCCGAGAAGGAGGTCACCGGGCTGAAGGATGAGCTGGCCAAGGCTCGGTCGGAAGGGGAGGCTGCTCGGAAGAGAGCCGAGAGGCTCAAGGCCAACCACCTGAAAAAGGTGAAGGAGGTGAAGAAGGCCGTGCAGGAGGAGGCCGCGCAGCACATGATCCAGAATATGCTGGACGCCTACGGCCGTGCCCTGACCCATGTAGCCGCGAAGAACCCCGGCTTCGACTCGTCCTCCTATGACTTTTACGAGCCCGTGGAGGGGGAAGAAGGGGTCGCCGAGGGTTTACTCGGACCCGATGGTGAGACAGAGCCCGCCGAAGGCGATGGTGAGACCGAAGCCGAGGGCGAGGAGGAGGAACTCTCCGAGGAGGAGAGCTGGAGCGAAGGCGGGGACGAGGGTGACGGCGACGGCAAGGCCGAGGGGTCGGCGAATCCGAGCGGCAAAAAGGTCGACCCCTGACTCGGTTGTCTTCCTACTTTCAGTCTTTTTGGTTTTGTTTTCTTTTTTGTAAGCCTTATCGCGGACTGGCCACCGCCCTTGTTTTGAATGAAAAAGTGTTTTGTTTGGCCAAAAATTTGTCCAAGTGTTGAGCCTCGGACTTAGTGTGCGTTTTGGGCGTAAATTTCTCCAACTGTTAGGCCTCGGATTTATTTCCGCTTTTCAGGTGGTGTTTGGTCCGGTCACGGAGCTGGTCTTCCTTCGGAAGGAATTGGCCAACTTGAAGCGTGAACTCTCGGACAGCCGGCAGAGGCGGTTTCTCCTGCTCGGCCAGGCGGAGGAGGTCAGGGCAGTCCTGAGGAGGAACTGTCGCGAGCTGCATCAACTCCGGAAGCGCTCCTTGGGTCCTGGTTCCGAAGGGGAAGTTGAGCGGCTTCGCGGGGAGCTTAAAGCCGCCGAGCAGAAGAACGACGACCTTTTGGGCGAGGTACAACACTTGGAGCTATCGGAGAGAGAGCGCTCTGCGGAAAGGGAGAAGATGGCCTCCGAGCTGGAGGGGGCTTTGGCTGAGCGTAAGAGACTATTGGCCGAAGTCGACATGCTCAGGAGGATCACAGTAGATAGGGGGATCGAGGTCACCCACTATCGGCGGCTTGCAACTGATAGTCCCAATGCCTCCGGGTCGCTGAAGGCCCCTCGATCAAAGAAATTGGCGAAGGACGTCGTCCTGAGGGATCGGATTATCGAACTGGAGGAGGAGATCGCGTCGCTTAAACCTGCGCCGGAGAGGGCTAATGTTCGTAGCACGTCGTGCACTCGCGAGGAAAGTGAGAGGGGGATCACGTTTTATGAACTCGCGACGCGCCCGCTAACGACCAGGCGGAGTCCGACTGACGCTCAGAGCAGCGCGGCTGTCTCGTCGAGCGGGGCATCGGTCGGCGCGGCTGTTAGGACTAGCAGTGAAGGGGGGTCGCGCTTCGTTGGTTTAGGGTCGAGCTCAGAGGGTCGGCCTCGTCGTCCTCGCGTCTCCCTAAACCGAAGCATTCCCCTTCCGAAGAGGACTTGATTACGTCACTTTTCCTTTCTGTTTGCCGTTGTAATAACTTAGTTGTAGGGTCGGTCGACCGTCTGTAACACTATTATGTCTGAATGCAAAAAATTCTGAAAAACTTTTCAAGTGTTTGTCTTCGACACTGTATTGAAACCGCTTTGTTCGTTTTTTCTATTTTTCAGCTTGTCGCGGCGATCCATGGATCGGACTCCGGGCGTCCGAATGATGACTCCGCATCCGAGGCGACTTCTGGGCCGGTGGTTCTGAGCCCCAGGAGTATCGATCTGAAGCTACGCCGATCCGAGGGCGAGTGGAATCATCTTTCGTTGGTTCTCAGTCTCCGGGAGGCCGAAACACAACGCTTGGAGAGCAAGATCGTCGAGCTGAGCCCCGTAGGGGAGGGCGAGGACTCGCAGACCGCATTCAGCAATGCTATTCGGGTCAAAAGTATTCGGCACATTCAGTCGAGACTCATCGCCGAACGGGACGACTTGCTCTCGGAGATGGGACAGCTGCGAGCGGAAATGGCGAAGCTTCGAGGTGAGGCGGAGGAACCGTCTGCCGAGGAGGGCGAACAAGATGGAGAGGATGTATTTTTATGAAAGACAAGTGTAGTGGGTCGGGGGGTGTATGTTTTGTTTGCCGACACTTTTGTAATGGTCTATTTTGTACTGTACGCCGATGTTTAATAAAATCTCCTTTCGGTGTTTCTTTGTACGTCTGTCTTTGTTTATAACTGTGTTGGCCGTGCCGAACTATCTGAACTGAGTGTGTCTATTCAGTCGGACGGATCCCCAGGGGTACGGCGATTTGTCGCTTAGTGGGTCTGACACGGCGATGTTCTCGAGAGGGCTATTTCGCCGTGGCGAGATCTGAGCCGTTGGATGTAGGCGAGGATCTCGAGGTGGCTCGTTTTCCAAGAAAACGTTATCTTGTCGTTTTGCGCGAGTGGCACGATCTGAGCCGTCTGATGAAGATCAGGCACGAAAGTTGAGGGGGAAGTGTGTTTTCCCCGTTTACCAGCTCGGGAAGGCACTTGCTCAGATGCCGACCGAATATGTCTGCCTCCGACCCTCGGCTGTCAGTCAGGAGTGGTCTGGATGCGCGTTCCGGACCTTAGGCATAGTCCAACGGCTGGGGGAGCAATTCCGAACGGCGATCTACCCCTGGTTCGTCCGGAGACGAACCGAGGAGGTAAAGTCGAGCCGAGTGTTGGACTCCGAACCATCGGTGTAGTTCAACGGCTGTGGGAGCAATTCCGAACGGCAATCTACCCCTGGTTCGTCCGGAGACGAACCGAGGAGGTAAAGTCGAGCCGAGTGTTGGACTCCGAACCATCGGTATAGTTCAACGACTGCGGGAGCAATTCCGAACGGCGATCTACCCCTGGTTCGTCCGGAGACGAACCGATGAGGTAAAGTCGAGCCGAGTGTTGGACTCCGAACCATCGGTGTAGTTCAACGGCTGTGGGAGCAATTCCGAACGGCGATCTACCCCTGGTTCGTCCGGAGACGAACCGAGGAGGTAAAGTCGAGCCGAGTGTTGGACTCCGAACCATCGGTGTAGTTCAACGGCTGTGGGAGCAATTCCGAACGGCGATCTACCCCTGGTTCGTCCGGAGACGAACCGAGGAGGTAAAGTCGAGCCGAGTGTTGGACTCCGAACCATCGGTATAGTAAAGAGGGGAGGAAAAAACAGGCAAATTCAAAAACAAAATGGAACTTTCTTTATTTGATATTTGACGGCGAACCGTTTTACATAGTAGGATTCATAGAACAGGTTACAAGTTAAAGGAGAGGAATGGCGCGACACCTCGGATTACTTAGAGAGGCGCCGGGGCGCTCTCTTGGTATTTCAGGAGGTGATCGGCATTCCAGGTCCTCGGGAGCTCTCTACCATCCATGTCCTCAAGTCGATATGCTCCAGGCCGAACAACTTTTGCGACCCGGTACGGCCCTTCCCAATTCGGAGCTAGCTTGCCCTTCTGACTGGGGAGGGATATGGCTAGCTTTCTCAACACCAGGTCTCCTTGTTCAAGGTTGGCGGGTCGGACTTTCTTGTTGTAGGCTAGCTCGACTCTCCTTCTGTAATTCTGCTGCCGAATCGATGCCCTTTCCCTCAGTTCATCTATCAGGTCCAAGTTTCCTCTGAGTTCCCTGGCATTCTGTGCTTCGTCATAGGCGATGAGCCGAGGGGAAGGAATTCCGACCTCGAGGGGTATTACGGCTTCGACCCCATAAGTAAGGCTGAAAGGGGACTCTCCAGTGGGCGTCCGCTTGCTTGTGCGGTAGTTCCACAACACATTAGGGAGTTGGTCGACCCACTGCCCTTTGGAGCACTTGTCTAACCTCTTCTTGATCCCCGCAAGGATCTGCTTGTTAGCGTTCTCGGCTTGTCCGTTCGACTGGGGGTGCGAGACGGACGAGAAACGCTGTTGAATGACGAGGTCGTCGCACAGGGTTCGGAATGCTGAGCCAGTGAACTGGGTCCCATTATCTGTTATGAGGACGCGCGGGACGCCGAATCTGCATATAATGTTCTTCCAGAAGAACTGCACCACTTTGTTCTCGGTTATCGTGGCGAGGGGCTCGGCCTCGACCCACTTCGAGAAGTAGTCGATTGCGACGACTAAAAACTTGAGCTGACCCGGAGCTGGAGGGAAAGGCCCTACCAAGTCCATTCCCCACATCGCGAAGGGGATAGGGCTCGATAGGGAGGTGAGGTTGGCTTGAGGAAGGCGTCGGATGCTGGAGTGTCTCTGGCAGGAGCCGCACTGCCGAACGTGTCGCTCGGCGTCTTGGAGAAGTGTCGGCCAGAAGTACCCATAATTCAGAGCTTTTCGGGCCAGGGACCTAAATCCCGAGTGTGCCCCGCCGATCCCTTCATGAAGCTCCTGTAGAGCATATTCGGCCTGTTCCGGAGAGAGGCATCGTAGATATGGTCGGCCGTCCATTTGGGAGAAGGAGCGCTTGTATAGGATGCCCTCGATTAAGACATAGCGCTCGGCTCGGGTTCTAACTCGGCGAGCTTCTTTGGGATCTGAGGGCAGAACTCCATCCCTTAGAAATTCTACCAGTGGCTTCATCCAGTTGTCTTGCAGCATGACTGGCAATGACTCCGCCGAGCCTAGTGCCTCGTCTTCGATGCTCGGCTTAGCGAGGACTTCAATTAGTACGGTCTGCTCGAGTCCTTGTAAAGAGGACGAGGCCAACTTGGAAAGTGCATCGGCCTGTGCGTTTTCCTCCCGAGGGACCCGCTGGATGAGGGCTTCTTCGAACCGACCCATGAGATCCCGGACCTTGGCGAGGTACTTCGCCATCCGCTCGTCCCGGGCTTCATATTCGCCCAAGACCTGGTTCACGACCAGCTGGGAATCACTGTGAATCCGGAGACGATGCGCCCCAGCGCTTTGCGCGAGTCCGAGACCGGCTATGAGTGCCTCGTACTCCGCCTCGTTGTTCGAGGCCTTGAAGCTCATGCGGATCGCGTACTGTAGGACGAAGCCATCAGGGCCGTTCAGGATGATGCCGGTGCCGCTTCCCTCATTGCAAGAGGATCCGTCCACAAAGACTGTCCAAATGGGGGGTCCGTTCGGAACGTGGCCGACCTCGGGGATTGTGGATTCTACAATGAAGTCGGCGAGGGCCTGCGCCTTAATTGCCGTCCGAGGTTGATAGGAGATGTCGTGCTGACTCAGCTCTATCGACCACTTCATCAGCCGGCCCGAGGTTTCGGGTTTATGGAGGACTTGCTTGAGCGGTTGATCGGTGAGGACGATGACTGAATGAGATTGGAAGTAGGGTCGAAGCTTTCTTGCTGCCATGACGAGGGCGTAGGCTATCTTTTCTATCCCCGGATAACGGAGCTCGGCATCCCGAAGTACCTTGCTCACGTACTAAATTGGCCTCTGGGTCCGGTCCTCTTCTCTGACCAGGACAGCGCTCAGGGACTGCTCGGAGGCTGCCAAGTAGAGAAAGAGAGGCTCGCCTGGGACCGGCTTACTGAGCAGAGGGGGGTTCACCAGATAGGCTTTCAGCTGGTCGAACGACGCTTGCTGTGCCTCGCCCCATTCAAATCCCTTAGCGCCTCGGAGTGCCTTGAAGAAGGGAAGGCACTTTTCTCCTGACTTGGAGAGGAACCGACCGATGGCTGCGAGCCGACCGGTAAGCTTCTGTACTTCTCTGACGTTCCGAGGCGGGGCCATGTCTAATATGGCTTTGATCTTTTCGGGGTTAGCTTCAATCCCTCGCTGGCTCACCATGAAGCCGAGGAACTTGCCAGAGGAGACTCCGAACGCACACTTGTTTGGGTTCAGCCGCATGTTGTACTTCCTCAACACGCCGAACGCCTCTTGGAGGTCGGCTACATGGTCGGTGCCGTGGATGCTCTTGACGAGCATGTCATCGACGTACACCTCCATATTTCGGCCGATCTGATGCTGAAAGACCTTGTTGACGAGGCGCTGGTAGGTGGCTCCCGCGTTCTTCAAACCGAACGGCATTACTCGGTAGCAGTAGAGGCCTTGGTCGGTGACGAAGGAGGTCTTCGGGATGTCCGGAGGGAACATCCGGATTTGGTTGTAGCCCGAGAAGGCATCCATGAAGCTGAGGAGCTCATGGCCCGAGGTGGCGTCGATTAGGGTGTCGATGTTCGGGAGAGGGAAGGGATCCTTCGGACACGCTTTGTTGAGGTCGGTGAAGTCGATGCATATCCTCCACGAGCCGTTGGATTTCTTGACCATCACAACGTTCGACAACCACTCGGGATAATTCACCTCCTGGATGAACTTGGCCTTCAACAGCTTATTCACTTCCTCCTTGATTGCCTGCTGTCGCTCGGGAGCGAACTTTCGCCTCTTCTGCTGAACCGGTCTGCACCCCGGCTCGACGCTTAGGCGGTGGACGAGCAAGTCTTCGGAGATACCGGGCATATCCGCGGCCGACCAAGCAAATAGGTCGCGGTTACCCCGGATGCATCTCACAAGGTCGGAGAATAGCACGGTCGGTAAGGACTTGCTGACGAGGAATTTTCGGCTCGGATCCTCGTCAGAGAAGAGTACTTCTTCTAACTCGTCCGCTGGTTCGGACGTTGGGCGAGCCTTCGGCTCGGGGATCTCGAGGGTCTCGAGCGAGAGCACTGGTCCCCCGGTGGAAGTCATGTAGCACTTCCGAGCTGTTTCCTGGCTCCCCCTGACTTCCCCTACTCCCGACCGAGTGGGGAACTTCATCTTCAAATGGTATGCTGATGGGACGGCCTCAAGGGCGGCCAGGCCGGGGTGACCGAGGATGACATTGTATGCTGCCGGGACGTCAACGACCATGAAGTCCATGGGCTCGGTCCGGGTAGTAGGGGTGCTCCCCGCAGTAACGTCGAGGGTTATTACCCCTTCGATGGTTACCGGGACCCCCGTGAACCCGTGTAGAGTGTATCCGGCCGGTTTGAGACGGTCTCGGGACAGCTGGAGGCCCTGGAAGGCCGAGAGGAATAGAATGTTGACCGAACTCCCGTTGTCAACCAAAATCCTCTGCACCTTGAAGTTGGCCATGCGGAGGTCGATGACGAGGGCATCACAGTGAGGGGTTCGGACTCCTTCGAGATCAGCGTCGGAGAAGGATACGGGCACACCGAAGCCCTTGGGAGGAGGAGCACTGTGGACCGAGTTCACCTCCCGGACGAAGGCTTTCCGGGTCGTATTAGAGGGGCCGCCCATGGGACCCCCGTGGATCATGTGCAGAACCCTTTCCTCTTCGAACTCAGGCGTTACTTCGCGCCGCTTGTTAGCCCCCCGAGGGGGAGGAGAGTTCCGATCTGTCCGATCGTTAGCCTTCACGAACTTCGCCAACTGCCCCCTTCGGATGAGGGCTTCGATCTCATCTCTCAAAGCCCGACAGTCATTCGTCTCGTGCCCGTGGTCCCGGTGATACCGACACCACTTGTCTTTGTCCCTCCTCTTCGCCGGTTTGTGCATCCTCGGGGCTGGAGGGAGGACCCCCTCCTTCTCTACCTCCATGAGGATAGTGGAGACATTAGTTGTGAGGGGCGTGAATTTCTCGAACCTGGGGGGAGGACGACGCTGGCCGCCTCCGTCCTTCATAGTCTTCTTGGCCCCCTCTTCTTCCGTTTCCTTCCTCTTCGAGCCGGAGGAGGGTCCTCCGAAGTTCGGGAGGGACTCGGCCTCCTCGGCTCGGATGTATTTCTCGCACCTCAGTAGGAGGTCGGCGAAGTTGGTAGGCGGCTTCTTTGCTAGGGACGAGCGGAGGTTGGAGTTGAGGACGTTCGACTGAAACGCCACCGTTGCCACGGATTGGTCTAAGGAGGCGATCGACCTGACTTCTGCAGTGAACCTCTTCACATAGTCACGCAGCTTCTCTCCCCTTTCCTGTCGGAGGTTCAGAAGGGAGAGACTCGTCTTCTCGGCCCGTCGGCTGCTCACAAAGTGAGTTATGAACAGCGTCTCAAACTGCTCAAATGAAAAGATGGAGGTGGGGGCGAGCCTGGAGTACCATTCCCGAGCCGAACCCCGAAGGGTGGTCGGGAAGGTCCTGCAGAGCATGGCATCGGAGACTTGGTGGATCAGCATCAGAGTCTTAAAACTCTCGACGTGATCCACCGGGTCGGACTCGCCTGAGTACGTTTCAAACTGTGGAGGTTTGAAACCCCTCGGTATGCGAGCTTCCATGATTGTCCGAGAGAAGGGCGGTCGGTTTGGGCGAACAGTCCCTGCTCTGGACTCCTCTTCTCGGTCCATACGGACAATGCGCCTCTCCACCTCATGGAGGCGGCGGTCAAAGGCATCGTCCCCTCGCCGGTAACCGTATGACCCTTCGGACTCTTCATCATAAGAGGGAGAGCGTGGACTTCGGCGCCGGTATCCCTCGGATCGGCGGGGACTGTAATGTTGCTGACGACTGGGAGCCTGGAGAGGACTTCGTGACCGGCGGTGAGGACTGGGAATCCGAGGGGGTGTTGGGACCCTCGGGGGGTTTTGGTTGTTGGCACGGGCGTTCAGGGCCTGCAGTACAGTCTCCTGAAACTGGAGGAACTCGGCACGGCTGATAGGTACCTCACGGTCCCTCGTACGATGCCGATCCTCGGGGGAACGCGGCCTCCTCCTTCGGTGTTCGGGAGATGCCGCTCGGCCTCTCCGGTACGGAGATCTCTGTCTGTCTCGGCGACGAGGTGACCGCTCGCCCTGACGCTGTCGGGAGGCCTCCGCTAGGGCCCGCCTCTCGTCAAGGTGCGTGCGGAGGTCATTCTCCTTCTGGTGGTTCCGGTCGGGGTTATGGGAGGCCATCGAGTCCGAGGACCCGTTATGGACCGAGACGTGGTCCTGGATGGGCTGCTTCAGCTTCTGGCCGTTGAGACCGGCGGGACCATTGTTGGGTTGCTGCTGAGGATGAGGAGGCTGGACCGGTTGGGTCGGCGGAGGAAGCCCAGATTGGGGAATTTGGTTGACGGGGGTATCCTCCGTAGGGTCGGCGGGGTTGGCCACCCGGTTGGATCCCTTGGATCTGTTCTTCTTCGGAGGCATGGCGATGGGAGGCGATGAAGGAGAAGCTGAGGTCGTTCGTGTGGTGGTTTCCCACAGACGGCGCCAATCTGTTACCGCTGATTTCGGTGTGGGGGTAAACAGATAGAATTTGTGAGTCCGGGAAACACCTGAACGATTGACTCGGTCTTCTTGCTCCTGGCACAACCTGCAAGGAAGTGCGAAACACCGGGGTTGATTCCGGCGACGCACCCTCCAACGCTCTAGTCAGTAATCAGGAAAAGATTAAGAAAGAGCTTAGGTGGTGAAAAAGTGATTCACCTGGTCTCGGTGGTAGAGGGGTTGTATTTATAGTCGCCTTTGGAACGATTTGGGGCCTAATTTCCTGCCTAACAAATAGGAGAAAAATCCTCCTATTCTGTTTTGGGAAGTTAGGCCTTGATTCCCTGGTGAGAGCTAATCAGGTTTATTGATTTGACCAAATCAGTGGCCTGATTCTCTTCTTGGTGGATTGGGCTTGTATCGGGTCGGGACCCGTACCCAATTGAAGTGGATCTATTCGCGGGTGGTTGGTTCTGTGAGAAGGAGGCCCAATACCCGTTTTGGATCCATCTGTATGTAAAATTATCTTTTTACCCCCGTGCTTCAGGATTCGTGATCGATCTGGACGGTCTCGATTTAACCCCAATTTTAGCCATATCAGTCATGTATTGTAATGAATGAATAAGTCCGGTTGAGTGGAGAGGCTAACTCTAGAGCTTTGATTTTTATTCATGATTCTAATAATTAATACATTGTAAGGCTGTAATGAAAGTAAGAGAAAAACATAAGTATGGGAGCCTAGGGTCTACGATGCGGATGTGATCCACAGAATGCATGCTTGATGAGTCAAGACATGGCGTGGGCAATATACTCCAGAATGATCGGGATCTTGGCGACGCTTGTGGGATGTTTGGTGACTTGCAAGAGGATCGTGTTCAGGGAGGAGGCTGAACTATCGCAGAATGCATGCTTGATGAGTCAAGACATGGCGCGAGGTTCCCCTCTAGGGTCTTGGACACGTGCTTGTAATCATGGAACGTCTATGACACTTGCCGAAATTACAGATAGATACATAGCGTGGAGGTGATGAAGGTGAGAGAAAAACATGAGTATGAGAGCTAGGGTACGGTGCGGGTATGTGAGCCGCAGAATGCATGCTTGATGAGTCAAGACATGGCGCGGGCACAACTCAGTAATGATCGGACTTTAGTCACGCTTATGGGATGTTTTGGTGACTGCAAGAGGATTGTGTTCAGGGAGGAGGCTGAATTATCGCAGAATGCATGCTTGACGAGTCAAGACATGGCGCGAAATTCTACTCCAGGGGCCAGGATACATGCTTGTACTCATAGAATCATCTAGGATACTCACTGAAATTACAGTAGTAGATTAAGTCATGGCGAGGGATTGAACCCTACAAAAAATGAAGAACGATTAAGAGGCTTGCCCTCGGACCTATGTAGTATGGGATGCATAGAATCCGAACAAGTGTGCATTAGGGTCATGTAATATAAACAACTGCATTAAGGACTAAGTTCACTGCACAACACGACATCAACAGGATAGTCCCTTTGTAGATTTGTTTGCGATCAAGTTTGTGTTTGCTAAAGCATTTGAGAATCGTTATACTGTTTCCGGCATAGAGAGGATGGCCGTGTATAATATTTCGTCAGTTGTAAGCAACTGACGCGCCCACAGTTTTATATGCAGGGGTTGGAGATACATGAAGATATAAAGATGATCTGATGCTGTTGATTATTTAAATGTTAAAGTTGTAACAATTGTACATTCTTTATGGTTGTATTTTATTAATTCCGCTGCTTATTGATGTAAAAGACTCTGATGTAATTATTGTTGAAATAAAAGTTTTAAATTCCTTGTAAAATTGTACGAAAGAAGTGAAAAGATCCTGTAGAACTCTCGAATTCAGTTGTATTTGGAATTCGGGGTGTTACAAGTGGTATCAGAGCCAGGCTTCTAAGTAGTACAAATTTATAAGGAACGACACCCTAGAAGTGGACATTAGAGTGTGAGTTCAGTTCATAGAGATTTAAATGTAAGTGATTTACATTTGTGTTGCTCTATAGGCTGATGTCTTTCCTCCCCTTTTCCTATTGGATGGCTGGAGTCATGGATGGAAGTTGTTATTGAATTTACATTCATGATGCTTTCCTCGTATACATTGATTTGAAATTGTATGCGAGCTCATTTTCCCTGGGTATCAGAGTGGCGCAGTGGAAGCGTGGTTGGCTTGAACAGTCATTCAGGATACCTTACACATAAACACACTTTTCCCATCAAATTATTTTCTGTGGATTTTCATCATAATACTTTTCGATATTTAATATTTTCCAAATAAATGTTTTCCTATACTATTAAATCATTTCAATGCCTAGTATTTTGTCTATTTTCCTTAGTCTTGATTTTGTTGAACTTATTTTAATTGTCTCTCAATCTTAAAGTTTTGTCTTTCGTGTTTTATGTCACTTTATGATCATCCGTCTATATTCGCTGTTACTTCATGCATTCTATTAAATTTATATTACAACTATTATTTTCATTCATTAGTACATTTTTGAAATTTTGTTTGGGAATTCTGCTTATGTGCATTCATTTTACATGATTTGATTTTGTGATACGATATTCTTTCAGTATTTCATATTTTCCCCATATACTTCAATATATTTTAACGAGATTGAAATATTTTATCCGTATAAATACAACATACTAATTTGATTTATTATCTGCATTCAATGTTAGTACATATTATCTACTAATTTATTTGTTAATTTTGTAACTTACGTTTCTTTAATATAATGTATATATTCGCTATTTCCTTATCCTTTAATTTTAAATTGTCTTTAGATTCTTGATTCCATTGAATTCTTATGTATTTCAAAATACTTACTATACATATAATTTCACCGTCTTCCAATTATTACATTACTATTTTTATGTATAATTGTTTGTGTCTAATGTCCTAATTTGCTACACTACATCATTATTGTTTTCAATTTTATTTCCAACATGTGCATATATTTTACATTATTTTAGTGTTATAAATAATTTTTCATTACTGCTAATTAGTACCCTCTATGTTTGATATATCCTATACATCTATTTTGATATTTTGTTGTGTAAAATCTTTTCTGCATCATTGATTTTTTTTTATAAAAAAAAAAAAAAAAAAAACATAACCCCGTACCTTATTAAACATCCCATATCTAAGTATACATGGGAGATTACATCTTTCCATCTTCCGTTTTGGTGCAACTTAATGTCGAGAGGGCAAATATGCAACTAGACATCATTGGAGGCAAACTGCAACTGGAAGTCGGGGAGGCAAAGTTTGCAGCTGAATGTCCAGAAGGCAAACTGCAACTGGATGTCGGTGAGGTAAAGTTTGCAACCGAATGCCCAGAAGGCAAATTGCAACCGGATATCATAGGAGCAATTATGCAACTTGAGATCAAGATAGGCAAGTCTGCTGTTGGATACCAGCGAGACGAACCTAAACCAAAATGAAATATTATACTTAGAAGACCCCTGCCTTGTTTTCCTGTGGTATTCACTTATAACTATTTCATTTTGTACTAAGCTTATACTATTTTATAATATTTTGCAACCTAGCATTATACTGTTTATACTGATTCCTATATCTATCAAACTTGTGTATTTACCGCTTAATCTCAACTATCTTGTCGTCTTCTTTGTAGTACTTTGCATTTTAGGTGAGTCAGTATTTCGTACCACTTTATTGTATTTTGCTATTTTAAAAATTTGGTGGCTACTCACCTAACAGTTTTATTTATTATACTTCTGTTATAATTCATAATTCACTTCTATATAATTAGTTTTGCATCGTTACTACCATAATATATTATTTTACTCCTACGCATCATTTATAAATTTTGGATCATGTTGTTGTTGTTTCGCCCTATGATTTTCTGTCTACGTATATACATAATTTTGTATGCTGGTTTCTTGGTCTACTTGATAAATCCAAATTATTTGGATTTTTGCCTTTTTCATTTTGATCATACATATATGATTATTGTGTTTACTCTACAAATCACCTTACGATACCTATTTATATACAAAATTTATATTGCCTATACTTTTCTTGGATTCATAATTTATTTTTATAACTAGTTTCCGTACTACTTTCAACAGTACGTTTTACTACGATGTCTTGTTTGACTGCTACAAATCATTTATAATTTTCCTATCATGCGATTTATTTCACCTCTATAATTTTTCGCCTATGTGATTTTTGTAAGTTGGTTTTCTCGCTCTACTGAATAATTTGAAAGTATTTCGATGTATTCCTAATTTTCAAATTGTATGTATAATTATTAAAGTTACCTTACAAATTATGTGGTACTAATTTAGATACAGAATTATTTTGTGTTATCTATACTTTTGCTATATTTCTTTCTCATATATTTCTCAAACTGTTAACTTGCTAGTTTTGTCGTATAGTACCAAGTTGGGTTTGAAATTTTTCTACCCTTTATTACATTGATGAATTTTTAGTATTGAATCTATTTATAAAGTACCCATTAACTATGTTTTCTTTATTGCATTGTTTTCCGAAATTATTTTCACAATTAATGACTAAGTTTATTTATCATTTTTATCTAATGGTTACTTGACAGTAATTTGTACGTAAATTCTTTTCAAAATGCACTATCCTCTATTGTCGTATTTGTTTTCCTATGCTACTTTCCTAGTTTTCTTGTTTAGTTCTTGTAAAATTTTGATGCTCATACATTTTCTTAAATAGATTTCTTGTCTTATTTTTCCACATTGCCTATTTTTATGCTATATGTATCTTCTTAATGTTTGTGATTTCTATATGTTATAACGATATTTTCTTTGGTGTGTACAAAATACAGCCTTTACCATAGTGAGTTCCGGGGACGGAACTGTTCTAAGGGGGGGAGAGTGTAACACCCCGCAAAATTTAAATGACAATTTTGCCCTCGGGTGTTACGCACGTGCATTTTGTACGGTTATTGATTATATCCATAACGCATTTTGATATGTATTTCGAATTCCGATTATTCATGCAATCTCGTATTCTTAAAATCACATTGGAGACAACTCAAAATGCTAAATTTCAATCTTGGAGTTTTACGTGCTTTTTACGTATTATCGATGCACGTGTCGATTTTGGGTATTCCACCGTTACGTGCAAAGTTTTCAATGGATTTCAATTATTTATCTTTATAAACATGTTTGAATTTGTTTTGTAAACGAAAATTCAATTTTTGACTATCTTTATTAAAATAAATTTTCTACGTGCAATACACGTGTTTTCTGTATGTTTGAGTATATTATCAAATATGTATATTAAATATACTTTCTATTGCATTCTAATTGATTATAAATATTTTTCATTTCATAAAGTCAATTTTTGTATTTTTGAGATTTTACGGGCGACGCACGTGTTTTAAGCGTATTATTCTTTCAAAATAATTTTCATGAAAATGTGAGTGTCTATTTTTATTGTGCATGGAAAGTATAATTTTAAAGTTAATTTTACATATTTATTACATATATAAATAATTGTTGTAAAGGGATTAATTAAATAACTTATTTTTGGGTATACACAAAGCACGTGCACGTGCACACGTGCGATGTGCACACAATTTGGGGACCGGGCTGCTCATGAGGAGAGGGAAATTCTGGAGTTTTGATTTTGAAAGCAAGAGGGAAAGTAAGTTACAAAATTTATAATGGGTTAGTGGTGTTCATGTGGAGGTAGTTATACTAACTACCCATTAGCTTTCTTATAAAAATGCACTCTTAGCCTCTCTTTCTCTCATCTCTTTTCTCCCTTCTCTCTTGCCAATCCGAGAGCAACCCAAAACAGCATAAGCTCTGTCCATTCCTCCATTTTATCACCATTCCACTTGCCTATATACATATACTAATGTATATATATGTACATACATAGTATGTGTACATGAAAGAAGATGGAAGTTGTTCTTGATGATTGCCGAATGAAGATGGAGATGCTCATTGATGGATGCTTGCCGAAATGTGGAGCTTGGAGGCTTGCTTTGGTGCACGGATTTCGAGGAGGATTGCAATTGGAGCTTTCTTTAGGAGCTCCTAATTCTAGGAGTTCATTTGGGTAACAAATCTTCATTTTTAGGTGGGTGTTTCTTAAATGCTTTCTAATTTAGAAGTAGAAATGCATGATAGTTGATATATGATTTATTGGGTTGAGATTGAATTGATTGCATGCAAATTAATATAGAAATGAATCGTTAAATCTTGATTGATTATGGTAAATGCAAATTGCCATGCTTGTTATGATTGCTAGTTGAGATACTAGAATTGAAGTGATTGTATGAATTGATGCATGTTGAGAATGTGGTAAAGAAGTGTGATTATAACCTCAAAGTGTTATTCATACGAGGATAGAGATTTTGTAAAGTGAATTTGATAAAAGAAAGTAGTTCATTTGGAAAATATGTTTTGATGCATTTTTGATTGGAAAAAGAGAAACTTGGGAATTGATAATATATATGATAATGTTTTAAAAGGAATATATTCTGGAAATAAATTATATTTTGTATATGGAAGTACAATCGATTCAAAAGTCAAAAAGTGTATGTAAAGATGCAAATTGTTGTTTTGACAGTCGACTGTTCACTTCTACAGTCGACTGGTAAGTATTAAAAATTGGGTTTTGTCAGTAGGACAGTCGACTGACTATTTTTTACAGTCGACTGATGCTATCATAAATTTGATGTTGAGTTTTCAAGATATTTGCGGGACAGTCGACTGATACTGCCACCAGTCGACTGAACCGAACTGTTTATGATTCTTGAGTTTGAAATTGATTTTGACAAATGAAAGTTAAATAAGTTTTGAATACATGATTTTATGATTATTAAGATTTGATTGAGTTTTATTGTGAAATGCACACAAGGTTATGAAAGATGAAATTTATAAAGAAGTTAAATTGAAATTGGAACACTGCGGAACAGCCGACTGCCGTGTGCAGCAGTCGACTCTCCCGAGTGGTTATGAATAACTGGATTTGACTGGATAAGTCGACTGGTAGAGTTCCCAGTCGACTGTCCAGAGTGCTTTTTTGATATATCTGAAATCTTGTGAATTGTTTGTGGTAAAGATTGTGAATCTGGATATTGGTAAACTCTATTTGTTGCTGCATAAATTTATATGAAATGAATCATAGTTGAATTGAGAATTTACATGAAATGAATCATAGATGAGGATTGAGAATTAAATGAATATGAAAGGCTAAGATCATGATGAGAAAGTCTGTGAGACTCTAAATTGAATTATGAGCTATAAGTGCTCAATTGGAAATTGTGAATTTGAAATTGAAATGAAAGAGTAGCTAAGTCTCCCCCGGCAATGAAATGAAATGAAATGAGAATTTGAAAGACCAAGGTTGGTCATGTATTGTAATGAATGAATAAGTCCGGTTGAGTGGAGAGGCTAACTCTAGAGCTTTGATTTTTATTCATGATTCTAATAATTAATACATTGTAAGGCTGTAATGAAAGTAAGAGAAAAACATAAGTATGGGAGCCTAGGGTCTACGATGCGGATGTGATCCACAGAATGCATGCTTGATGAGTCAAGACATGGCGTGGGCAATATACTCCAGAATGATCGGGATCTTGGCGACGCTTGTGGGATGTTTGGTGACTTGCAAGAGGATCGTGTTCAGGGAGGAGGCTGAACTATCGCAGAATGCATGCTTGATGAGTCAAGACATGGCGCGAGGTTCCCCTCTAGGGTCTTGGACACGTGCTTGTAATCATGGAACGTCTATGACACTTGCCGAAATTACAGATAGATACATAGCGTGGAGGTGATGAAGGTGAGAGAAAAACATGAGTATGAGAGCTAGGGTACGGTGCGGGTATGTGAGCCGCAGAATGCATGCTTGATGAGTCAAGACATGGCGCGGGCACAACTCAGTAATGATCGGACTTTAGTCACGCTTATGGGATGTTTTGGTGACTGCAAGAGGATTGTGTTCAGGGAGGAGGCTGAATTATCGCAGAATGCATGCTTGACGAGTCAAGACATGGCGCGAAATTCTACTCCAGGGGCCAGGATACATGCTTGTACTCATAGAATCATCTAGGATACTCACTGAAATTACAGTAGTAGATTAAGTCATGGCGAGGGATTGAACCCTACAAAAAATGAAGAACGATTAAGAGGCTTGCCCTCGGACCTATGTAGTATGGGATGCATAGAATCCGAACAAGTGTGCATTAGGGTCATGTAATATAAACAACTGCATTAAGGACTAAGTTCACTGCACAACACGACATCAACAGGATAGTCCCTTTGTAGATTTGTTTGCGATCAAGTTTGTGTTTGCTAAAGCATTTGAGAATCGTTATACTGTTTCCGGCATAGAGAGGATGGCCGTGTATAATATTTCGTCAGTTGTAAGCAACTGACGCGCCCACAGTTTTATATGCAGGGGTTGGAGATACATGAAGATATAAAGATGATCTGATGCTGTTGATTATTTAAATGTTAAAGTTGTAACAATTGTACATTCTTTATGGTTGTATTTTATTAATTCCGCTGCTTATTGATGTAAAAGACTCTGATGTAATTATTGTTGAAATAAAAGTTTTAAATTCCTTGTAAAATTGTACGAAAGAAGTGAAAAGATCCTGTAGAACTCTCGAATTCAGTTGTATTTGGAATTCGGGGTGTTACATAGCTTCCTATTTGGATACGTCCTCAGATTCAATTCTTAATGTTCTCACATACATCAATTTCCATTGGGTGCATCACAAGGGAATGGTTGATTTTTCTAGCAACATTTCATTGACAAAGCCGAATCTGTCCACCTTGAAAAGTTATAGCCTACAACCTGGAATTACAATCCTAATTGGGTTAGAGAGTTATGATTCCCTACTGCAATTCTCCAGTTGGCCAGTCGCCCAAATTCTTAACAGATAAGCCTAGGAATATCTATCTCCACTAACTAGACAACTCGTACTAGGCTGAACGTACCCTACTTTAAAATTCAATAGTAAATCATCCCTACGTCCAACGATCATGAAATTTGAGATTCTCTATCTACACATATACCATTTCGTCGTGTCCAAAAATCACATTCAAATTCATTTCACACAGCGATCTACGACTCCTCAAACATAGCTATATTTCAGCTGTTTATTTCCAGCAGGGTGTTTACTGCCCCTCACTAATTACCCTTGAAACCTCATCAAATGACTTCTAAAAATTCTAAAATTAGAGATTCATCAAATAGACTCATACCCCAAGCTACTCCCAAAATTTCGTAGCAAAATAATAAACGTACACGAAGTTATGGCTTTTTGAACCTCAGCCCAAAGCGCAGTCAGCTTCAGCCGACACCTACGGACCAGTCGCATTCTACTATTTTTTCGGGGTATAAAACGACCTCGGAAAATTACAAAATTTAAGACTATGGTTTTAGACACCTACATGAGCGTCCAAAAAAATTTTCAGCTCAAAATGCCCTGTCATTTCCGAGATATAAAATCGGAAAGACACCCAAAAATCATCACAGCCAGCAGCCATTCTGGCTGCTTACTGTCCGGACTTGGACCCACTGTTCGGGCTACTAAAATGCATCCAAATATTATGGAAAAAATCATGGATACTATACATACATAGAAGAACAATACTCCAGAATTTTAGCCCAAGATTCCAAACCGTTTGGGCGTAAGAAATTCCCCAATATACCCTCACAATCGTGCTATTCAATCAAAACTCAAAAGAGTTATTCTCTACCATACAATTTATTCTTCCCTAGTACTTCTCATACTCAAACATGGTAACAAATCATACCTATCACTACTACACATCCATTCATTCCACAACAAAAATAAATACAAGAAGTTTAAGAGATCACCCACTTGAAGTTTGCAAAATCTCCTTGTAGCTTGGCTTCCAGCTTTGCTTTGCTTGCTTGTCCTTGCTCTTTGTATTTGTGTAGCTTGGCCCAACACCTTCTCCTACACTTCTTCTTCTCCTTCTCTACTACTCCTTCTATTCTAGTAGACTTCTTCCCTTTTTTTTTTGAAACAAGAAGGAAGAAAAAATGATAAGTGTATGGAGTGGGAGGGGATTTATAGAATGGAGGCTAGAGTTTTGTTTTGGGGGTGGAGATATGGGCCGGCCATCATGGAAAGGAGGGTGGGGATGGGGAGAGGTGGAGTGAGGGGAGATGTGTGGATGACATGAAGCCATCACTTTCAAGGAAGAAACTTCTTGGAAGCTTCTTTAGAAGGTTCATGGAAGTTTCCTTTTCCAAGTCAACTTGCACATGGTGTTTTACTTCCACCATTGGATCTTTATCAAGATCAAGCCATGATCATCATGATGCTAGGGTTCCTAACCCTAGGTTAGTTCAAGGAACCCTAGGTCATCCTATTCCCATTTTAACCCTAGTGCACAAATACAATTCACATTTAATCCAAGCACTAACTTTAATTGAAAATAACCAATACATATATATTAAAATCCTATAAAATACATGTTTTATGGAAATTATAATTTCCTCCCACAATTGTCTGGTCAAAACAATCGGGACAAAACTACATTTTAATCGAGACGATATTCCGAGTTTACTTCATCGGATTCAGAACAGCCCGTATGTCTGAAATCTCTCAATTTAACTGATAATTTCTAGGAGAAAAATGTAATCGTGTGCCATACTTAGTTAATGCACGGGTTACAGTGCTAAATAGCCATATGCTATTTTGCGGGGTATTACATTGTCAGACTCTCAAAGAGGAGATCGAAGAACCCATACACCAGGAACACCTAGACAAGTTTGTCCGAAGAGACGAGGCCAACCTTTCACCCCGAGGAGCCTACAAGCGAACAGAGAGGTCCGCCGAGTTCCAAGATTCCGAACCTGGGGCCGTCCTTCATCTCATCTGAGGTCCAATAGGGGGAGAACCCAACTCCTCCTAAGAGGCCTTCACCCTATCGTAGAAGTAGGATCTCGGTTTTCAAAAAGGCCGATGCTTGTAATCCGGCCAACAGCATGTAATAATGGTTCACCCCATCGAAGCGGCCATTTAGTTTATTTCAATAAAACTTAAACCACTGTATTAAATTTCCTCCGATACGGCCGAAATTTCGTTTCGGCTAGCTTGCAGATACGAAATCACATATTTTATACTCTACATCGTTTTGGACCGAAATGTGTAGATTTCAGCCGAAATTACCAAAATATCGGCCGAAATATTGACGAAATTGGCGAAATATCAGCCGAAATAGACACAAATGTTATTGTGAATATATTGAAAAAAATTGTTTTACTTTTTGCATATGTCTTTCAATATAGGGCTTTAAGCTAAAATAATGTGAGAATTTTGTATCGCTATTATTTGTATATATGTTAAGTTAAGTAAGTTTATTAACTAATATATTTTTTCTAATCAATGCAAATTCAATTTAGTTATATACTTATATTACATTCTCTTCTATATTATTGTTAAATTATGCGAAGATTTTCCGTAATTGATTCATGTCATTAGTTACATTATACAGTATTTTATATGATAAATGACACGGAGGACATAATATCTTATTTAGTAACAAAAAAATATATTTATTGAGTATAGGAAATAAACATCCGATATGATCGCATTTCCCCGAGATCTCCTCCGATATCTCCAATACGAGATGAAACACCTCTTGCTGAGATGAGTCCGAAATCCGAGATTTAAAACCATGACTTAAACTTTTGTCTATTATTGCACTTGCTTCATTTCTACTTCTCCGAGTCATTTCTACGACTCGCTAAATGGCAAGTTCGGAGTCCAGCTTATCCTACAGAGCTACTCCCACAACTTACTAAGCTCAAAAGATAAGTTCGGAGTCCAACACTTGGTTCGACGTTGCCTTAGCCGCTTGCAAACAAGCAAGTGCGGGGCAGCTCACCATTCGGAATTGTTCCTATAACTCGTTAACTCCCTTAACAACAAGATCGGATTCCAACACTTGGTTCGACGTTGCCTTAGCCGCTTGCAAACAAGCAAGTGCGGGGCAGCTCACCATTCGGAATTGTTGATTCTTGATTTTGATGATCACAACACAGTGCAACATGTGTCTATGTTATACAGCTGACATTGCAGTGCAGAGACTAAAGACAATTCTAGCTGAACAAACAAACAAGCTCAAAACAGATACAGATGAAGAAGACAAGGATCAAGCTTCAATTCAAGACTCAAGACTCAAGACTTCAAGCTCAAATGTTTTATAAACATTGTATTTTATTTTCTTGTTGAGTCTTAGTATGATGTAAAGCCTTGTCAACACACACACACACACATACTCAAAATTTCATAATGTGTGTCTCTTAAAACCCCCAAAAATAAGTCAAAACAGTTTGAAGAATTTTAACTTTTAAAGTACCAGTCGACTTAAGCTTTAGCCAGTCGACTGATAAGTACAAAACTGTTTAAAATTATTCAAACTCTGATCAGTCGACTCATATGGCAACCCAGTCGACTGTTCGAGAGCTTTTGACCGTTTTCTGATTTTCAAAATCGAAGTTTTTCAAATTCAAAAGTTCTAATCCGTTGGTTGACAGTTATGTAACCGTTTTCCAACATTCAGAAGATCAAAACTCCTTATATAGAGTTTCATATCTCTCTGACAAGAAAAACCCATCTGAACTTAACTTGATTTCATATACATCCGAGCATTCTTGTGATAAACTTTTTAAGAGATTTTTCTGTGAGAAACAAAGCTTTCAAAGTTCATACACTTTGGTTCTCTACATTCAGTCCAGTATAGCATTGAATTCGCTCTGGACTGAGTATAGAAGTCAACCTTGTGATTTAGCCTCGTGCATCAACACATACACAAACAAGGCTATAGGTTGATTGTAAAAATTCTTCTTGTACTTTTGCTCTCGGTTGGAGAGTGGTTGTTGACTCTTGGTTGTAGAGTCGGTGTCGTTTCACTCTTGGTTGTAGAGTGGGTCTGCTTTCTCTGGTTGAGAGAAAGGACTACGGGTTAGACAAGGTTGTTGTCGTAACGCCGTAGGGTATTCTTGTAATTTTTCAAGAATAGTGGAAATCTCAAGTGGGTTGCTTGGGGACTGGATGTAGGTCGGGAGGACCGAACCAGGATATATCTTGTGTACTCTGTGATTGATTATCTTGTGGTTGCATTTACATTTGCTTAATTAAGTTCTGCAAAACTTGTCTGGCCAGTCGACTCAGCTTCGTATCAGTCGACTGATCAGTCTCGTATTAGTTGTTCTCTTTGTCTTATCAGTCGCCTGCCCTATCTATAAGTCGACTGCATCGAGAGTTTAAATTTCTTTTATTTTGGCTATATCAGTCGACTGGTTCACCACTAAGTCGACTGTGCCGTGAGAAATTATTTATTCTGCAATTTATTTTTGATAAACACTATTCACCCCCCCCCCCCTCTAGTGTTTGTTGCTTAGCCTACAGGATCCTACACTTGGTATCAGAGCGAGGTTACAGGCTATGGCAACTACTTCAAATACAAATCAGTACCATGAAGGCCAATCTACACAACGGCCACCACTATTTGATGGAACGAACTACAATTATTGGAAATGCCGAATGCGAATCTATCTCCAATCAATCAACTACGAGATATGGCAAATGACAGAGACGGAATATACTGCCCCTACCATTCCATATGCACAATGGAATGATGATCAAAAGAGTCAGACTATGAACAATGCCAAAGCAATGAATGCTTTATTTTGTGCACTAACGAAGGAAGAATTCAACCGTGTATCCAATGCTACAACCGCATATCAAATTTGGCATACACTCGAGGTAACACATGAAGGAACGAATAAAGTAAAAGAGTCTAAAATTTCTGTTCTTGTCCACAGGTTTGAGATGTTCAGAATGAAGGACAATGAGACTGTGTCCGAGATGATTACAAGATTCACAGACATCACAAACTCTCTTGTGGCGCTTGGAAAGACTTATACCCAAGCAGAGATGGTCAGAAAAGTTCTACGAGCACTCACTCCAGAATGGGAGAAGAAAACCACAGCAATAGAGGAGGCGAATGATTTGTCAACACTTACTCTCGAGAATCTTGTTGGTAATCTCATGGCATATGAGGTCCAACTTGAAGATCGAAAGAAAGATACTGAATCACACCAAGCAAAGAAGAAATCATTGGCTTTTAAAGCCATGACAGACTCAGAAGATGAGGAAGAAGATGAAGAAGAAATAGCAATGTTCACTCGGAAATTCAAGAAGTTCTTAAAGAAGGGTAAGTTTCATTCTAAGATTAAAGATTCTAATGACCCTCCTACATGTTTCAGGTGCAATAAAATAGGTCACATGAAGAAGGATTGTCCCTTAGAAAATGCAAAGAACAAGGGAAAATCATCCAACTTCAAGAAGGACAAATATCCAAAGAATAAATTTGCCAAGAACAAAAAGGCCTATCAAGCCACATGGGATGATAGTGATTCATCTTCCGAAGAAGAAACTGATGAAAATAACGAAGTGGCAAATGTATGTTTTATGGCTGCACAAGAACATGTAAGTAATGATTATGATTCCGAAGATCTTCTTGATGCGTTTAATGAAATATTCCAAGAGTTAAAGAAAGAAAAGATTAGAGTTAAGAATCTTGAGAAAGTGAATCAAACACTTAATCAAGAAAATCTTAACCTTGATAAAGAAGTAAAATCCTTAAATTCTCGCATTGCAAGTTTAGATACTGATCTTGAAACTCTCAAAAAGAATTATGAAGAGATTTCAAAGAATGTGTCTAAGTTTAACAAAGGCAAAGAGAATTTAAATGATATGCTTCATCATCAAGTTACATCTAGTCAAAAATTTGGACTTGGTTTTAAGAAATATTCTATAAAAGAATCTCTTGTTTTAAACACTAGTAAGAATAAGTCAGCATCTATTTCTAGTGTTACACACAAGTTGTATGATTTCTTTGCAAAACCAAAGGTTGTTCAATTCAGTGATAAAAGTAATACTAACATTCGGTTAAGTCGACTGAACCATACCACCAGTCGTCTGTCCAGAGAAAGTGGATCTTATTCCACGAGATCAAAACCTCTTATAAGTCGACCTAGTGCATCTACCAGTCGACTGATTTACACCAACAGTCGACTGAGCAACACTGGTAAGTCGACTGGACAGAACAAACTAGTATGGGTTCCAGTCAATCTTAATCAGAATGATAGAATTGCTTATATCAGTTCTTATATGCTGAATGTGTGTAATTATGCCTATTATATTCCTGCTTATGGAGGAAGATCAAACTCTTCATGGGTTTGGTTTCCCCCAAACTAATGTACTTTGGACCCAATAAAAAAGGGTACCATATTTACCTTAAATTTTTTATAGGTACCCAAGAAAGAACGCTGGATATTAGACAGCGGATGTTCAAAACACATGACAGGGCATGCCAACCTACTATCCACCATTCAAAATATAGATGGAGGAACCGTCACCTTTGGAGATAACAACAAAGGCAAAGTCATCGGTATTGGCATGGTCGGTAAAATATCTAACCCTATTATAGAAAATGTGCTATTAGTTAATGGCTTAAAGCATAATCTCTTAAGCATTAGTCAATTGTGTGATAAAGGTTATAAAATAGTTTTTGAAAAAGATGCATGCTTAATTTATGATTCTACTATGCAAAATATTGTTTTTCAAGGCTTTCGTAAAAATAATATTTATGAATTATGTTTGAATGCAATTGATTTTTCAAATGATTTTTGTTTGATAGCCTCTAACAATGAATCTTGGTTATGGCATAGAAGATTTGGACATGTGAA
This sequence comes from Hemerocallis citrina, assembly GCA_017893485.1. Taxonomy (NCBI): domain Eukaryota; kingdom Viridiplantae; phylum Streptophyta; class Magnoliopsida; order Asparagales; family Asphodelaceae; genus Hemerocallis; species Hemerocallis citrina. The sequence goes on along the minus strand of CM030359.1, from coordinate 435,389,533 downwards.
CATGAAAAATCTCTCAAAATTATCCAAATATAACCTAGTTAAAGGACTGCCAAAACTATCCTTTAAAAATGATAAGTTATGTGATGCATGTCAACTAGGAAAACAAATCAAATCCACTTTTAAAACAAAAGACGTAATCTCTACTAGTAGGCCACTTGAATTAATTCACGTGGATTTATTTGGCCCTACTAGAGTTGCTTCTTTAAATAAAAGTAGATATGTGTTTGTTTTAGTAGATGATTTTTCAAGATTCACTTGGACATTCTTTTTAAAACATAAAAATGATGCTTTTGAAGAGTTTGCACATTTTTGTAAACGTGTTCAAAATCAAAGATCTCTAACCATAGTCACTATTAGAAGTGATCATGGTGGAGAATTTGAAAATGAAACATTTACAGAATATTGCAACAAGAATGGTATAACACATTCATTTGCATTTCCTAGAGCTTCACCACAAAATGGAGTGGTTGAAAGGAAAAATAGGACTTTGCAAGAATGCGCACGTACTATGCTTGTTGAAAGCAATCTACCAAAGATGAATCAGGACAAGTTGTAAGGAACAAGGCTAGATTGGTTGCCCAAGGATATAATCAAGAAGAAGGTATAGATTTTGATGAAACATATGCTCCTGTTGCTAGACTAGAATCTATTCGTATTTTATTATCTTTTGCTTGCTTTATGAATTTTATACTTTATCAAATGGATGTGAAAAGTGCTTTTCTTAATGGGTTTATTAAGGAAAATGTTTATGTTAAACAACCACCAGGGTTTGAACATGAACAATTTCCAGATCATGTTTATAAATTGAAAAAGGCTTTATACGGTCTTAAACAAGCACCTCGTGCTTGGTATGATCGTCTAAAAACTTTTCTTTTAGAAACAGGATTTGAAATAGGTAAAGTAGACACTACTTTGTTTATGAAAAGAGTTAAGAATGATATCTTAATCATACAAATATATGTTGATGATATAATTTTTGGTTCTACTAATAATAATCTATGTCAAGAATTTGCTAATACCATGAAAAATGAATTTGAGATGAGTCACATGGGTGAACTCAATTATTTCCTTGGATTGCAAATTAAACAGTCCTCGAATGGCATATTTATCAATCAAGGCAAATATGCAAAGGAATTACTCAAACGTTTTAACATGGATAGTACTAGTAGTAAATCCACTCCTATGGCTACTACTACTACTCTTGACAAAGATTTATTAGGTAAGAGTGTTGATCAAAAACTCTATCGAGGTATGATTGGTTCACTCTTATATATTACTGCAAGTAGACCAGATATTATGTTCAGCGTATGTTTATGTGCTAGATATCAATCTAGTCCTAAAGAGTCTCATTTAAAAGCAGTGAAACGAATTTTAAGATATATTAAAGGCACATCTGAATATGGTTTATTTTATCCACGCACCGATAATTTTCAACTTTTGTCTTATAGCGATGCCGATTTTGCTGGAAGCAAAACTGATCGCAAGAGTACTAGTGGTACATGTCACTTTTTGGGACATTCCCTAGTATCTTGGTGCAGTAAAAAGCAAAACTCCGTATCCCTATCAACCACAGAAGCTGAATATATCGCTGCAAGTTTGACATGTGCACAAATTTTATGGATGAAACAAACCTTGTTAGATTATGGTATTTCATTTGAGAAACCCTCAATTATGTGTGATAATACCAGTGCAATTAATCTATCTAAAAATCCGATTCAATATTCACGTACGAAACATATTGATATTCGACATCATTTTCTACGTGATCATGTTTTAAAAGGAGATATATCTTTAGACTTTATCTCTACTGATAAACAAATAGCAGATATATTTACCAAGCCCCTTAAAGAAGATACTTTCATTAAATTAAGGAGAGAACTTGGAATTTGTGATTTTATTGATACTTGTTGAACATGGCTTCTGCTAAGTCGACTATCTTGGTGTATAAGTCGACTGAACTGATTTTTCAACATATACATTTTTTATCTTACCAGTCGCCTGGTTCATATACCAGTCGACTTATTAGTTAATATAACATTTTTATTTTCTTCTCGACTCAGTCGACTGATAACCCCTACCAGTCGACTGTCGCGAGATAAATTGTCTTCAGCGAGTCTTCATCACAGTTTTTGAGATAAAACTGCTCAAATTCTCACTCGTGACTTCTTATCTCAGCCGTTGAGATCTCTTCCTTGCATCTGAGCCATCAATTCTCTGTTAAAAACCCTTTACCAGCCCCTCTTTCTCACTTTTACCGATTTCTATTTCACCCCCAAATTTTCAAAACCCTAAGGCAAGAGAAGAAGAAGCTCATTCGACCAGATCTCAAGTCGACTGCTGGTGTTGTCTCTTTCTTCCATCTTGGTAAAACTCGATCTCATGTCTCCTTCCAAAATCCTAATGGCACCCAAAAGATCTAAGAGAACTCACGAGGGTACATCCTCTTCACAAGAGTATACCCAATACCTCTTGAGTCCCGATCTACTTGATCGTTGGTATCTCTTTTGTACCATTCAAATCTTCCCTGGAAGATTTGTCAATTTTGGTGATTTAGATCGTTTTAACCTCACTCCACTGTTTCAAAACTGTAGCCTTTATGAGTTTCTGTCTTTATCCAACCAACCAAATTACTATCCACAACTCATATATTTGTTTTATACAAATATGAGAATTGTTCAAAAACCAAATGGAGATGTTTTAATCCGGTCGTCTGTGAAAAATCAGAAAATGACTATAACACCGACTAGGATTAATGCAATGTTGGGTATAGATGATGGTGGAATGCATCTTGATGATGTTATTCTAGATGATGCCTCAATATTGTCTAGAATTCTCTTACCAAATTCTCAACTTCCAATGACTAGCAGAAATCTAAGACCAACTGCTAAGCTTGTCGGTAGAATATTAGCTTATAACATCCTTCCTAAAAAGGGAAGTTATGATCAATATTCTACTGAGTTACAAAAGGCTATATATGCAATTTTTGGTAGGATAGCTGTTGATTGGGGTCAAGTTATATTTTCCAAACTTTCTCATGACCACACACATTTTCTACCCTTTGGAGGTTTTTTAACTAGAGTCTTTATTTCTTTTGGAGTTGATCTAGATTCCGAGACAAATGTAGTCTCTCGGTATGACTGTTTCGATCGTGCTAGTTTGGCACGCATGAAACTTCTTGATGCTCCTACTCGCTCACCCCCTAGGTCTCCTCCAATGTCCCAAGCTCCCTTAGGTTCATCTTCTAGACCTAGAGCCCCTCAACCTTCTACTTCTGATGATCCACCTCTCCCTCAAGCCAATTATGATGATCCCCGAACCATGTACGACTGTGTGTCTTACCTAATGAACCATTCAGTCACAGTTGATAGACATCTTTCTTCCCTTGGTTCCAAACTAGACAATATTGGTTCTGAGGTAGCCCATCTCTCTCATCTCTTCACTTCTCAGTTTTCTCCTCCTTCTCAAGATGATGACGAAGACTCCGAAGAAGATGATTGAAGATTACTTTCTTTTTATGTATTTTTTTAATGCATTTTGTTTCTATGTATTAGACCTTCTTTTTTAATGCAAACTCTTGTTATTATTATGCTTTTTGATTATTCCAAAGGGGGAGAGAAAGAATGTGTGTTACATTTTTTGTGTTACATCTTGTCTGTGTGTTATGTTATGTTTATCTGTGATACAACTGTTCAGCATAATAGTTCAGCATAATATGTTGAGTATTCAAAATATCTCTCTGGTCAGTCGACTTCCCCGAGGATACAGTCGCCTGCTGCTGCAGCTATTAAACTTGCTGCATCTGTGATATTTGATATAATGCTTTCATGTTCTGGTCAGTCGCCTGATCTATTTTCCAGTCGCCTGAAAAAAGTATACTTGATATATTTTTTTTCTGTATATCAAGTTTTTATTTGTTATGTATGCATATTGTGTTTTTTATAGGGGGAGTTTTCAAAATCTGTGCTTGTATGTCTATTTATAAACTGTTATCAGCTATTGTGTTGTCATCATCAAAAAGGGGGAGAATGTTGATTCTTGATTTTGATGATCACAACACAGTGCAACATGTGTCTATGTTATACAGCTGACATTGCAGTGCAGAGACTAAAGACAATTCTAGCTGAACAAACAAACAAGCTCAAAACAGATACAGATGAAGAAGACAAGGATCAAGCTTCAATTCAAGACTCAAGACTCAAGACTTCAAGCTCAAATGTTTTATAAACATTGTATTTTATTTTCTTGTTGAGTCTTAGTATGATGTAAAGCCTTGTCAACACACACACACACACATACTCAAAATTTCATAATGTGTGTCTCTTAAAACCCCCAAAAATAAGTCAAAACAGTTTGAAGAATTTTAACTTTTAAAGTACCAGTCGACTTAAGCTTTAGCCAGTCGACTGATAAGTACAAAACTGTTTAAAATTATTCAAACTCTGATCAGTCGACTCATATGGCAACCCAGTCGACTGTTCGAGAGCTTTTGACCGTTTTCTGATTTTCAAAATCGAAGTTTTTCAAATTCAAAAGTTATAATCCGTTGGTTGACAGTTATGTAACCGTTTTCCAACATTCAGAAGATCAAAACTCCTTATATAGAGTTTCATATCTCTCTGACAAGAAAAACCCATCTGAACTTAACTTGATTTCATATACATCCGAGCATTCTTGTGATAAACTTTTTAAGAGATTTTTCTGTGAGAAACAAAGCTTTCAAAGTTCATACACTTTGGTTCTCTACATTCAGTCCAGTATAGCATTGAATTCGCTCTGGACTGAGTATAGAAGTCAACCTTGTGATTTAGCCTCGTGCATCAACACATACACAAACAAGGCTATAGGTTGATTGTAAAAATTCTTCTTGTACTTTTGCTCTCGGTTGGAGAGTGGTTGTTGACTCTTGGTTGTAGAGTCGGTGTCGTTTCACTCTTGGTTGTAGAGTGGGTCTGCTTTCTCTGGTTGAGAGAAAGGACTACGGATTAGACAAGGTTGTTGTCGTAACGCCGTAGGGTATTCTTGTAATTTTTCAAGAATAGTGGAAATCTCAAGTGGGTTGCTTGGGGACTGGATGTAGGTCGGGAGGACCGAACCAGGATATATCTTGTGTACTCTGTGATTGATTATCTTGTGGTTGCATTTACATTTGCTTAATTAAGTTCTGCAAAACTTGTCTGGCCAGTCGACTCAGCTTCGTATCAGTCGACTGATCAGTCTCGTATTAGTTGTTCTCTTTGTCTTATCAGTTGCCTGCCCTATCTATAAGTCGACTGCATCGAGAGTTTAAATTTCTTTTATTTTGGCTATATCAGTCGACTGGTTCACCACTAAGTCGACTGTGCCGTGAGAAATTATTTATTCCGCAATTTATTTTTGATAAACACTATTCACCCCCCCTCTAGTATTTGTTGCTTAGCCTACAGGATCCTACAGGAATTGCTCCCACAACTGTTGAATCTCTTCTCAGCAAGTTTAGAGCTAAAACTCTCCCCTAGAGTTGCTCCTCAAACTTGTCTCCCAAACGGCTCTCTCCTAGAGCCAAGCTCTTCGCTCCGCTCGCTCCAAGAGCGGACCTCTTCTCAACGGGTTCAGAGCTAAAACTCTCCCCTAGAGTCACTCTTCAAACTTGTCTCCCAAACGGCTCTCTCCTAGAGCAAAGTCTTCGCTCCGCTCGACTCCAGAACGGACCTCTTCACAACGAGTTTGGAGCACGACTCTCCCCTAGAGTTGCTCCTCAGACTAGTCTTCCAAGAACGGACTTCCCCTAAAGCCATGCAAAGCTCTTCTCAACTTCGTGAAGACGAAGATGTTGCGGGACTATCTTGACCTTGAAGAAGAATGATTCTCCAACTCATTTCTGAAGAGAACATGTAGATCTTCGAGATAGCTTCGAAACAAGGAGTCACACGCCCCGATCCGACCTCCGTAGCACTGGGAACGTCGGTTACAATACAGCAGTGCCGAAGCTCTCCTAGACTTCGGCAACGTGTGCCAAGCACTCTTGCCACCGACGTCCAAATGCGAGAAAAAGCTCTACTAGACTTCGGCAACGTGTGCTGAGCACTCTTGCCACCAATGTCCAAATGCGAGAAAAACTCTTCTACACTTCGGCAACGTGTGCCGAGCATTCTTGCCACTGGCGTCCAAATGTGAGAAAAAACTCTCCTGGACTTCGGCAACAAGTGTCGAGCGCTCTTGCAACCGAAGCTCAAATTGGAGAAAAAACCTGCCTCAAGATCCGCACTTAAATCAAGATCAACGGTGGTGATTAAAGCAAAAGGAGAGAGTCAACTGTCAAATGTTGACCAAGTCAATGGTCAGTTATTGACCGTCACGTGTCAGGCTGCCGAAGTCCTCTCCTGGTTCGGAAATGCAATCCGAGTGCTCTTGCCACCGACCCTAAAACGAGAGAAAAATTTATCAAAAAAGTCAACGGTCAACCGTTGACCGCCACGTGTCAAGCTGCCGAAGCCTCTCCTGGTTTGGAAATGCAATCTGTGCGCTCTTGCCACCGACCCTCAAATTGGAGAAAATTTTTGCCTCGAAATTTGTGTTCAAACACAATCTGCGACTCAGATACAAACAATCAAGCACAAAAAAAATTTGAGGGTTAACGGGTCGGGTTCGGACCCGTTAGAGGCCCAAACTCGCTGCCACTACCCATCTTATCTTCTCCACTTTCCCGCCAAAAACCAAACAAAGAAAAAACCCAATGTCTCCTCAAGCAGACCTCCTTCAGCCTCCATCGTCCATCTCGTCGAGCTCCATTATCATCCTCGACACCCCCGAGCTCGCCTCCAATGTCGAGGAGACCCTTCACTGTCTCCGAGCCAAGCCTCACCGAGCTCCATCTCTAATGTCGAGCTCGCCAATCTACCGAGCTCACAAGCTTCGAGCTCCCTCCTTCGTCGAACCCATCACCGCCATTAACGACCTCCGAGCCCGAGCTCGTGACCAAGCTCCTCCATGGCCTCGTCGAACTCCACAGAGCTCCTCCTCCAAACTCGAAGCTACTCTCGAGCTCCAACACCGAATCCATAGTCGAGCTCCCATTGTCTCCGAGCCCATCTCAACTGAGCTTCAAACCCTACACCACGTCGAGCTCCGTTCTCCATCGCTTAGCTCGCCATCGCCGAGCTCCAACGGTGAGCTCCAACATCCCGAGCTTTCTCTCCGCTATACACTACGTCGAGCTCACTCTCACCTTCGCCGAGCTCCAAACGTCGAGCTCCAACCTCCTCGCCATGCTCTCCACTGTTGCCGCCCAACTCCGTCGAACCCAGTCGATCCCGCTTGCCAAGCTCATCTCCACATCGAGGAGATCCCCTCGCCTGAGCTCCTCCCTTCGAAGCTCTACCAACGCTGCATGAGACGGAGAAGGAGGAAGAAGGAGAGAGCAGACATCAAAGAAGAAGGACGAAGGCAGGAGAAGAAAAGGAAAAAAAAGTGGGTTCAGGCATTGACCAAGTCAACGTGTGCCGATAATTCGTAACACCGACCCTTACATTGGAGAAAAAATGGCCTCCTCCCGATCCGCGTTCGCTTGATCGTGATCGACGCATAGAATCGCACCACGTCATCATGTATTAATTTATTTATCTCATTAGTCGAATTAATTATTTAAAAAATCCAAAAAAATAAAAAATCGGAAAAAATTAATTAAAAAATTCGAAAAACAATTATTAATTCAAAAAATAATTTTAAAATTCTAAAAATATAATTATTAAATTAGAATAATTAATTAATATTTTCGAAAATTAATTATTTAAATTCGGAATTTGAATAAAAAATTCGAAAAAATTCGGAAAAATCACAAAAAAATCCACAAAAATCTGAGAATAATTTTGGGGATTTTACAAGCTCAGAATGATACCGTTACACCTCGAGCAAGATCCAGGCTCCCTTAAGAACTCCAATAAAATCATGTACGCCATTAGAGCATACACTATCGTTTTCTATGTTCATTGCTAAATATAGCATTTAGAAATAGCAATAGCAATAGAAGGACCACGCTGCAGTCGTCCAAATCTTAAAAACAGAAGTGACGGATGAACATCATCCGTCCTTTTTTTTTCGGGTATTCGGTGATTTTAAACGGAAAAGAAAAAAAATCAAAAAAAGTCAAAAACTGACCAAACGGAGTTTTGACTTTTTTTTGACTTTTTTCCTGTTTAAAATCATTAAAAAATCAAAAAAAAAAAACCACCATACGGATGAACATCATTCGTTTGGGCTTTTTTTTCAGTGATTTTATTTTTTTTTTTAATTTGTTTTCGACGAGAGACGGAGGATCTTCATCCGTCTCTCAATTTTTTTAATTTTTATTTAACTAGACGGCATATCTTCATCCATCTCTTTCGTCAAACGGATGAACATCGTCCATCCCCTATATTTAGCAATTTTTCAAAGGCGCTGTTAAGTTTAGCCGACTACTGTTAATTTCTATCCTAAATTATGGGTTTTTAGCAAACGACTGTGAGGGTTTTTTCTAAACCTATTGCTATTTTTGGGTTTTTAGAAAATGACAGTGGATGCTCTTAGGGCAACAAAACTACTCCTCAAAGACTATAGAAATCAGTCTCCAGAAGTGGGGGGCTCGTGATATGGCTAAAAATAGGATCAAATCGGAACCGTTCAAATCAGACACGAATCTTAAAGATCTCAAGGGTAAAACGGTAATTTCACCTACGAACGGTAATTCTGGAGTAGTGCTCATGCCATGTCATGACACATCAAGTAGGCAGTCTGTGAATCACTCTCACACCGCCAATTCGATGGTCCTTATACTCGTATTTTTTTCTTACTTTCATCACATCTCTACTATGTATCTAGTCCTTAACTATTTGAATCATGAATAAAATCAACCCCTAGAGTTAGCTCTTTCCTCTATACTGGCCTTAATCAACAACATCACCAACTTGGTCTTTCATCTCAATAATTCATCTCAACAAATATAACTCATTTAATTGCCGGTAATAGGACTTAGCTACCCTCTAGTTCAAAATCTCCTTTCATGTTCATAAATTGAGGATTCACATTCATAAGTTCATAATTCATCATGATATTTGATTTTACTTTCATGTACAATTTCATGTATGGAATAAATTTCATTTGTCACATTCGTAATTCATTGTTTCCACATAATTCTCTTATCAATATTAAATCTAACATTCACACTTTCGATTTTTCCATTATCAAAAATCTCTTTTCAAACTCTTTTAAACAATACATTTATTTTTCTTTATCTAAAAACATTTAAACTTAAAAAAAGTAGTCAGGGCAGTCGACTGTTAAAGCATAGTCGGTCGACTGTTCTGCGAGAATTTAAAACTCGAAAGTAGTCAGGACAGTCGACTGTTAAGGCATAGTCGGTCGACTGCTCTGCAAGGATTAAAACTCGAAGAACTAAATAGTCAGGACAGTCGACTGTTAACGCATATTCAGTCGACTATTCTGCGAGAATTGCAACTCGAAGAACTAAATAGTCAGGACAGTCGACTATTAAGCATAGTCGGTCGACTGTTCTGCAACTAAAATCTGAAATTTGGAATAATTTCTTCTTTCTTTTTTATTGACACACAAATTGATTATTTCTTAAACTTGGCCTAAATTACAAAATGTTCATTTTTTCAACAACTAACATACAACTTTAGGATTATTTAGTATCAATCATACTAACTATAACATGCATAATTTACTAATCAATCTTATTTTAATAAGATGGAGATTCTCATAATTTGAATTTTTCACATAAGCACATTTCTTAAATTTGCACTTTTCCCACATACATAAATATTTCAACATGGAGAATCATTCATTATAAATTAACATGCTAGACCAATATCAAATTACCATAACAACAATTCTAATCACATCATTCAGTCAATTTTACTAGTCATTTCATGCAATTTCACATATGTTACTTTTTCTCCTTAATCATGGTACAAACATAAAGCAATATTTTCACTTATCAATTCTAGCATGATTAAAACACTACCTAGCAGGGTACTACTTAGAAGTTAGAAAAAATTGCCCACCTATTTGAAGAAACAAAAGACAGAACTCCTAGAAATCTCCCTTAACAAAAAGCGACCATTCTCCTCCTAGATTGTGCCGCAAATTGCCTCCTCCGCCATGTGCTTGATGGAACCCGAGCTCCCTTGCTCCTTGTTGATTTGGCCGGCCTCCAAAGGGATGAACACACACACTAGCACACAACTCAATCTTCCTCTCACTTCATCTCAATCTTTTACTCACAATTTTGTCTTTCTTTCTTTTTCAAGTATTTATACATATTTTTGAGTGAATTGAATGGCTAGGATTAGTCCAAATAGTAAAGGATCAAGGGCTAAGATGAGTTTGGGAGTTGTAGCAACCACCCATGAATGAGATAACCATCTCACCACTACTCCCATCTCTCCCTCTCTCTTTGCACAATCTGGCCTACAACTCCATGGTGCATTTGCACGTGCAAGTACAATGCACATGCAAACTAGTACCCCCTACCAACATTTGTTCATGCACATTTAATTAATTGTTTGTTAAGTTGGTCTACACTACAAGTTAGGTTAATTAAAAGAGAACTTAAATTAATTGGGCTCACTAATGGGCCAAGAGACCATAGACTCTAGTGAATTAATTATTTGATTAATTATAATGGGCTAGAAAGAGATAATTAAGCCTAGGATTTTATTTAGGCTTTAAATATATATCTTTTAGTAAATAAAGAGAATAATTACTAGCTCAAGCTATGAAGAAATATTAGTCTCTAAAAAAATGCATATGAAATTATACGTGCAAAACAGGTAAAATCACAAACTCTTATAAATAAACATTTCAGGATGTTACAGAATTTCTCAAAACGAGGAGCTGGGCAGCGTTGGCCATTGTAGTCCCTCTGGAATTTCTGGGACCCTTCTTCGCTAGTATTCTTCCGTTTGTTCCCGGAAAATGATTCCTCAAGAGTAGGGGGTTGAGAGCCTCTTCCACTCGGATGTACTTCTCACTCCTAAGCAGGAGTTCTGAGAAGCCCCGCAGAGGCTTCTTGGTAAGGGACGCCTTGAGGTCAGCATTAGTGACGTTGTGCCAGAATGCCGCCGAGGCTACTGATTGGTTAAGGGAGACAATAGACCGAGCTTCGGCAGTGAAGCACCAAATATAATCTCTTAGGCGTTCACCCTTTCTTTGGCTGATAGTCACCAAAGATGTACTTGTTTTCTCGGTTCTGTGCTACCCACGAAGTGGGTGAGGAAGAGCTCCTCAAACTGTTCGAATGAGAAGATGGAGGTGGGGATTAGACAAGAGTACCACTCTCGTGCTGGTCCTCTCAATGTTGCTGGGAAGGCCTTATAGAGGACCGCAGCCGAGGCCTGATGAATCATCATGAGAATTTTAAAACTCTCGATATGATCGGCCGGGTCCGACTCCCCATTGTAGGATTCAAAGCGGGGCAGCCTAAAGGCTTCGGGGACCGGAGCTTCCATAATGGCCCTGAGAAGGGAGGTCTGCTGGGGCGGAACCTATTGGTCCATTGTTCTTCTTCGGAAATTATCTTGTTGAGGCGCCTCTCCATCTCGTGGAGACGGCGGTGGACCGAGTCATTCCTTCGGTCGGATCTAGTCGACCCTCGGGACTCACCTTCATGAGTGGCGGTATGGCGAGGGTTAGGGACACGCTAACCCTGACTTGTGGCAATATTAAGAGCTTGCATGATATCTTGTTTGAAGTTTTGGAGCTCGGCCTGAGTGACCGTGCCCCTCCATCTCGGCGATCCCTAGGTGTGGCTCGACTTACTGAAGTATGACTTCTCTGCCGATGACGTTGAGGGGACTCTCTTCACCTCCTCGCGGGAGGGGATCTTATGGTCCTCGGTCTACGGGGGGTCCGGACTCTCGAGGCCCCTGGGTGCTCGGGTTGATGGACTCCCTCAAGGGCTCTCCATCCATTCAAGCGAGTTCGGAGGTCAACACCCTGTTGGCGGTTAACAATTACTTGATGGAGATCCTGCTCGGGAGGGCTTTGAGAAGCCATAGAGTCAACTGAAGGATTGTGGACCGAGACATGGTCATGAAGAGGATGTTGCTTTGGACGAATCCGACGAGAGCCCCCCTAAGCAGCCCCTCGAGACCCTGAAGGGGCCTGTTGAGGAGGAGGCTATTGAGGAAGAATATCTTGGACTGGAGGAGGAGGAGGAGGATGAGTGGCTCTTCAGCTGGAGGCCACTGCCTTCCCCTACTCTTTCGGATGCATGGTTTGAAACTACTCTCGCTGATGAAGTAAGGTTGGATTGCTTTTTCGTTTCTCACAGAAGGCGTCAATCTGTTGCTGCTAATTTTGGTGTGGGAGCAAACAAATGATTTTGTGGATTCTTTTTGGAAACAATAAAGCAAACATGTTGAACTTCACCGATGTTTGACTGGTTTCTTGCCGCTGCCATTAACTTGCAAAAAAGTTTGATACAATGGGATGGATCCCGGTGACGAACCTTCCGACGCTCTTGTCAGTAATCTGAATGATTATGAAAGAGCTTTATGTGAAAAAAGATTCATTACCTTGTTACGGTAGGGGGATAGGGGTATTTATAGTCGCCTTAGGGACCCGTTTCGAGATAAGGATTTATCTCTACTTCCTGATATTTTTGGATAAGATCTAGAGTTTAAACCATTTCATAGAGATTACCATGAATTTGAATTACTCTTTAAATATCCTGGGCTAGTTTGTAGCGGGCTGCTACCCACACCCAATAGGACAGATCCGTTCATGAGTTATTGGGCTTTGAAGAAAGACTCATCCCATTTCAGACCCATTTATAGGTAAAATTACTATTTTACCCCAGAGAGCTTTAAGATTCGTGCCCCATTTGAACGGTCCCGATATATTTCTATTCTTAGCCATATCACCTCCGTTTCGAGCTTCCTCAACGAAGCTCCATCAAAGCTCCAAGCTCCGAGCTCACCCTCCTTGTCGTCACCTTCTCCAAGCCTCCACTCCTCGTCGAGCTCCACCTTCACTCCTCGTTGAGCTCCACCTCCAGTACCGAGCTCCTCGACGAGCCACCGCCTCGCCATCACTGTCGAGCTCCACTATAGCCTTGACGAACTCCCTACCTCACCGAAGCTCGTCTTCCCCTAAGCGAGCTCCTGTCAACGAGCTCAAAACTCCTTTCTCCGCTGAGCTTACCCCCCATCGAGCTCCAATGCCCCCCTTCGTCTCCAACGCCTCGCCGAACTCCGAGCTTCCCTTTGTCAATGCCGACGTCGAAGCTCTCCCCCTTCACCGAAACTCAAAAGCATCGAGCTTCCCCTCTAGAAAAGCTCTGAACCCATCTCAGTCGAGCTCGACCTTCAACGCCTCTGAGTTCGAGAGCTCCTTCGTCGAGCTTGCCTCCTCACGCAGAGTCTCCACCGCCGAGCCCTCCTTTACCGAGATTTAACGACGAGCTTCGATTCGTCCTTATCGAGCTCTGTCGTCCCTGAGCTCCCCTCAACGAAGCTGGAGACGAAGGGAAAAGGCGAGGAAAATCGAAGAAAGAAGAAAGCAGGAAAAACAAAAAAAAGGTGGAGGGGGCCACGTGGCGGTCAACGGACAACGTTGACCGCCCACGTGGCAGTGTCTAGTGGGTCGGCGACGGGATCTGAGCTACCGACCCTGTAATTGGGGAAAACACCCCGCTTTGCACTGCGCGCCCCCTGATCGTGATCAACGCACGAGATTACGCCACGTGTACATGTAAAATTTAATTTATTTATTTATTTATTTATTTGAATTAATTATTTAAAAAATTCAATAAATTAATTAAAAATTCTGAAAATAATTATTAGTTCGGAAAATAGTTTTAAAATCCTGAAAATAATAATTATTTAATTAGAATAATTAATTAAAATTATCGATAATTAATTATTTAAATTCGAAAATTGAATTAAAAAATTCAAAAAATGATTTAAAATAGTCAAAAAAATCAGAAAAATCTGGAAAAATCACAAAAAATCCAAAAAAAATTGAGAATATTTTGGGCATTTTGCAAGCTCAGATTAACACTGTTACACCTCGAGCAAGATCCAAACTCTCTTAAGAACTCCGATAAAATCTTGTACGCCATTAGAACAATAAAACTACTCCTCAAAGGCTATTATACTCAGTCTTCGGGAGAGGGGGCGCGTGATATGGCTAAAAATATGATTAAATCGGGCACGAATCTTAAAGCTCTCATGGATAAAACGGTAATTTCACCTACAAACGGGTCTGGAATAGGAACTGGGTCTTTCTTCAAAGCCCAATAACCCATAAACGAATCTGTCCTATTGAGTATGGATAGCTGCCCGTTACAAACCAGCCCATGATATTTAAAGAGTAATTCAAATTCATGGTTATCTCTGTGAAACGATTTAAACTCTACATCTTATCCAAAAACATCGGGAAATAGAGATAAATCCTTATCTCGAAACAGGTCCCTAAGGCGACTATAAATACCCCTCTCCCCTACCGTAACAAGGTAATCAATCTTTTTCCACATAAAACTCTTTCATAATCTTCCTGATTACTGACAAGAGCATCGGAGGGTTCGTCGCCGAGATCCATCCCGGTATATCGAACTTTTTATAGGTCAATGGCAGCGACAAGAAACCAGTCAAACTTCGGTGAAAGTCAACAGGTTTGCTTTTATTGTTTCTAAAAGAATCCACAAATTCATCTGTTTGCTCCTACACCAAAATTAGCAACAACACGTGTTTCCCTTATTCATGGCAATATGCCACTCATGTATAGGGGAGAAACCCTTGCTTCTGATGCATACCTAATCAACCAAATTCCCTCTAGTATCCTAAATTTTATTACAATATTTCAGGCATTAACTGAAGTTGTGAATGCACCAACAGTAGTCAACTTACCACCTCGAGTGTTTGGGTGTGCACCTTCATCAACACGAGCGAACTAAGTTAACTCCTCGAGTTGTGCGATGTGTTTTTGTGGGATATGCAACAACTAAGAAAGGGTATCGTTGTTATCACCCACCAACTCAAATGATGTTTGTGACTATGGATGTTGTGTTCCATAAAGATGAGATGTATTTTTCCTCTGAGGTTGAACTTCAGGGAGAGTACCGAAATGAAGTTCAGACTCTTGTGTATGATGAAGTTGTTACCATTCAGAATGACCGGTTGGGTAAAAGAGGTGAAAATCTAGATGTAAGTAGTAACGATGAAGCGAATGAAGATCTGGTTGAGGGGGAAGGAGATTTGGTTGAGGGGAAGAAGATTTGGTTGAGAGAGAAGACCTTCACGAGAAACTGCAATCAGTGCCGAACCTCCACGAAGATGAGCTGTTGGGATCCATGCTAGCACCGTTAGAACCCCAAAACCAATTGTCGTCATTGTCTGAAGCTCCAAGAAGGGAACTCCCAAATCGTACCACTAAAGGTATCCCAAACCTACTTATAAGCCTGATCCCACTAGTAATGTCAAGTATCCCATGAGTCATTATGTGTCCACTCACCGATTATTTGAATCAAATAAGTCATTTATGAATCAATTATCTTTTGTATCTACTCCTAACAGTGTGCAGAAAGGCTTAGCTGATCCAAAGTGAAAAGCAGCTATGGATATGGAGATAAAGTCCTTGAAGAAAAATGAGACTTGGGAGATAGTCGAACTACCAGCAGGAAAGAAGCCAGTAGAATGAAGATGGATTTATACCGTGAAGTATAAAGCTGATGGTTCAATAGAGCGGTACAAGACAAGGTTGGTTGCCAAAGGGTACACTAAAACTTATGGAATTGATTATGACGAAATATTTGCACCTGTGGCAAAGTTCAATATTGTTCGAGTTCTACTGTCACTTGCTGCAAACCTTAACTGATTGTTAGAGCAATTTGATGTGAAGAATGCTTTTCTGCATGGGAAATTGACAGAGGAGGTTTATATGGATCTACCACTAGGATCAAATAGACCAAATCCAACTCAATAATAAAGTGTGTCGTTGAAGAAGGCATTATATAGTCTCAAACAGTCGCAAAGAGCTTGGTTTGGGAGGTTTACAAAATCAATGAGGACATTCGGATATTGTCAGAGTAATTCAGATCATACCCTATTCCTGAAAAGGAAAGAAGGTAAGATTACTGCTCTTATTATATATGTGGATGATATGATAGTTACTGAAAATGATCCTGAGGAGAGCACGGCATTAAAGAGCTACTTGTCACAAGAGTTCGAAATGAAAGATCTTAGCTTTTTGAGATATTTCCTTGGTATCGAAGTTTCTCGCTCTAGAAAGGGTAGATTTCTGTCTCCAAGAAAGTATGCGCCTGATTTGTTGAAAAAAACAGGAATGTCCGCTTGTCAGCCTATTGATACACCGTTAGAAGAATAACTAAAACTGTGGAATGTGTCGTATAATAAGAAGAGATATCGGAGATTGGTAGAACGACTAATGTATCTTGCACATACGAAAACAAATTTGTTATATACTTTAAATGTGGTGAGTCAGTTTATGCAGGCCCACTCCAGAGAACGTTTGATAGAGTGTCGTGGGGGGAACGCAGCGCACAGGCACGGTCGGTAATCGAGTGCTGTGGTGGCGACGGCGAAGGCTGGTCTGAATGGCTGACAGCGGCAGTTGGGTAGGATTTTAAAGAACATGGCTCTGATAACTTGAAAATAGTATTTTATTTCTTATTTATCATCTCTGAGTCCCGTTGACTATATACAGTAGATTATATTTAGGATACATTAGCACGGATTCTATCCGGAATATGATAACTAATTCAACTACAATAATATCTAATAGATTTAATCATTTCTCTAAAGATGAATAAAAGATAAGTGGTTAATGATGTCGAATTCAAATGAATAAGTTTATTTCATGTTACTTTAACCATTTCAAACTGAAGGGAGGATCGCATTAGATTTGCAGATCTAAGATAAGGGAAAAGAAAATTACTGAATGAATTAAATTTTATTAGTTGACTTATCCAAATTGTTTAGTAGCTGACATGATCACTGACACAGAGTGGAGAAATAAAGTTGGCACCGTACCTCTGTTCTATACTCTACTTATTAGTCACAATCCCACATAAAATGTTATATGGTAATTTTTGTACTAAATACTAAATTTATCTGTCGCCACGTGCTGTTGGCACGTCTTTAGAACGATACAGCATATGAAAAGTATTATTAATAGTAAATCAAAGATTTATCTGTCGCTACATGCTGTTGGCACGTCTTTAGAACGATACAGCATATGAAAAGTCTTATTAATAGTAAATCAATAGTTATATAACTGAAGTTTGAATAGTATGCCAATAATTAGTGGTAAATAAAAGTCAATGTTTCCATTAGTATATGGTGAAAAATAATTATAAATTTGGATATAAAAGTCCATATATATATATATATATATATATATATATATATATATATATATATAAAGAGAGAGAGAGAGAGAGAGAGAGAGAGAGGAAAAAAATTAAATAAATAAATGAGTTGTTTTGAAGGAAAATTTTGAATTTGAGTTTTGGGAGAAAAAATTGTTTTATGAAGCTAGATCTAGGTCTTTAATTTTGGGAAGATTGAAGGAAAGCCACTTGATAGATTTCTTTGTGTTTTATTATACAGATTTCGAGCTTCTAACAAGTGGAGACTAATGTCAAGATAACAATTAATGTTGGACTAAAATATAAATATGAGATTTGTTCGAGACTAACATGTAAACAACCCAAGATCAAAAGTTACAGAATATAGGCAATGAATGTGGTGGGAAATTAAGTGCAGAGGGTGTTTTTGTTGTCGCAATGCTATCAGGGAACTGCAATTGTGGATTAAATGATGGGTTTATTGTTGAACATTTGATGGTGATAGAAGCGGTCAAAACATTTTCAAATTTTTCTTTATTTAGATGATTTTCTTTATTAAGAAAATGTACTAACTTATTTCATTCAAATTAAATAAATAATTATACAATAGAGTGGAGGACATCCATAAAACTTGGGTTAGAGCATCCACAGTCGTTTGCTTATTTGTCATTTTTTTCATTTTTTTTACTGCAGCGCACACACTCGTCTGTTATTTTGTCATTTTTTGACAAAATCGCTACAGTAGAAAGGGGCGAATAGCAATCGATATAGCAATATGCATATTATAGCAAACGAAACATCATGTTTCGTCTGGATTATTTAATTATTATTTTAATTGATCGGACGAAACATGATGTTTCGTCCGAAGTAAAAAATGAAAACAAACCGAATAAAATAACCTTTAAACGTGGGAATGAACATGATGTTTCGTCCCAATTTGAGACGAAACATCATGTTTCGTCCCAATCCAATTTTTTAAAAAAAAATTGTAAATTTAAATTTTTTTTGCAATTATCTAAATTGATTTTTCAAATTTTTAAATTGTTTTTGCAAAAAAAATTTACAATTTGTTTTAAAAATTCTTTTTGCAATTTTTTTTTTACAAAAAAAACCTCCGGAATTTCCGGACAAAGCACCATGCTTCGTCCAGCTACAGTGAATTTTTTGAAACTTTTTGTAATATTTTAAATTGTTTTTGCAAATTTTAAATTTTATTTTGCAAATTTTTAAATTGTTTTTGCAAATATTATTTACAAACTATTTTTAAAATTTGTTTTTGCAGATTTTTTTTTGCAAAAAAAAAAAACTTCCTTTTTTTCCCCTCTTTGGGACGAAACATCAAGTTTCGTCCCGTAATTTTTTTTAGTTACAGACGAAACATCATGTTTCGTCTGTTTCTTTTTTAACGAACTTATGCATTTTTTTGCCATTCGACGACTGCAGCGTTTCGTCGAATTGGATGGGCAAAAAATGCATTTTGCCATTTTTCACATTCAACGACTGTGGATGCTCTTAGAGCATCTGTAGTTCCAACTCCAATTTCGGATATTTGAAATAGAGGAATAGGAGATACGGGTTTCAGTTGTAGTCGTTTGAACCCAAATTTTGAGTTTAATTTTAAAAATTCGACAGACAAAGTATGATTTCCCGTCAATTAATTTTTAGTTTATTTTTTTAATAAAAAACAACGGATAGAAAATCATTCGCCGTCTGAGAATTTTATTTAAAAATATAAAAAATTAAATCATAATTTACTGTTAAATTAATCCTAATTAAATCTTAAATAAATCTTAATTCTTAATTAATTTCAATTAAAACCTAATCTATACTCACAGAAATATTTATAGGTTGTATTCTATAGGGTTTTTTTTCACCAAAAATTATAGAAATGGGCTGAGACGGTGCATCATATCTCGTTCGTGTTGGATTATTTTTTCTAATCAAACAAACGGCCGGGTTTTTTTTTTTAATGGAACGGACGAGAAGTGTTTTCCCGTTCGTCGAAAATTTTTTTAAAATTTTTTTTAAAAAAATCGAACAGACGGAAAATAATTTTCCGTCCAATATTTTATTTAAAAAATCAGATCTGATTGAACGGATGAAATATCATCTTTCGTCGGCTGTTTTTACCAAAATTCCATTTCTTCTCTCAAATATAGCAGACGACTATTCACCCAATACCCAAAATTTGGGTATATAGCGAACAACTGCAACATATTTATTTCTATTTTTTTCAAAAATTAAGTATCTAGTCAACGACTACAGATGCTCTTAAGAATACCATTTTTGAAACTATAATGAAAAGAATGGAATAGTTTTTTTTAAGATAAAGCAAATATTATTATGATTTTTTTTTTGGAAACCTAAAATACAGTTTTTCCAAATAAAAAGCTAAAAGATAGGATAGATGAATTGAATATAAGTTTATCCATTTTATTTTTGTCTAGTCTCCAAATATTCTCCATTTAACAGTTACATTTTCACTCTAGATCACGATCCAAAACCAATAAAGAAGTTTATCATCAAATCCGAAATTATTGTTAAAAAAACACCTACTTCCACTTTCACATTTCTCATGCTTAAAGATAGTGCTCTAAATCCAACTCAGAACCGATCTCTCACATCCAATGTCATTCAAAAGGCCACATCTCATGATTTGGCCTGCAAAAATTTCAGCCATGATTAGGCACTAATGGCAGTATCTTCTTCATATCCCCTCCTATCAGTCCTTACCGTTTTTAATTCTAATATAATAGACCTAAAGATCAACTTATCCACCCAAATTTTTCTTTTTACATCCCAGATTCTCCACCCATTCAGATTTGGTGATCGATAGAGGATCAAACAAAGCACTAGTTTAATTTCTATGTACACACACTCTCTCTATATATATACTAGTATCATGCACGTGCGATGCACGTGGAGGAAGAAGGAAAAAGACCAAAAAAAAACTTATCAATACGTGCGCTGCACGTGTTGTCTAACATACAAAAAAATAATAAAAAATTGTTTATTTGTTTGGAACCCCATCTCTTCCATTATAATAGTTATAGATACACACACGTGCGAGGCACATTTTATATATATACACACACACGTGCGAGGCACGTTTTAATAATTTCAAAAAATAAAAATAAAAATAAAAATTCTGACGTAGGAAGAATTTGAACTGAAAATCTCCTTTATATTAGTTATATATATGCGTTGCACATGTTGATAGAATGACAAAATGACAAATGACAATAAGGCCTTCTCCCATTATAATATTAGATATATATATATATATAACTTATGCAGTATTCCACAGAAAGTATTAGAGCATCTCCAACCATACTAGTTAAAATGGCTAGCCAAATTGTTCAAATAGTGTTTTCCTAGTGAATTTGGCTAGTTATTTTGTTTCATCTCCAACCATGCTTCTTTCTCTCCATTTTGCCTCTTGCTCTCCATTTTGCCTCTTCATGTTCATGGCTAGGCAAAATACCTAGCCATTATGCCTAACCGTTGGAAATGCAGAATGAGTGTGACTCTCCAAATATGGCTATACCTCTTCATTTTGACTAGCCGTCGGAGATGCTCTTAGCATACTGCTCGTTATGTGCCAAGCACGGGTTGAATACTTCTCTCTCCAATGCATGCATTTGACATGATGCCTCCTACTTGTTTCAAGTATTTTAGAATTTTTTGTGTTTTACTTTGCCCAAGCGTAGGGTTTAAGTTATTAACAGAGCCTACGGGTCACAAAAGCAGATGACTTAAGAAAATAAAACCACGTCAATAGATCACATCATTTGTAATTGATGGCTACCTGGACTAAGTAATACAGGCGTGCTCAACCGAAAGGAGAGGAGATCTAGACTTTGATTTTTTACTTGGAATGTCATCTGACCTTAGAAAGTAGCTTTAAGATGATTAAGCTATTGAAAGTCACTAAATAGACCCGTCATGATCTCAACAAACTTACTCTATATTTTTATTAACTTAATTTGAGCAACTCTAAATGCACCATTGACATTGACAAATTTATGTGGAAAGTTATTCTTTTTAAGTTATTGAAAGTAATATCTGTTGATAACTATGAGATAATAAGAAAAGAGAAATTAGATTTAGGGTTAAGATATTTTACTATGATTATCAGAATTAGAATAATCTCAGAGACACTGTCACAAATCCGCACTATCACAAAACCAGTATATATGAAGAAGAAAAAAACTGGATTTTTGGTACTGGCCTCTTGCCACTCAATCTGGTCCAATAACTTACAGATAAAATGTGCATTTCACGTGTTGCCTCATACAATATTATACACAATAATATTCTATATTTATTGAGAATATACCTATATATCCAACAATATCTATCATTATAAACATCAGCATCAGTAAACTACCAATTCAAAATGCAGCTAAAGTTATACACATAAGGTTGAAAACTAATGCGAGGAAACAGATGCTCTTATATACTTTGGTTTCATCATTTCTTGTGTTAACGAAACAGGTAGCTATACACAAGGGAAGTTCAACAGTTAGGAAGGCATACTTGAATTGTCACACATTTGAAGTTCGAAACTGGTTCAACTCAATCTCTCTAGTACCTGCAAGAACAAATCAAAAAGCTTATGTATCCTCTCTCTCTGTCTAACTGCAAATTTAGCAATGATCGATGCAATCGTTTACTACATACATGTGATTATAACTTTGTACTTGATGCCCGTGTAACTAAAATTCGTGGAAGTAAAAAAAAAAAAAAAAAAAAAAATGCAATTCAATGAACTAATGAATGCAGCAACAAGATCTTACTAAAGCTTTTTTTATTAATATTATTAAAAGATGACTATGTCATCACTTCTTACTAAAGCTTTGCAGGGTATTCTGGACATTAATTTGTCATGCCAAGTAGCAAGTAAGAGCATCCACAGTCGTTGATGGTAAAAATATACATAAATGGATAAATGGATATAACAATCTCTCATTTTGCTGTAGTCGTAGAATGCTATTTTTTACCTTTTTAAATTAAAATAATAACAGATAGTGCTTCATGTTCCGTCGGAGAGGAAAAAAAATTAAAAAACATTTAAAAAGGTGGGACGGTATATTATGTTCCGTCGGAGAGAGAGAAGGAAAAAAATTTAATTGTGGGACGGCACTTCAAGTGCCGTCCGAGGGGGAAAAAAAAGTACTTGAAGTGCAAAAAAATTACAAAAAATTTATAAAAGTTTACAAAAAAATTACAAAAATTACAAAAAAAATATAAAAAAATTACAAAAAATTACAAAAAACTACATAGAGGGTGGGACGGCACTTCAAGTGCGAAGTGCCATCCGAGAGAAGTGGGAATTTTTTGGTTTTTTTTATTACAAATTTTTTTATTTTTTTTAGGGACGACGACACTTCAAGTGCCGTCCGACCATTAAAAAAGAAATTTTTTTTTTTTCGACGGCACTTCAAGTGCCCTCCGACCATTAAAAAAATATTTTTTTTTTGCGACGGCACTTCAAGCTCCGTCTCTCATATATGCATATTTTTCATTTCCATTCTCATTTATAGCAATCTCCTGTAACGATTTATGCATAATATGTATATTTGGCCAACGACTGCAGTGCTCTTCTTGACCAAATATGTATATTATACATATTTAGCAAAAGACTACAGATGCTCTAAGTCTTGCATGCTTGTTTAAACAGTGACTCAAAACATAACTTCAGCCTACCAACAAACCTACATCCACATATAACAACATGTCTGATCAATGAGGGATTTGCCCATCCCAAGAATTGTGAGGAGGCAGAGATATCACTGACAATCTGACACTCAGGTGAACACAAAATTAATAGACCATACATATACTATACTAGTATTATGCACGTGCGATGCACGTGGATGGAGAGTGAAAAGGACAAAGAAAACCGACCAACACGTGCGCTGCACGTGTTTGCACACATACAAAAAAGAATAAAAAATTGTTTATTTGTTTCCAACCCCATCTCTCCCATTATAATAGTTACTAGTATAATGCACGTGCGATGCACGTGGAGGGGGAATGAAAAGGACAATAAAAAATCTAGTATAATGCACATGAGATGCACGTGGAGGGGGAATGAAAAGGACAAAGAAAAAAAATCTACCAACACGTGCGCTGCACGTGTTAACACACATACACCAAGAAATAAAATATTGTTTATTTGTTTGTGAACCCCAACTCTCCCATTATAATAGTTACTAGTATCATGCACGTGCGATGCACGTGGAGGAAGAAGGAAAAAGACAAAAAAAAACTACCAGCACGTGCACGTGCGATGCACGTGGAGGAGGAAGGAAAAAGACCAAAAAAAAAACCACAAACACGTGCGTGCACACATACAAAAAATTGTTAATTAATTACCAACCCCATCTCTCCCATTATAATAGTTATGATGCACGTGGAGGAGGAAGGAAAAGGACAAAAAAAAACCTCTAGTATGATGCACGTGCGATGCACGTGGAGGAGGAAGGAAAAGGACAAAAAAACCTACCAACACGTGCAGCGCACGTGTTTGCACACATACAAAAAACAATAAAAATTTGTTTATTTGTTTGGAACCTCATCTCTCCCATTATAATAGTTATAGATATACCTTAAATGGCTTTTGCACTAGACAAGTAAATAATTGGAAGGGGTCTTAAAATATATGTATATATAAATTAATATAAGCATGGATAAAAGTATAAATATGCGAGAATATATATATATATATAGAGAGAGACCCTTCCATTGTGCACTAGGCCACCGTGTGCACTCGGTCTTTCCGCATTTGTATTGACGATCCGAATTGTTCACATTAACCTACACTTCTAAATTAGTCTAAATATATAAAATCAAATAATTTAAAATTCATTTGCACATCCATTAAAGTGCTATAAAATTATATGGCTGAAAACCGTTATTTTTTAGTCACATGATACTTGGGCAAATGAATTTTAAATAATTTAATTTTACATATTTAGACTAATTTAGAAGTGTAAATTAATGTAAGCAGTTCAGATCGTCAATACGAAAGCGGAAAGACCGAGTGCACAACGGAAGGGAGATATATATATATATAAATACAACACAAGATCTTTTAGGAGAAATATGTAATTTCTCAGAACTAGATATGGACTTGAAATCGTATCTTGTGGGAAAGGGATAGCAATACCTGATAAACATTACTAGAATCCAATTTAATCAATCTCCCATGCCAGGAAAAGAGATGATAAATTCTTTTTTTTTTTTAAATTAAGAGAGAGAAAGAGAGAGAGAGAGAGAGAGAGAGATCAATAAATTGGTGACGGCAAAAGACATTAGATGGATTTTTAAACTGCTCGAAATCTTTTGTAAGATGTCAAGAAAGAGTAGGAGCATGTGTGTTATATACCATAACTTCTCATTCTGATGCTCCTCTAAAGGACCACTCAACAAAGCCAATTCCACAGAAAAGTCACATGTACTTCCCATTGTAATTTTACCGATAGTTCGGATATGTCACGAGCATCCAAGGAACAGTCATTTTCAGGGAAATCAATAGCTGCCGCCACCAGCAGCAGTCGTTATAGATAAGCAATGGCTGCGATGCCCACAATCCCATTCACCTCTGACCACCCACCAACTACACTGTATTAAGTCCCACCATGCCCACCTCCAAATTGCTCACTTTCAATCCCCATCTTTGTAGTTATGCTGTCCCTCGCTATTAATGCATTGCCTGAGCTCACACCAGGTATGAGGAGGCCATCTTGTCCCTGGGTTAATATTGAGGCCCCACAAGTGTTATGGGCAAAAGTTTCAGTAACACTGGAAACTTTGATTACTTTAGGCAAAAGATGTGAGGCGTGAATGACATACTGTTCAAGTGCTTATTACTACTGAATAGACACAGTAGAACAGGGCAGCAACAACACATGCAAGCCCAAGCCCTCAACTTTGCAAGCAGGCAGGCATTTGCCCCTTGGACCCTCAAACCTGTACTCTATACATTTCCAGCATGACGACAAAATTGTAGAATCAAATTGGGACTGGAATTGTAACTCCATTCAAAATCATAATTTCAGTAGTTAACTAACTGAAAAGCACTGTTCTGATATCTCCCGTCCACAATTCCCAATCAACACTTTTGGCGCATTCCTACATGATTACATGTTTGAATTCTCTAACCTGTTATCCTGAAAAGGAAAATAATAATAATAATAATAATAATAATAATAATAATAATTTTAGCCGTTAATGTTGACAATAAAACTGACCCAAATAATCTATTCTAAAATCAAGTTCCCTTCATTCCTCTAAATATCCTAAGGAAAATAAAAGCAGGGACCAAGTCTTGGATGGACAATGTGGGAGTTGTTTCTTAGCTGATTTTGGGCCTATGTCAGTGCTCCACTGTTCATCAAAGGGCGGCCAAAGTGAGGTACAAGCCCATACAATCATAATGTACAATCGGGTGTAAATGACCGACAAGGAATCATGTACCCTAGAGTGGGCCGACAAGTGCAGTGTGTCGAATGTAGTTGCAGATGATCGATCTGAAGTGCAGACCTCGCCATAATGAGCTTGGCCAGGTTCAGTTGATCATCATGGTTCATGAATCTAAAAGGCCATGGTATAAGTTGATGAGATGAAAGATATGAAGACCTAGGATGTTATGAGCATTTGTGAGGGGAATTGAAGACAGCTAAATCCTTAAATGCTTAGGGTGGTCTTGTGCCATGTGCTTAGGGATAATAGTTCAAGCTCATCAAACACCTAAGGAATGGCAATGAAAACTAACAGAACAACACTCTAATTTCTAGAGTACGGGCCTAACCTAAGATCTTTTTCCACATGTTAATTCAATGATCAAGTCAATTGTGGGCCGAACAAAATGGCAGGAGCTTTTGGCTACAGTATGTTTAAACCAGACAAATTGAAGAACAAAAAGGGCAATAACAACAGCTATTAAACCTAAAGATGATAATATTTGACTAAATTGCAACAAACCAGACAATTGAAGAAGGGACAACCACACGTTAAATGGACAAAATGAAGAGACAAGTGCTAATCACTGGGACCAAATCACTTGATTTGTCAACCCAACAGGTCAGGTCTGATGTATGTGGACTTGTTGTTGGCTAATAGAGCTAGACCAGACCATAACCTACTTACCAATTCTTCACAAGTCGATCTAAAACTAGACCAAATATAATCAGAAATGTCAGTACCATTACGAAACGCATTCTTTTTACTGGTTGAAACACCAAGAGAAAACTATAATTCCCGTATAAAACAGTAGCTAAAGATGCCAGATCTTAAAAACAACTGTACTTATTTCTGACTAACAGTGCTAAAATCACCATAATCAGAAGTTAGAATGTTAACAAAGGAAATCATGGCAAAATATTTGTCAAGTGCAGAATATTTTAACATCAATGTAAACACATCATAGTGCTATAATTGCATGGGCAGGATACAGCTAATAAGATGGCCAATTTGGCCAAACACAACTCAGATCAGACCTATAAAGGGCAGCACATGCAAGTGCCTGGTTAAGTGGCAAATCTGCCCTACAATGAGCTGCTCTATGTGACCATGTCAGTTCCTCTGGCTCGGCCAGATTCAACTAACCATGGATCTATAAATGGCCAAGCGTATTAGATATAGATGTGAAGGCCTAGGCTATGGACATATGAAAATTATGACTAATTTTGTAGCTTACTGTACCTAAAATGTCCACCACAAGCTTACTAATTAAGTCAATATGAGAAACTAAATTTTTTTTGTATGTATCCATTCAGGCAAAAAGAAGAAATGAAGAAAGAAACAAACAAAGAAAGGAAGCTATTAATATACTCAAGCAGATGGCATGATTGCAATGCTATGGGCCAAAAACAATTAGAGTGAGCAACATTAAGCTCGGTACACCATAAGTTCCATCGTTGTCTACAGTAATAGATAAAAGAATAATCTTTGGACCAATTCACCGCATATTCATGTGTAGGTCTGATGTAGTTCTTATCTGACAAAACAAACAGACACCCGACCAAAGCCATAAAGCTTTGTCACAACTACTTAAAATTGGCTTTATGTTTAGATCAGTTTTTATTGATACCGAAGGATAAACCGTTACATATATACATGTTTACAAATTGTTAAACAATGGCACTCGATGTAATTACGCAGCTAAAATTATAACAATGAGACTGATCAAGAGAACATCAAATGCTTTGTTCAGCATTAATAGTTTTATATAAAGATTGAAGAGTGCACTCCACTCCTACATTAAGGCAATCCCGTTTAATTTGTATCCTATCAATCTTTGCTGCCATAATCCTTTTTTTTAACAAATAAACCAAACACGCCAAGCAGGATTACCAACAGATCCTTAACCTTGCATAAAAATAAAAGACTTGTTCAGTACTTCCTCTTCCCTACCCTTCTCTATATCCTTCAAACATAGAACAAACACTTGTGACCTTGATTTTTCCTAGCCTTCAATGAATGTCACGTACAGAGTACTCTCAAAAGGACTGTGCCATTGACATGCTTCTTACCGTGCCTTATTCTAAAACAGTTCAAATTACATTGTTCACCTAATTACTCCTGGAATGTCTTCATCTTCCTTGTGAGTCAGCAGTCAGACTACTACTCTAACCAAGTATTTAACTCCATAGGCCTTGTTTTCAAAGAAGATACTATGTATTACTGATGTAAAACGTAGTCCTAAATAGAGTATTTCCAAAAAATTTAAAGAATTAATTTTACCAACATATAATGCGGATCAAGTTAGAAAATAAAACAGTTAATCGGTTCGATGGATTTTCAAGAATTGAATTAAGTTTAACAAGCCCAATTAACGATTCAGTTCTAACAATCAATAATTATACCCTAAGCATTCTAGCCAGTAAAGATGCAATATTGATTTGTACTCTAATTAGCAAGTAGAAACGCCCACTCTCAATATTTGTGGATGACAGATAAATCAAATAATATGATAGAGATGATAAGTCAGTATAACACAAATACTTAAAAAGTGAAAAGAGTATGCTGGAATTCGAAGCAACTGTACTTGGTGCTCGGGAGCAACAGTGGCGAGGCGGCAGGGGGGGCGATGGGGCGCCGGGGTCGCGGTAGAGCCTGCGTGTGCCTGTGGTAGCGCGGATTGAAGGGCAAGGGCAACTAGGGTTTCGATCTGAGGTGGTTGCGGGAGATGGAGGCGGTGGTCGAAGGTGGAGGTCGACGAGGAGCTTCGGGGTGAGGTCGTCGAGCGGTTGGGTTTCGAAGTCGAAGGTGATGGGGAGCAGCAGTGGGTTTGTCGGCAACAGGGAATGGTGGCAGGAAGATGACGACGGGGAATGTTGGGTTTCGGGCTTCGACGGGAAAGAGGGAGAAGGGAGAGATTAGTTTAGGGTTTAATTTAAGTTGGATTTGGGGATTAGGATTTGGGTTTAATTGATTTGGGGATTTTGGGATATAGTTTTAGAGTTTATCACAAACCCTAAAATTAAATCTCAATTGTAACACAAAAGAGGGATGAAGAGCAAAACTCAACACAATAATTTTTTTAATCAAGAATGGCATAACTCCTCAATAATCTCAAGGCCTATATATAAGCTCAAAACAAATCTTGATACAAATCTCAAAATCTAAAATCTCAGATTTATTATAATGCATAAAAGAAATATTACAAATAGTAAAACTACTACATATGGCAATAATTGTCAAAACAAAATAAAACAGATTTGATGTCCTCATCATTCTTTCCGGGTGGGAGAGGGCTCGACCCAGTCGAGTCAAAACCAGTGATCTTGTCATGGTGCTCCAAAAGATCTGGATCCCAGCGCGGGAGCTCCTCATGATCACTCCAAGTGTCATCCGACTTCTGCTTGTTCTTCCACCTCACCAAATACATGTGAATACCACCATCTCTTATAGAGATTATCTGATCATATAAAATATTATTCAATTCTTCTGTCGGTGGATAAATAGTATCAGGTAAATGTGGTAATCTAACCATTAGGCTGCAGGATAGGCTCATATATAAGAAAATTTCTAGGGTTAAATTTTGAGCCTTCATAAAGTACTAGATCCTCAACATTAAAAGTCTTACTTATACCAAAACCTTCAGGAGGGTCAATGACATATGTATTATCATTTATTGAACGTAGAATCTTAAATGGGCCTGCAGCACATGTGTTCAAGTTCTTAACGGATCCAGCTGAAAACCGTTCCGGACGAATCCGAACCATCTCTTCGTCACAAACATCAATAGTTATAAAATTCCTTCTAGTATCTGCTATTACCTTGTAGTTAAATTTATTCTCATTAATTTTCTTGGAAATTTCTCTATACAAGTCATGAATGTGATATGTAAATGTGGGTGCAGACTCTGTGACTCTAGAATGTTCTAACACATGGATAAAATATATAGGCTGCCAAGTTACTTGGGAAAGAATAGGTGACTCAGGTACATTTAATGGATGTGACTGGATGACTGAATATAGTTGAGGGACTGTTCATTCTCTTCTTCTTCAAAGTCATCGCTTACATGAGGTTCATAGGTAAACTCATTGTCGGACTTATCAGCGATGACAGCGGTACCCTCTACTATATTGATCCTACTTAGGCTTGGACAGTTGCCCGCAACATGGCTATATCCCTTATATTTATAGCACTTAGTGAGAGGATCAATTTTAGAATAGTCTCATTCAGTGTTCTTAGCCGTGTTGTCATTTCTATGTGAATAAGGATGTGAAGTAGGCTTGCTTAGGTAAGACTTGTTGGGGTACTGAGGAGAGAAGTGCTCAGATCTAGAGGGATCAGGAGGGGTCATTCTAGAGAAATGATCTATCGAATGGCTGGACTTCTAATGGAAACTTGCTGTGAGGGAATCCATATCAAGGACAAGGGCATAAGCTGCCACTAATGAGTCCACATTTCTATGAATTAGCTCGTCCCTCAGATCGGCTCATAATCCAGTCCTGAACCTAGATAGTTTGTTCTTCGCTCTCTTTACCTAAGACATTGCACCGAATAAGGAAATCATCAAACTTATCAACATATTCTTGTATAGATTTACTTCCTTGATATAGTTGGTTCCACGAATCTAGCAATCGGGTGTGGAACGATAACGATACATATCTCTCAGTGAGCTTCTCTTTCATGGCTTCCCAAGTGGCTATAGGTGTTAGGCCTCGGCCTCTGCGGGCGTGTTCAAGATTGGTTCAGTGTTGTTGAGATTTTCCAGTCAATTTCATCGTGGAAAATTTAACTTTCAGGGTCTCGCTCATGTCAAACCACACGAAGTAGTGGTCCATCGCACGGATCCAATCAAGATAAGCTTGGGGTTCCATGTGGCCTTCAAAATGGGAAACGTCAGCCTTAACGTTATTATTGTATTGTTCGTCAGGGTCACGATCTTGACGTCGGCCGTCACGATCATTCCCTTGAGGGAACTGACGATTAGCATGAAACTCAGGGGCAACAGTTTGATTTAATTCTACTTTCTCAAGCCTCTGATTGATATTGGCAAGAATTGCTTGAATGGCAGCTAGGGTAGTGAAAATATCAGAGTTGTCCATCTCAGTTCGGGGAGGTCTATGGTTCCTAATTGGGTGGTTTGGGAGGGAAAAGAAATGCTCTTCAAGATCTGTGATGGTGCTGCGAAGACGTATTCACCAACTGTGAAAAACTAGGGGTCGTGTGTTTGCTGAAATTTAGGGAAACGTGTCCTAAAATGAACCTAAGTTTTTTATGTTTTTTATTTTTTTAAATTTGAAGTGATTTAAAAGAACAAAGAAAATAAAATAATTAAAAAAAGACCCTAAACAATCCTAAATGAATGCAAAAATTTAAGACTAAATGATGCAAGAACTAGGGTTTTAACAACCTTCGCTCTGATACCAAAATGATGTAAAACATAATCCTAAATAGAGAATTTTCAAGAATTTTAAAGGATTAATTTTACCAACATGTAATGCGGATCAAGTTAGAAAATAAAACAATTAATCAGTTCGATGGATTTTCAAGAATTGAATGAAGTTTAACAAACCCAATTAACGATTCAGTTCTAACTTCTAACAATCAATAATTATACCCTAAGCGTTCTAGCCAGTAAAAGATGCAATATTGATTTGTATTCTAATTAGCAAGTAGAAACGTTCACTCTCAATATTTGTGGACGACAGATAAATCAAATAATATGATAGAGATGATAAGGCAATATAACACAAATATTTAAAAAGTGGAAAGAGTATACCAGGGTTTGAAGCAATTGTACTTGGTGCTCGGGAGCAACAGTGGTGAGGCAACAAAAGGGGGGGAGGGGGGAAGACGGTGGATGAGATGGGGCGCCGGGGCTCGCGATAAAGCCTGCGACGACGGCTGTGCTGGTGGTAGTCGACGACGGCAAGAGTGACGCGCGGATTTAAGGGCGAGGGCAACTAGGGTTTCGATCTGAGGTGGTTACGGGAGATGGAGGCAGTGGTCGAAGGTGGAGGTCGACGAGGAGCTTCGGGGTGACGTCGTCGAGCTGTTGGGTTTCGAAGGCGAGGGTGAAGTCGAAGGTGATGGGGGAGCAGTAGTGGGTTCGCCGGCGACAGGGAAGGGTGGCGGGAAGATGACGACGGGGAATGCTGGGTTTCAGGCTTCGACGGGAAAGAGGGAGAAGGGAGAGAGATTAGGTTAGGGTTCAATTTAAGTTGGATTTGGGGATTAGGGTTTGGGTTTAATTGATTTGAGGATTCTGGGGTATAGTTTTAAAGTTTATCATAAAGCCTAAAATTGGATCTCAGTTGTATCACACAAAAAAGGGATGAAGAGCAAAACTCAACACAATAATTTTTTTTAAATGACATAACTTCTCATTAATCTCAAGGCCTATATACAGGCTCAAAACAAATCTCGATACAAATCTTAAAATATTTTAAAATCTCAGAAATATTCTAATGCATAAAAGAAAGATTACAAATCGTAAAACTACTATATATGGCTATAATTGTCAAAACATAATAAAACAGATTTGATGTCCTCATCAATTACTATCATGTTGCACATTACCAGTAATGTGATAAAGAGTGATGAGATAAATCTAAAAACTGCATAACGCCACATGGTCTAAAGGCCTTCTGTCAAAATATACACATCTTCTCGTACTACTCCTTGCCCAATTTAACTTATTAGCTGCAACCCAACCAACTTGAAACCTAGTATCACAAGACAGAAATCTCTGATACAAAGATATGTCCGAGTCTCTGGACAAGAATAAATTCTGTCAGTATACAGAATGCCGCTAATTGTAATTGGCAAAAAAATCATGTTTGTACACATTAACTGCCCCAATTCAAATTGGCCTTATAAGGGCATCTCCAACCCTCCACTCCATTTTGCTGCAACTTTTTCTCCAAAATGGCGCAACTGTCACATCAAACAGTAACTTCATCTCTCACCCATAACTCCATTTCTAACTCCAAAAAGGAATATTCTCTACATATTCTTTTTTAACTACTTTTTATATAAATTCTTCTCTAAATTCCCACTATTTATCTATTTTACCAATGGCCACATACAATTTTTTTACGTATTGATCCAATAATATGCCTCATTATTTAACAAAGAGAATAAAAGTTATCAGATGAATAAATTATATTTTATTATAAAATGACCAGTTTAATTTGAATATTGTATTTTGCATTGTTTTTATTTGAATATTTATGAAATTTAAATTAAGGTCAAAATAAAATGTTTGATTTTTTTATATATTGTAATTGACATTTTGTATGATTTTAAAATATTAATTGTATTCAATATAGAATTAACCTTCAATAAATCAATAATAAATAATATATAGAACAAAATTAAAATAATTTAAATTTTTTTGGAGTCGAAAGTAATTAATTGTATTAGAAACTATAGAATTGTGCCCAAAAAATAAAATTTATAAACTGTGGGCAGTTTTAAAATGAAATTAAAAAATAGGGTTGGATGAACAATAGCACGCCGAATATGGCATGCCACTGTTCATTGCGCTCCATCCACTCCATATTGAAGTGGAGAATGGCGCTGGGTTGGACACCAACGCCAACTCCAAACCCACTTTTCCACTCCAAAATGGAGTGGGTTGGAGATTTGTGACGCACGGGTACTCTAAACAGGGCCGGTCCAACACTTATTGAGGTCTAAAGCGAACTCCGAAATGAGGCATTTTAAAAGCTTATAATAATATTTTGTTAAAATTAATATATTTTTATTTAAGTGTTATCTTTCGGGCTTTTTGAGATGTAGAATCATTTATTATATTATTGTAATCAATTTCGGGTTTTTTGGCATGTGAGGAGGCCTATTTCGGGATTTTGGTATGTGAGGAGGCCTTTATTATTATATTATTGTAATCAATTTCGGACTTTTTGGTATGAGGAGGCCTATTTCGAACTTTTTGGTATGTGAGGAGGCCTTTATTCTTTAGATAACTTTTTTTGGAGGCCTAATGCCCTAGCTTTGGTTGCTTTACCCTTGGGCCGGCCCTGACTCTAAAAGCCCCGTACCAGTATCGGGCGTGTATCAGGTGCGGATACGCACAGATACGTTCCGGATACGCACCCGATATGTATCCAAAGTATTTTTAATTTAAAAAAAGAAAAAAAAGCCGAATTCGGGTCTGGGTGCGCTCGGGTACGCCCGGATGTGCTCGGATACGCCCGAGTGTGCTCGGGTACGCCCATTTAGGGGGAAAATATATATATAAAAGCTCTTCACCTGCCCCTCTCTCTCTCCATCTCTCTCCAAACAAATCAGCCTCCCCCTCTCTCTCTTCGAACCCTAAATCCCCAAAAAATCTCCCCTTTCTCCAAAATTGATCCCGCTCTCTCCCCAAAATCGATCCCCTCCGCCTCCTCGCGCCTCAACCTCGACCTTCCTCGGGCGCCTCGATGTCGCGCGCTCTACTTCCTCGCACCTCGAC
Source organism: Hemerocallis citrina (assembly GCA_017893485.1). Taxonomy (NCBI): domain Eukaryota; kingdom Viridiplantae; phylum Streptophyta; class Magnoliopsida; order Asparagales; family Asphodelaceae; genus Hemerocallis; species Hemerocallis citrina. The sequence goes on along the minus strand of CM030359.1, from coordinate 435,355,244 downwards.
GTCGACGACCTCCACGACCTCATCCTCGACAAGAACCATGCTCTCTTTCCTCCTCTCGACGAGAAACACTCTCGCTCCTCCTCTCGACGACCTCCATGGCCTCGACCTCGACCGTCAAATCTCACATTCGACTATCGGCGTCAAATCTCACAATCACGCGCCTCCTCCAAGGTTCGATTTTGTTCTTCACTTCTTCGGTTCTTCTCTCTCTACAAATTAGTTGAAAATAAATTAGATTGAGAAATATGAAATTAGATTGAGAAATATGACTTAAATTAGGGAATGTGGAGTTTATGACTTAAATTAGACTCCTTCACTATTAGCTATCAGACTCCATCACTGTTAGTTTATGACTTGGGAATGTGGAGTTGGCTTGTTAGTTTATTCACTGTTATTTAGGGAATGTGGAGTTGGCTTGTCTAATTAGACTCCTTCACTGTTAGTTTATTCACTGTCAACTTCCTAACTATATTGTTTATTGTTGACATTCCCTAACTATATTGTTTATTCACTGTCATAAACTTCTGCTTTCATCTAATTAGACTCCTTCACTGTTAGTTTATGACTTGGGAAAATAATTGGGTTAGTGAAGGAGTATGTTAGCAATAAAAATATGAAAATAAATTAGACAAAAATAAATTAGATGTCACTGATAACTATATTGTTAGTTTATGACTTCATTCTAATTGTTAGTTTTTAGTTATAAATTTTAATACTTGTTTATTATCATTATAGAGTTTCTTTGAGAATGACTTCTACGGGTGCGAGTAATACACCTCCTAATGAGGAAGATCCCAACAACCCTCTATGGAAATATGTCACAAAGTTAGGAAAGGAGTCGGGTGGTGGTGGAAATGTGAGGTGGGAATGCAGTTTTTGCAAGAAGAGTTATAGTAGTTCTTACACTAGAGTTAGAGGTCATTTGTTAAAGATACAAGGGCATGGAATCGGTGTATGTAATAAGATTAAGATGAATGAGCTTGTTGAAATGCAAAATGCAGACGAACAATCGAAGATTAAAATAGCTCAAAGAGCTCCAAAGAGTCATTGCCCCCGTCATCTTCTAGTGGTTCGGTGAGTGCATCGAGTATGTTTGTTAGCGGTAACTTAGATTTGAAGAGGAGAAAGACAAATACTAGTGGCTCAAGTAGTGCAATCGGAAAGACTTTTAACAATGTGGCGCGAGATCAATTGCATGGGGAGATTGCACGAATGTTTTATACGGAAGGGTTGCTGTTTAACCTAGCAAGGAATCCATACTATGCGAGTTCATACACTTTTGCCGCCAACAATACACTTGCGGGTTATATTCCACCAGGGTACAATATGTTGAGAACAACTCTCATACAAAGAGAGAAGGCTAATCTTGAGAGGTTGTTGCAACCGATTAGAGACACGTGGAAGAAGAAAGGAGTGAGCATTGTTAGTGATGGGTGGAGTGACTCACAAAGGAGGCCACTTACGTTAATAAGTTAAATTTCTACCTATTATTATGTTCTTCAATGTCTTTAATTGATAATCTATTTTTTCTTTTAGGACTTTTCGATTCTCATCTTCGAAGCTCCCACCAATGAAAAGCAAAAATATTGTATGCGCAAAATAGAGGTAGGTTATATTTACAATTTCTAGATTACAAATTTACAATCATTCTTCTAGTTATTATAACTTTTTGGAATTTTTTATTTTTTTAACATAATGTATAATAATTTTTTTATTTTTATATTCAACGTACCTTTAACGTACCCGTATCCTAAATTTTTGAGAAATCACGTATCCTCGTACCCGATTCGTGTCGTACTTGTATTCCGTACCCGAGTCCGTGCTACATAGTTGGAGATGCTCTAAGTGTGGTGTTCCACAGCAATTAGGACTTGAATAAGTATTATGGCTGGGAGAAATTAAGGCGTGTCGGACATGAATTGATAAAGAATGATTTATACCATTCATCGCAGACATTTTCCTCCATAATTCGGCATGTACAATATACTCTCTTTTTGGTTATGTCTAGAAAATTTTTCCTCTTTATGTGGTTAGGTATGTGAGATAAATGCAATGACAGAAACTGAAAGTATCCAAAAAAGTCTAAAAGAGGAAATCCAAGTAATAAGCATGAAGATCTCTTGCTTGATCTATCTCATTGATTGAACACGACCACCATCAACCCCTTTTCTTCCTCACATTATTTATTGTACTAAGTATTATGTGCATACTTATTCTCTTCTTACATATTAAAGAATAATCTTCTGAGACATTCCGATACTCGTCTTGTAACAACACAGAAATCATAGATGAGGACATCAATTCTGTTTAGTTTATTTTGAGATTTAGCACTATGTGGTAATTTTACAATTTGCACCCTTTTCCTTTATGCATTAGAATATTTTGAGATTTGTATGAAGATTTGTTTTGAGCCTATATATAGGCCTTAAGATTAATGAGAAGTCATGATATTCTTAATTAAAAAAATTATTGTGTTGAGTTTTGCTCTTCATCCCTCTTTTTTGTGATACAATTTAGAGAATTATTAAGGTTTGTGATCAATCCTAATAAACTTTTAGGGTTCGTGATAAACTCTAAAACAACCCCCAAATCCCCAAATTAATTAAACCTAACCCCCAACCTAATCTCTCTCTCTTCTCCCTCTTCCCCATTGAATCCCGAAACCAATCAAAAAAAATCCCAAACCCTACTCTAATCTTCTCAGCCATCATCCCCAACCCCCGACTTTCTCCCCTTCCCGTCTACTCCTGAAACCCCACATCCTCTCCAAATCCACTCAGTTAGAAACCCAACATCCCCAAACTCCACCATCGAAGCCCCATCACCCCGTCGACAAACACCGACCGCACCACCACGACTGAGCTCCACCATCGCCAATCCCATCGACATCGCCATTGTCGTCGCTCCCCTCTACGTCGCAACAAACCTCGCCACTGCCGACGATCACCCCTGCAGACCACCCTCGTGACTCCCGACGCTTGCAACTTCGCAGTCGACTGTCGGAATCCCCGACGCCTGCCACCGACTGCCTCATCATTGCAGCCACCCGAGATCTAACACTAGTTATTTCGAACCCCGGTATACTCTTTCCACTTTTTCAAATATTTGTGTTATATTGCCTTATCATCTCTATTATATTATTCGATTTATCTATCATCCACAAATATTAGAGAGTGTTTCTACTTGCTAATTAGAGTACAAATCAATATTGTATCTTATACTTGCTACACGCTTAGAGATATAATTATTGATTGTTAGAACTGAATTGTTAATTGGGCTTGTTAAACTTAATTCAATTCTTGAAAATTCATCGAACCGATTAACTGTTTTAAATTCTAACTTGATCCACATTACATGTTGGTAAAATTAATCCTTTAAAATTCTTGAAAATTCTCTATTTAGAATTATGTTTTACATCATTTTAGTATCAGAGCAAAGGTTCTTAAAACCCTAGTTTTTGCATCATTTAGGCTTTTATTTTTGCATTCATTTAGAATCATTTAGAGTCTTTTTTATTTTAATATTTCTTTCGTTCTTTTAGATCACTTCAGATTTTAAATTTTTAAAAAAAAAACTTAAGTGCACTTAAGGACACGTTTCCCCAAATTTCAGCAAACACACGAACCCTAGACTTCCGCGAACCCCTCCTCGAACTGAGATGGACAACTCTGATATTTCTGCTACCCTAGTTGTCATTCAAGCAACTCTTCCCAATATCAATTAAAGGCTTGAGAAAGTGGAATTAAATCGAACTGTTGCCCCTAAACTTCATGCTAATCGTCAGATCCCTCAAGGGAATGATCGTGACCCTGACGAACAATACAAGAAGAACGTTAAGGCTGACGTTTCCCATTTTGAAGGCCACATGGAACCCCAAGCTTATCTCGATTGGATATGTGCCATGAACCACTACTTCATGTGGTTTGAGATGTGTGAAGCCCTGAAGGATAAATTTGCCACTATGAAATTGACGGGTAAAGCTCAACAACATTGAACCAATCTTGAACATGCCCGTAGAGACCGAGGTCTGATACCCGTAGCCACTTGGGAAGCCATGAATGCTAGGCATAATGAGTACAAGGGACTCAAAAGAACCTCTGTTCGTCCTATGAACTTTAAGGTGTATGAAGTCTCATATTTGACTCTTGTTGCAGAGCGATAGAGACTCCATTTCACTTAGGTTGTGATCTAGGCCGGAGGCCCCTAATAACCAACGAATGGCAAGAGAAACTCACTGAGATATATGTACCATTATCGTTCCACAGCCGATTGCTAGATTCGTGGAACCAACTCACTTAAGAGTATATTGATAAGTTTGACAACTTCCTTATTTGGTGCAATGTCTTAGGTAAAGAGAGCGAAGAACAAACCCTCTCTAGGGTCAGAGCTAGACTACGAGCCGATCTTAGGAACGAGCTAATTCATAGAAATGTGAATTCATTGCAGCAGCTTATGCCCTTGTCCTCGATATGGATTCCCTTAAAGCAAGATCTCATTATAAATCCAGCGATTCGATGGATCATTCCTCTAGAATGACCACTCCTGATCCATCTAGACCTGAGCACTCCTTTCCTCAGTACTCTAACAAGTCGTACCCAAGCAAGCCTACTTTAAATTTCTATCAACTTAAAAATGACAACACGGGTAAGAACAATGAAAGATACTATTCTAAGATTGATTCTCTCACTAAGTGCTATAAATGCAAGGATATGGACATGTTGCTGGCAACTGCTCCAACCCAAATAGGATCAATATAGTAGAGGGTACCGCTGTCATCGCTGATGAGCCCGACAATGAGTTTACTTATGAACCTCATGTAAGTGATGACTTTGATGAAAAAGAGGATGACCAGCCTTTCAACTGTATTCGGTCTATCCAGTCACCTCCATTGAATATACCTGAGTCACTTATTCCTTCCCAAGTCACTTAGCAGCTTATAGATTTTATCCATGTGTTAGAACATAATAGAGTCACAGAGTCTGCATCTACATTGACATATCATATTCATGACTTGCATAGAGAAATTTTCAAGAAAATTAATGAGAATAATTTTAACAACAAATTAATAGCGGATACTAGAAGGAAATTTAAAACTCTTGATGTTGGCGACAAAGTGATGGTTCGGATTCGTCCGGAACGGTTTTCAGCTGGATCAGTTAAGAACTTGAACATACGTGTTGCAGACCCATTTAAGATTTTACATAAAATCAATGATAATACCTATGTCGTTGACCTTCCTAAATGTTTTGGCATAAGTAAAACTTTCAATATTGAGGATCTAGTACTCTATGAATGCTCAAAATTTAATCCTATAAATTCTCTTATAGATGAGCCTGCCCTGAGGCCTAATGGTGAGATTCCCACATTTACTCCTCTACCTGATACTATTTACCCACCGACGGAATAATTGAATAATATTTAGGATGATCAGATAATTTCCACAAGAAATGGTGGTATTTATAGGTATTTGGTGAGGTGGAAGAACAAGCCAAAGAAGGATGACACTTGTAGTGATCGTGAGAAGCTCCAGCGCTTGGATCCAGAACTTTTGGAGCGCCATGACCAGATCACTGGTTTTGACTCGACTGGGTCGAGCTCTCTCTCACCCGGAGAGAATGATGAGGACATCAATTCTGTTTAGTTTATTTTGAGATTTAGTCCTATGTAGTAGTTTTACAATTTGCACCATTTTCTTTTATGCATTAGAATATTTTTGAGATTTGAGAATATTTTGAGATTTATATCAAGATTTGTTTTGAGCCTATATATAAGCCTTGAGATTAATGAGAAGTTATGATATTCTTGATTTAAAATATTATTGTGTTGAGTTTTGCTCTTCATCTCTTTTTGTGTGATAATTGAGAGAACTATTAGGGTTTGTGATAAATCCTAATAAACTTTTAGGGTTTATGATCAACTCTAAAACTATCTCCAAATCCCCAAATTAAAATCTCAAAACCCTAATCCCTAAATTAATTAAACCTAACCCCCAACCTAATCTCTCTCTCTTCTCCCTCTTCCCCGTCGAATCCCAAATCTCAACAAAAAAATCCCAAACCCTACTCTAATCTCCTCAGCCATCACCCCCAACCCCCGACTTTCTCCCCTTCCCGTCTACACCCAAAACCCCACATCCTCTCCAAATCCGCTCAGTTCGAAACCCAACATCCCCAAACTCCACTGTCGAAGCCCCATCACCCCATCGACAAACACCGACCGTACCACCACGACTGTGCTCTACTATCACCATCGCCATTTTCGTCACTCCCCTCTACGTCGCAACAAACCTCGCCACTGTCGACGATCACCCCTACAGACCACCCTCGTGACTCCCGACGCTTGCAACTTCGCCGTCGACTGCCGAAATCCCCGATGCCTGCCACCGACTGCCTCATCACTGCAAGCTGCAGCCACCCGAGATCTAACACTAGTTGTTTCGAACCCCGATATACTCTTTCTATTTTTCAAATATTTGTGTTATATTGCCTTATCATCTCTATTATATAATTCGATTTATTTGTCGTCCACAAATATTGAGAGTGAATATTTCTACTTGCTAATTAGAGTACAAATCAATATTGCATCTTTTACTTGCTAGAACGCTTAGAGATATAATTATTAATTGTTAGAAATGAATTGTTAATTGGGCTTGTTAAACTTAATTTAATTCTTGAAAATTCATCGAACCGATTAACTGTTTTAAATTCTAACTTGATGCATATTACATGTTGGTAAAATTAATCCTTTAAAATTCTTGAAAATTCTATATTTATGATTACGTTTTACATCAATCGTCCAAAGTAACAAGCTTGAAAGTCTCTTGCTTACTCGATCTCATTGATGAAACATCACCACCATCAACCCCTTCTCTTCCCCGCATTATTTATTACACTAAGTGTTATGTGAATGATAAATTATCCTCTTGCATCAAAGGCTAATCCTCTGGAAGAATCTGTAACAACATGAAGAAATAATCCAAAGTAAGAAGTTGAAAATTTCTTGCTTGTTCTATCTTATTATTAAAGACCACCATCAGCCCCTTCCTTTCTCACTTTCTGCAATATATGAGTGTGATACTCATCTTAGTTCTCCTCTTGCATATGAAGGGCTAATCTTCTTGAAAATTTTGGTACCAACATTATAATAAGATGAAGAAATCAAGGATTTCAGGTAATTTTTCTATGACTTCAGGTAATATTACAACCAAGATAATAATATCACAAACTAAGGGTGGACAACTATTATCCGAACCGACCAATCCGAACCAACCCAAGCCGAACCAACCGATTTTTAACCGAACCAATTGAGGATTTGGATTGGCTCGGTTCTTGATCTTCAATAACCAACTGGACCGGTTCGGTTGTTGGATGGGGCTTTCAAATAACCGATGAAACCGAACCGACCGTACCTCTATGCATAAGTCCATATAAAATATAGTTCTCTTTAAATTTCTCGAATATAAAAATAGTCATTTCTCATTTTCTTGGAGATACAAACAATCTTCTTTAATTTCTTTGATACAAACCGAGCAATTGTTCTACCTATGTTTTGATTCTCCATAATCCTGTGTTATGTTGTTGAGAAATACTTGATTTATAATGTGGCCCAACTTAATAGAATCATGAAGTTAATGTAACATTTAGTAGTTACTTTAATCAAGTCAAGTAGAAATTGTAATCTAAATCATTTTTTATTGTACATAAAATTCAATTAGCTATGGTTAGTTAATGTTTCTTTTATGATAATAACTAAGATTACAGAAGGATGCAAGTGAAAAAGTAGTTTATCTCACCTATTTAAACGTCGTAATCTCAAACAATTAGTGCAAAATTTATTAACAACTTATGGTTTTATGAATCTTCATTTTAAATTCATTTATGAATAATAAATAGCAGGTTGTTTCTTAAGTTTAATTGAAGTTGATCTTTTAAATTTCAACAAAATTATGAATGATGTTGAAGGTGAAAAGTAGCACGCCAAACCGACCATCCAATCCAATCCAATCCAAACCGAGCTTAATCGGCTTGGATGGAAACCGATCCAATTAAGGTTCGGATTGGTTGCGGATGAGAAAATTAAAAAACCGATCTTCTTTGGATCGGTGGTGGATGGTACATATTAGGTCGGATACCGACCGATGCCCACCCCTATCACAAACATTGCTTTGCAAAGTTCAGGAAGAACCACTAAAGCAACCTGGGGACACTTCTTAGTTCTTACCCAGGTCTATTCACTTTTTGGCAGGCTGAGAGATAAGCCCCACTTTACATTAGTGTGTCAGTACGAATTACTTTACCCACCTTGAGTTTCACTTATAAGAGAACTAGTAATCTGCACGTGCAATACATGTTCTAATTCATATTTTTTAAAGTAAATACTAAGACGTAATCTGGCTTCGAACCCAATACCTCTCTTTACTCATCACATATTCTTTACAAATTGTCCATAGTGACACCAACTTTTATTTTATATGAGTGACACTTCTGTAAATAATTATGTCGCAAATAAATTTGAACTTTGAGAATATTATGTTTACTAACAATAATTGAGGTTAATATAACTCTCACTTAAAAATGAATGGTTGAGAGTAGACGGTTGATTGTCTATAAATTATAGTTTGCCAACAAATTACACAACCCCAACTCTCACATTATTATAAGGGTATTTACCCACTTTTACCTCTACACTCAACCTAGTCAGAAACTAATCTACTGGAGAAAATTATAGCGATGTGAAAGATTACAATAATTTTTCAAAAGGTAATTTCTTTTGTTAATGTAGAGTCAATTGTCTCTAATTTCACCGTAAAAGGTGAATACGTTAATATACATAAATCAACAAGAGGAGTCGTGCTCAAACATAAGAAATCGCCATAGTAACAACAGTGTATATAACTATAGATATGAGCTAGACAGTATCTAGCTAATGTCGATCATATGGATAGAGTGGCAACTACACTAATAATTGATGATATAATAGTACAACAAGAATGAATATGAGTTCCGCAATAATGTGGCACCCATTAGCATGTATGACACATGTATGAGGAGTAAAGACAACCTCGTATCAATTTAGTATAATTCTCTCATATAGAGTGATTATAATCACTCCTCATGGCACATAATGCATGACCCACACGGTTCATCATGTTTTTTATTTCATTTGATGCATGAGTACAAACGATCATGTGATATTGAAGTATCTTACTAGGGATGCTTTTGGATTGGATAGTAGCTATACCAACATCCGTATATGCGTTCCAAAAAGGGATTTTGATGCGGATAAAGATATGACTTAGAGAAAAAAATATCAGATCCGTATCTGGAAATTTTAGGTACGGATGCAAATTGGATACAACATATTGAATACGGGTACGAATTTGGACATGAAATTAATAGTATATAAAATAAATGCAGAGAATAAAAATAAGCTCGAGAAGAATATGACAAGATTTTAACGTAAAATATTAATCACAAAAAAATAAGTAGTTTATGTATTAACAAAAAATTATATATGATTGTAACTAATGTATAATATAGGTAAGCAAGAGGTTGATCAATCTTTTGATTTTGAGGGGAACATAAAAGAGTTTAAAGATTATATGAAAACTACTAGTAGTACTAGTATATATAAACATTTTAATTAAATCCCAAAAAAGGCAACTAAAAAAAATTAAGGCCAGCTTAGGGGTATCATGTAGATATTTTTCTTGATGTAATAGAAAATAAAAAAATATTTCCCTTCATTATACTAAAGCAAAACCAAATTACAAACATAGTGTACCACTTGAGTTTCTCCTAATCCCTTGTTGCAAAGTTATTTAGATGGCCACCGAACTCACAGCTACATGACAGTCATAAACTGGATTTTTGCGTCATTGTAGTCGAGAAACGAAAAAGGAGATGTGATGGATCCGAGAGGAAAGCTTGTAGTGCTGGGAAGGGGGAAAAGCTTGAGGAGTGCATTTGGTGGGAGATGGTTTAAGAGATCTAACTTAGGCTTGTGTCGCTTGGCACATGCATTGTTGTCATCTTCAGGCCGATTAGCATTAATGAGCCGTAGCCTATGACGAACAGTGTGCCCCCTAGTCTAACATGCCAAATAATATGAGGCAGAGGAAAGGAGGGGTTGGGATAATTGATGGAGATTGGGAGTCATGGACAAGGTGTTGTTACAAGGTGAGTAAGGGACGCTAAAGAAGGGGGTTGAGAGAGTGGATAAGTGGGTAGGTTGATGGGAGTATAGAGCTATGAAGCACGGGTACTTCTAAACGGCCAACATACCCGTGTTGGGGGCGTATCGGAAGTTGATACTTCTTGGGTACTCATGGGCGGTACCCAAGGAGTATTTATCATCTCAAATAATTTTTTTGCAACTTTTAAACACAATTATGTTGAGATAAATGCTTGGGATCCAAGTGAAATTTAAAAAACTTGTTGTTTACAGCTATGCTTCAAAACAAAACAAGTATATTCAAAGATTTCATTGTCAGATTATCATTTTTCCCCTCCAAAATGTTCATAATTGTAATGTATTCTTATAGTTCTATGAGTTTGTTTAAATGTTCATTCTTAACATGATAAATAAACTTTTATTTTTATTTGCATATATAATATAAGATAATTTACATTTATCGTACTCATCAACGCACCGGTATCCCACCGTTTTTGTAAAATCATGTATCCTTGTACCCATGTCATGTCGTACCCGTAATCGTAACCATATATGTGCTTTTATATGTAGAGAGGTTTAGAGGGAGGTCATGTAGGACAATAGTGGATGGGTTTGTTTGTTTTTTTGGTTGGGGAGGGGGGGTAGTTGAATTGGGGATTGAGGGGAAGATAAGGTAACTAGTGAAGAACTAATGTAATAGTTGAGTAAGATAAGGGAGTGGAGAAGTGGAAGTGGAAATGGATTTAAAGCTAGTAGTCGAAATTGAAGAAGGTTGAGATAGGCTTAGCAGTTGGGTTTTAGGGAGAAATGGTGGTCGTGTTGGCAGGCTTATCAGGATAAAAGTAAGAGCGGGCTAATTAGCCCATTAGACATGGGGGATTAAGGGGTTGGCTAGTTTGTTACAGTGAATTGGGCTTAAAATTATGTCTAGCCTGTTGAGAATGGAAGAAAGGATAAAATAGCAAAATACAAGGAGTTTAAAATTTGAATTGGTGGGCAGTGGGACAGCACTGGACAGGGAGGAAAGAGCACCTTGCGATCAAAAGTTGGCAGTTCCAATGAAACAACTAGTGAGGCGACGATATTAAATGCAACATACGAATGACAATGGCAACGAGTTCAAAAAAGTGAGAATTAGGTAACATGTTCGGGTGGGACGTAAGATGCGGGCATAGACCCAAAAGATGCGGTGTTGAGATGGTGAGATGATTTTGACTTGACCTGTCGGTGATGACAGGGATGGTTGGTCAGTGGAATTCGGTCAGATTGTTGGCCTCCTATGAGTAGTGGACCTCTTTATTTTGTCTAGAATGCAAGTGTGAGGGTGGCAACGGTAAATTGTTAGCAAACGCCAATCATCAATATTTCTCCCAAACATATTTCTCTATTATTATAGTTCTCTACCAAACATATTTCAAAAAAAGAAACTTAATATTTCTTCTCACCGCCTTATTCTAGACTAGGGCCAGCCCTGAGTTCACGAGGACCCAAGGCGGACTCCCGAAATGGGCCTCCATACATACAAAAAAAACATATATAAATATTTTTTTCCAAGCAGTAAGCTTGGAAAATGAATCCGGAGATGGGAGAAATATGTCGAAGCCTTGGTCGAAATTTGGGGATTTAGAATCTTAGATTAAGGTTTTTTCATAAACTTGAGAGATTTGGGGAGAAGAAAGGCAGAAAGTAACGGAGAATGAAGAGGGTATTGAAGTGGCGGGTAGGGTGCGATTGTTCCCAACTTCCCACCTCAGAAATTCAATCAGCAAATTCATTTTACATATTCTAAAGGCCCAAATTGTTTTAGCAAGCCCAAGCCCAAGCCCAACTAAAAAAAAATAAAAGGCCCAAATAATTAAATTTAGGGGCCCCTAATAATAGTGTAATTTTATTTTACGCGCGCAATATGTATCTACATTTACAATGGAAAATAAAATTTGGGGGCCCCTAAAATTGCGAAAAATCTGGGCGGCCGCCTCCCTGGTGTCCATTAGGGGGCCGGCCCTGATCTCGACCCACCCTAAAAGCAAAGAACCTCACAGCCTTATTCTCTCCCACACCACACAAAGAGCAAAGACCTAATTTTCACCACCTTATTCTCACCCTCACAAAATAGAGGAATTTTTTTACCCATTCATATTGCAATTTATTTTTTTGATTTGCAAGAAATGAGTTACCATCGAATGTGGATGAAGCTATGGAAAATTCTATAGGCAAAAGATTGTAAGGAATATTCAAGTCTTTTATTCTTGAATTATTAATATTGTTTTGGAAACAAGTTTGTAGCCACACACACATACTCTTATCCAATATATATATATATATATATATATTAATTTGGAATTTTATGATGCAAGCGAGATTTGTCTTAACCTCTTGCTTACTAGTCAAGATGCTTACAATCAGACCACAGTGACACTTGCTATTCTTGAATTGTATTACAAGAGATTATTAAAGTTAAAAAATAAATGAAGTCTATTGATGAGCAACATGGAGGCTCTCGGTCCAAACGATGGGAGTGATGGTGGCTAGCGACATGACTGTCATGATGTCAATGGTCAGAGCTGATAAGGACCTTGATAGGATTAATAAAGGACTCAACAAGGAGACTAAAATATGGTGGGATGTGTTGCTAGGAGTGGTAGGAGACAAAGAGAAGAGCGGAGGATAATTGGGAGCGGTTGGTAGTAAATGAAGCAAGGCGGATAAGATTGGAAAATCCCTTGATGAAGGATGGAATAAAGGACATGGTCTATCAAAATGGAGATTTCGCAATTTGATCCATAGCTTGAGATCACGGCCATGGCGAACTGAAATAAAGTTGGGGTATCAATGGAAGATGCAAGTGGAAGGAACTTGCACACAAAAAAAAATATTATCTTTAGAGAGGAAAGTAATAAAGAATTAATAATCATTAAGTTGGAATCAAGGTGGGGGGTTGAAAGGTTTGGTTTGGCATAGGAGAGGGTTGATGATGCTAGTAACGGGAATGGGGTGGGGGATGATGAAGGTGGTGGAGAATAATATAAATGATGATGGCTAATTAAGGGGAAAGGTGAAGAGCAGCGGTAGGAAGTTTAGTGGTGGTCAAAGCGTTGTGGTGAAAGGGAGGAGGCATGGTTTCAAATAGGCTGGGTGGCATTGTGGTTGGCATTGTTGAGGGAGAAGAGGAGAGATGATGGTAGGAACAATGGGGTCGAGAGGGAGTAGCATCGAGAAGAATTGCTTCTAATAGGAGTGGATCAGCAAGATGGAATCTCGACATAAGGCCTTGTAGTACCCTATTTTATAAAATTTAGAAGAGGATTCCATTACAGCACTAAGAAGCCAAGTGGTCATGGCCAAGGCAGCAACACAACGATGAGGGGGTGTTTCCCTTAACCAGGGTTGCATGGACGGAGGGTATGGGTACATTCTTTCTGGGATTTTAAGTCCACCGACATAAAGAGGAGGGAGAGGGCAGAATTGAATGGATGATTGGGGAGTGGAGTTAGATATAAGGGGTGGTCGGCTAAAGTTATTAAAGAGCTTAGGTGGTTAAGGAGAGCAACAAAGTGGGGTTTAAAGGGTGAAAAGGGACGATGGAGAAGGAGAGACAACAATATCGAGGGTGTGGTGATGATTCACATATATAAAAAAAATAACTTTAGTTGTCCCAACTTTATTTCCAAACATGCCCTAATTGATCACGTACTAGCAGACTAACAAATGTAACACCAATTCTGAATGGCATCCAGTGTCATGTATAACTCTTTCACACTAAATCATACAAACCAAATGACAAACATGACGAATTACATCGTTTCCTACACTAATACATTTCACCAAGCAAACAAACAATCACTACAAAAAATGCGAATTATAAAACCCATATTTTTTCAATAACCCCCACAACAACTCAAAACCCTAATTCTGCATCAAATATAATCAAATGAAAGGGGAACAATTAATCATCAGAAATCGTTACCTGAGACTCTTCAACCGATGAAATTGACCCCAAATTGCGAATTCCTGCACACACAAAAGACGAACAAACCCTAAAAATCAATCGAACAAGAAGGAGACGAACTCCTAAAATTTGTGTAGTTTAAAACCCCAATAATTGAAATTGATCGAGGTAGAAGAATGAAATTGGGAATTTAAAGAAACCCTAGAAATTGGAATTTTGGGGGGGATCTTTTGATTCGTCGATTGATCGACTGAGACGGAGCGGGAATTTTCAAAGCGAGAGGACTGAACGTGTGAGTTAATACAGGTTGTACACGTGGCTATCAGATCCGCCGTTGCTTTCCATTTTGTTTCCTTTAAGTTTTTCCTTATGTTTTTAATTGGTTTTCTTTTCCTATTAGTGTAGTTGGACTATGGAGTATATATTAGGGTCTCTTTGGTTCAAAGGAGGGGGAGGGGAGGGGAGGGGAGGAGAAGGATTTTAATGACGATTCTGTTTGGTTCAAATGAGGAGAGGGGAGGGGAGGGAAAATAATTATCTTCTTATTTGGTTCAGAAGGGAAGGGAAGAGATTTTATAATAAAATTACTTTTATATCCTTTTACATTTTATAACAAAACTCAACCAAAAAAAACATCAAGTGTCTAATATTTGGCTGAAATTCCTGGCTCATTTTGACAAGAATGCTAAAGTGGCATTGCAATTGGTTAAGGAGAATGCCAGAGTTCTGATGCCATTGGTTGAGGAGAATGCTCTGTTGCCATTGGTTCAGGAGAACGTCGGGGCTGGTCCTCTGTTAGTAGTGCCAATTGGGGCAGAGAATGCTGAGGCTGTGCCATTGGGGAAGGAGAATGCAATGAATTGCTCATCATGACAAAAATCCACCTTGATGAATTGTTGGAGGAATGAGCAGATCTAGACACTAATTGCAAGCATTTCCTACAGAAGATGCAAAGAATTTGTCTGTATCTACGTTCATGAAGCAATGCATGAAAGGGTGATCATACTGCATATTCCTTTCAAAACGACAATAAATGATAAATAAATAAACCAGTTTGGATACACACAGGACCAATTATGTTCATTTTCTCTTACTACTTGACATCACGGACGATAGCTGGTCCTAGAACATCGTTAAATTTTCGTAGACCTTTGTCTCCACAGTCCCATTTTGATGGGAAATGTATACATATTGATGATGAAAAGAAACTGATCAAAAGTCCAATTAAGTTTAGTGTATCAATATGCTAACTTTTTGCCAAAACGTTTGTTTCAGTCAAATATGCGTCCAATATGAATCAACAATACGCGCGAGTAGGAGAGAGACAGTCAGGAGAAAGATTAGGTTTTTTATTAGGATTTAGATTTAAAAGGGCAATTTAGTTCAATCACTTTAAAAAATTATACCTATTTTCTCTCCCCTCCAAATCCCCTCAATATTGGAGGGGGGCCAAAATTGGCTCAGGAGGGATTCTGCACCCGTCCATTCCTCTCCCCTCCCCTCCTAGAAAATAGTTTTGCTACTTCTTATTTTTTTAAAAATTCAGTGCAATATATTACACAAGGGGATACTAGTTTAAATTATGGAAAATATTTTTTACCACAAAAAAGCAGACCGATGAAATAAAAATCATAAATTTTCTTGTATTGCTGTTTGGTTGGGTATAAGTCACCTCTGCATGGGGCATTTGTTGATATTATTAAATTGCTACATGTAAAGGAAGAGCGTTTGAAACACACTAAGGGGGTGTTTGGTTGCGCATAAAACTTTTATGAAGTTGTAAGATTACTGTAGAGATTTTAGTTCTAAAAAAGTAGGTTAGCATGATGTAATTTCATTGTATTGTATGATAGAGAGGAGAGATAAAGAAATTCAATGTTGAGTGTTAGGTGGAATTATTTTAGTGGATAAAGTAAAAAAGTAGGAGATATATTTTTTTTAAAAATTCGTTATTGTAGATCTATTGTAGCACTACAATGCGCTGCAACTGAAATCAGAATGTTTTATGTAGAATTATTTTGGCGCTACAGTAGCTACTGTATCGCTACAGTAGGAAAATAAATCCAACCCAAAATCAACCAACCAAACTCAGTGAACAGTCCACTTCCGCTAACTTTAGTTCGGAAAAGTGGGCTTCATGGGAAACAACACACCCCCTAAAGTGCAAAAAAGCTTATATCAAGGGAGCAGTGGAAGTTGTGGTGGAAGGTTTTCAACCCAAACGGAGAAGGATGACAAGAATTCATTCAATCATACTTACAAGGGAGAGGGACGAGAGCTCTTGGCTTTTGTGTGGGACCAAGAGTCTCTTGGTTTTGGAGAAGTGTTTCCAAAGCATATGAACCGTTCAACAAATGTGTTACCTTTTTCGTCAGCAACGGGCTGTCGACCAAATTCTGGTAGGACAGGTGGTGCGTGCCTCACCCTTTGAGAGTTCTATTCCCAGACCTCTATGATAGATCAATGCACCTACACATCACGGTGGCCCAATCCTGTGAAAGAAGATCCTGCAAACCACCTTTGAAGTCTCGCCTCAAACTGTCACTTCAAATTAAACTATAAGAACAACTTCTCATTGTTGAATTCTAACTGTGGAATAAACTCAACAACGACGACGAGATGCAAGAACTATATAATCAAAGTAAGAGAACAAAGAACAACCAAAAGCAACACACAAGAACACACAATATTTTTATCGAGGTTCACCCAAATAATGTCTACTTTCCCGCGCAGAGGCACTCCTGCGATTTCCACTATAAATATGAAGATTAGGTTTTACAAATCTCTCAAGAACTCACCACCAAGGTGTAGGGTTTCTCTTTATCTCCCTCTCTCTTAATGATGGCTGGTAGATCTCTCTTTTCTTTTGGCTTTGTTTCAGTTAATCCTAAAATCGTACACAATACAATATATATAGGATTCCACATCTCTAATCTCAGCTGTTCATTTATTCAGCGTCGGGATGGTCGACCGGTTCATCTTAACGGTCGACCGGCCTTCTCCATCGACTACACAAAATCCAACAGAGAGCGGGTCAGTCGACTGCGCGGTCGACCGGTCTTTTCTTCAAGATACAGAATTGAGTCCGAGGATGGGACGGTCGACTGCGCGGTCGACCGGTCGACTTGCCTGGGCGGTCGGGGGTGCAGTTGACCGCCTGGTCGACTGCAACTCTGCTGTAGCCACTTGCTACTCTTGACCTGTTGCTCCTACTTCGACTCTCCTTCCCATCCATCTTCTTCAACTCATCATCATATATTGGATCCACAAATCCCAACAATCTCCCACTTGGAGACATATACACGAAGTCTCTAACCTGTTCTTCATTCTTCCATTGGTCTAGTCTAGGCCTGTGCCTCTGCAAGTCTCCTCAACAATTAACCTGGAGACAATCCGATAGCGGTATAGCAAAACTGATGTTTCTTGCTATCCACCACCTTAGTGAGCATGTCCACCGGATTCTTAGTACCAAGAATCTTAGTTAGCTTCAACCATTTCTTCTCAACCGTTATTATGACAAAATGATACCTCATTTGAAGATGCCGAGTTCTATAGTGATATGCCAAGTTTTTTGCCAAGAAAACTGCACTTTGACTGTCACACCATAGTTCACCTATGGGTTGCTTCCTGCCCAACTGTTTTATAAGCTCCGAAATCCACAACATGTCTTTCGTCGCTTCTGTAGGTGCCATATACTCTGACTCCGTGGTTGACTGTGCTACAACCTTTTGTAACTACGAAGCCCAACTAATAGTTGTTCCACCAACTGTAAATACATACCCTGTAGTACTTCTGCAACCATCACGATCGCCCAAAAAATCTGCATCCACATAACCATGTATATGCAAAGAATCTCTCCCAAAACAAAGAGAGTGATCTGAAGTACCTACTAGATATCTAAGAATCCACCTTACTGCATCCCAATGTTGTTTACCTGGATTCTTCATGTAACGTCTGACAACTCCCACTGCTTGTGTGATATCCAGTCTTGTAGACACCATCACATACATCAAACTCCCAACGGCTGAGGCATAAGAAATAACAGCCATTTCCTCCATCTCCGCCTCCGTCTTAGGACACAAGTCCATTGATAACTTGAAGTGAGCAGCCAAGGGACAAGTGATTGGCCTCGCGTCATCCATATTGAATCTCTTCAACACCTTATTCACATAGTCTGCTTGAGATAACCAAAACTTCTTGCTACTCCTGTCTCTACTGATCTTCATGTCGAGGATTTGCTTTGCTTCACCCAAGTCCTTCAATGAAAACTCCGAAGCTAGCATCTTTTTCACTTTCTTGATCTTCTCCATACATGAACCTGCTAACAGCATGTCGTCCACATACAACGCCAAGGTAACTGTATCATTGTCTTCATATCTACAAACATACACACAATGATCCGTTTCGCATCTATCGAAACCTTTTCCTCTCATGAAGCAATCAAACTTCAAGTACCATTGCCGCGGTGCTTGTTTGAGCCCATAAAGACTCTTCTTCAGTCGACATACCATGTCATTCTTTTCTTTAGCTTCAAAACCTGTGGGTTGTCTCATGTACAGCTCTTCTTCGACATCACCGTGGAGAAATGCTGTCTTCACATCCAACTGCTCTAAGTGCAAGTCTTCAACTGCCACAACACTGAGCTGAACCCTAATAGAAGCCATCTTCACAACCGGTGCAAAGATCTCACTATAATCAACGCCCTTTGAGAGAATCCTTTCACAACAAGTCTGGCCTTGTACCTCTTACTGCCATCTGCCTCATCTTTGACTCTAAAAACCTATTTGTTCATAAGAGCGTGCTTTCCTACGGGTAACTTGGCCAACTCTCAAGTTTGGTTCTTTTCCAAAGAATTCATCTCGTCCCTCATGGCTGACTCCCACTAAATTCGAGTCTCATCCCTCAAAGCCTCCTTATGAGTCTCTGGCTTCCCCGAATCTGTGTACAGAACATGCTCGTGAACAACACTAGCCGATGGATCAAATATCTGGTTGGCCTCATCTCTCATGTCGATCTCCTTAACGTGGATACCGGTTCACCGATCGGTTCAGGTTTCCCGAACTGTTCTGGCTGTACATGTTCGTCTTGAATAACCTGCTCATTCCCAATAGGCTCACCATGAGCCTCCTGTGCTGTATGTGGTACCTATACCTACTGCTGCACTGTAGGACCCCCACCACTAGGGCCGTCTTCAGAATCTGAATCTGAGTCTGAGTCTGAACCCCAATCTGATTCTGAACTGGTTGTACTGTCTTGACCTGTGTACATGTCCTTGTATAGGACCTCTTCATTGAACACTACATTCCTTCTGCGAATGACTTTATTATCCACAAAATTCCAAAGCCTAAAACCATACTCATCGCCACTGTAGTCAATGAAGACACACCTCCTGGACTTAGAGTGTCACGCCCCGCTTCCCAAAATACGGGAATACGAGTCCGTGACGAAGGCCCAGCGAATGATATAAGTACGCCAACCCATATCATCCATAAGCTGTACCAGTCTTAACTCAACAACACGTCAAGAAAGTAATCTCAACCACGCATAAATACATAATCACATAAACAGGAATGAAATTCAATAACCAATTCTGGAATATAAAGACTTACCAAATAACTCCAGAGACTCCTGCTCCAATTGTAGAAGAACTGTTCATCAATGCCTTCGGGCAATTTCTCTGGCTCACCTGTACTTGTTCATCTAAAAAGAAAGAATAATTTGTCCTTAGAACAAGTACGGACATCAAGTAGTGAAAAACAGAGAGTAAGGGAACAGGTTACATGAAAGAATATGAATCAAGATCAAATTTGCAAGGACAATAATGGTACTAGTAACAATGGTCTTAATCAAGTATTTACATATCAATTTATGTTCATTAGAGTGTCATTTCTCCTATCTAGTGCATGTACTACTGCATCCCATACTACAGGTTCGGTGCACGCAAAACAGTGTGAGTTTGAGACATAGTTGTAGGATCTACAGAGCGTGTACTCGGTTTCAATAACAATCATTTACCATTTACAATCAATCAATTTCCAATTTTTCAGTCAATCATTCACAATCAATACTCCTCCTTCCATGTCAATACGATATCACGATAAGGCCTTACCGAGTACATTTTCTGAGACTGTCCACTACTAGGTCAACCCTTATTAACCCCGGCTTATTTAGTATTTTATCAAGTCATTCATATCCATGTAAGTGTGTATAAGAATGTCAAGGGAACGATAATAATGCAGCAATATGATGCATTGCACAATAATAAACATGAAGTGGCAAATCTGAAATAGCAATTCTCTTTATATTAATTTAACTGACTCCTAATATAACTGGGTCGAAACCTCAGTACAAGACAAACAATGCAGCAGTAACTTATAAAAAGCCATCACATATATGTTCATTCAAGTCGATAAACAATAGGTTATTGTATCATGAAATGCATTACACCAATGTACAATAATTATGATGTTCTTTACAGTGTACAAGTCCATTTATCATGTCACTGTTCAAGTCACAATATCTCAATCGATCAATGTATTCAATCACCATTCATTTTCTTTGTATACAATTTCTAGTCATTTTATTCATCTCAATTGTGTATGCAGGCTTAGGTTTGAGTCAATGGATAATTATGAGAGGTCAAAAGTACGTCGGGTTAGCTCGTGTAAACCCTCGATACTTCCAACGGACAGGACACAAGGCAAATTAAGATAATTAAAATGGAACTACTTGCAGGAGATCAATAAGCTTGAACTAGAAAATTAAAAGAGTTCAAGTGGACTTGCCTTTTTCTTTGTAGACGATTCAATAAAATAAGAATAACGGGATCAGAATCCCGGGGAGCAATCCCAAGAGACACGTGTGAAATGCGCGCTAAAATACCACACAACAAATTCCACTCCACACCGGATCGGCCAGAACGCGGGACGGCAAAACCAGATTTGCTGCTGCCAGAACACGGAACACCAAATCGGCCAATAAGAATCCTTCTACACAGTAGATCCATACAAAACAGCGAACAACCGGAAGGGGGATCTGGTGTGGCCGAACACAGAACAGCAAGAGGCGACCAATCAGTATTCTTCCGCACAGCAGATCAGACCCGAACAGCAAACAACGTACTCAGATCCACTGTGCACAAACTTCAAACAGCCGATTCAACCGATTATTCTTCGTCTTCTCCTTCTTCAATTTGACTGAGAGAGAAGGAGAGCGGAAGAATGCTCGGCGACTGGCGGCGGCGACGTGCGGTGGGGCTCGCGATGGCTGAGTCAGGCGACGCTGGTGGCGGCTGCGTGCGGTGTTGGTCGGGAAGCGACGCAACGCCGGCGAGGCTTCGACGAACGGTGGAGTTTGGGCGAACGGTGCTCTGTTTCCGTGCTCGAAACAGAGGACGACGGAGCGAGCGGATGGCGACGGCTCTGGACGGCGAAAATGGCGTCGATGAGGGCGAGAGGCTATCGGCAATGGCGAGGTGAGCGGTAGGCTCGACTTCGGTGGGGCTTCAGGGGGATTGAAGACGGAGGATGACGACGCTCCTATCATCGCGGTCGAGCGAAGTCGATGAGGATGACGATCGGGGACAGTGGCGATGGTTTCGGCAGCCATGGCGAGAGCAAGGAGTTGTGGTGAGTGGTCGAAAGGTGGAGCTTCGAAGTGGTCGGAGTGCGGAGATGGGTGTATCAACGAAGAGAAGAAGCCTCGGTGGATGGCGACGCTGGCGACGGGAGGTCGCCGAGGTGTCGAAGATGACTCAGGGGTGTGGACGAAGAGGACGGTGTCGAGTTGAAGGCGAGGGAGAAGATGGGGAAATGGGTTCTGTTTGGTTTTGGTTTATTTGTTCTGTTGGGAAGGAGAGAGGGTGAGAGATAGAAACAGGGAGAGTTAATAACGGGAAAAGAGAGAGAATGGGGGTTTTTTAGAATAAAACAATAATTAAGTAGTGGGTTGTTGGAGATAGAAGGGTGTAGTTACGGGGATGTGGGAAGAGTGCAGGTAAAGTGGGGAGGGAGTTGGAGTACGGGACAAAAGTGGGGGAGAAAATAAATTGTATACGGGTGGTTGTAGGGAAATAAATCTGTACAATATATGGGTTCTGGATTTGGGCTTGGTTCTTGGGCTCAAAATATTTAACTAAAACAATCAGGACATTGGGCTAAAATATTTTGGGCTCAAATTAATTTAATAAAATAAAAATCAAAACATAGAATTGGGCTTTAAATAATAATTAAACAATTGGGCTTTGGATTAATTTAATAAAAATCAAATACGAATTTGGGCTTAAAATTAAACAATTGGGTTTCATATTAACCAATAATAAAATCAAAATACAACTTGGCTCATATTAATAATTAATAAACTTAAAATGCAAACTTTGGCTTATAATAAATAATTGGGCTCACAAAAATAGTTTAAATAAAATCAATTAAAGAAAAAAAATAGTTATAAGATACTGAAAATTTAAATACAGAAAAATACCTTTAAAAATACGTATTAATGAAAACAAGGGTTACATAGAGTCTAACTTCTTTCTTTCTTCCCTGTCAATTAGTGCATATGTCATACAATCATAAACTTTCAAATGCAAATAATTAACAGTTTTACCTGACCATAGTTCTTCTTGAATGGCCCCATCAAGGGAACTAGATGGGCAACGGTTAATCAAGTACACTGTTGTATCAACTATAGCGGCCCAAAGATGGACCGGAAGACCCGCATGAAATCTCATGCATCTCGCCTTTTCGTGTATCGTGCGGTTCATTCTTTCTGCTACACCATTCTCCTATGGAGTCTTAGGAACTGTCTTGATTCCTCTGATACCTTCCTTTGCCAGATAGTTAACAAACTCTTTGCTTGTGTACTCACCTCCGTTGTCTGATTTGATTGCTTTCACCTTGCAGCCCGTCTCATTCTCAACCCTGGCCTTCCAAGCTCTGAATGCCTAAAAAACTTCTAATTTTTCGCGAATTGCATAAATCCAAACCTTTTTAGTAGCATCATCTATGAATGTGACGAAGTATCTCTTACCACCATAAGAGAATTCCTGAGCTGGACCCCACACATCTGTATGTACCAACTTTAGCTTTGCAAGCTTCTTCTCACGTCCACCCAACTGAAAACTAATTGACTTCTGTTTGCCCATCACGCAAAAATCCATCTCAACCTTCTTCAGCCCCGGCAGAATATCCCTAGAACAAAGCTGCTTGACACCCTTTTCACCAAGATGCCCCAACCTGACATGCCATAGAATTGAAGAGGAACTGCCTACTGATGTTGTAGCAATGATATCACCTGAATCACCTACCCTGAGTAAGTACAACGTGTCACCACGCTTTTCTTTTGCCACCAACCTGACACCTGTAGTCACCTTCCATTCTTCACGCCCAAAGGTTGTTGTAAATCCTTCTTTGTCTAGTTTGCTAGTTGAGATCAAGTTTTTCTTCAAACTCGGAATATGTCTTGTATCATACAAGACCAATTGCCCACCACTGCGAGCCTTCACTCTCACAGTGTCTCTACCCACAACTGGACATATCTGCCCATTACCAACTGAAACTGCACCAAAATCACTTGTCCTGTAATCCTCAAAAACTTCCCTCATGGGGATACAATGATAAGAAGCACCTGAGTCTATACACCAATCATCTTGCAAAATATTAAATTCAACAGACAGACACAATTCATCTAGACGGGGTTCAATACTTACCACATTGGCTACCTGTGACTCTGTTTGTACTTTCTTATACTCCCCGCATTGGTCTCTCCTGTGTCCTGGCTTCTTGCAGTACCAACACTCACCTTTGTGATTTCCTGTTCTTGACTTGGACCTATGATTCCTACTTTGCAACTTCCCTCTGTTGTTACTTCTACCACGGTTATCAACTGACAACGCGGTATTGCTAGGATATGATACCGAAGTCTCTCCATGTCTCTTCCACCTTGCATCCTCATTCATGATTCTACTTATAACATCCTTTAGGGTTGTCGTATCAGTCATGGTGCTAGTAATAGTCTGCTCTACTGTGCCGTAACTGTCGGGAAGACTGGATAGCAACAACAATGATTGTGCCCTCTCCTCAAACTTCAAACCCGATGATTCATCTGATTGTAAATCATACAGAAATTGTTGATGTACTCAGCAACCGAACCCCTTTCCGACAACTTCAAGTTAACCAACTTCTTTAGATGTAAGATCTGGTTCGCTGCGTTCGGCTTCTCAAACATGTTCGTCAATATCTCCATTGCCTCCTTTGTGGTTCTTGTCTTCTCAATGTGAAATAGTGCCTTCCTACTCAGCGATAACTAAATCTGTCCAATTGCTTTCTGATCCAATCTATTCCAGGCCGCCAAAGAAACTGGATCGACCTCCGCCCCCTCTGGCTTCACACCAAACAACGAATCATCTAGATCCTTCTGTCGGAGACATGCAATCATTTGGATCTTCCACATTGTAAAATATGTTCCATTGAACTCCTTGACTATACTCTTGTCCCTCATCCCAATCAATACTACCAACCTGTAGCTCTGATACCACTTTGTTGAATTCTAATTGCGAAATAAACTCAATAACGACGACGAGATGCAAGAACTATATAATCAAAGCAAGAGAACAAAGAACAACCAAAAGCAATACATAAGAACACACAAGATTTTTATCGAGGTTCACCCAAACAATGGCTACTTCCCCGCACAGAGGCACTCCTGCGATTTCCACTAGAAATATGAAGATTAGGTTTTACAAATCTCTCAAGAACTCACCACCAAGGTGTAGGGTTTCTCTCTTTCTCCCTTTCTCTTAATGACGGCTGGTAGATCTCTCTTTTCTCTTGGCTTTGTTTCAGTTAACTCTAAAATCGTACACAATACAATATATATAGGATTCCACATCTATAATCTCAGCCGTTCATCTATTCAGCGTCGGGACGGTCGACCGGTCCATCATAACGGTCGACCGGTCTTCTCCCTCGACTGCACAAAATCCATCAGAGAGCGGGTCTGTCAACTGCGCAATCGACGAGTCTTTCCTTCAAGATACAGAATTGAGTCAGAGGACGGGCCGGTCGACTGCGCGGTCGACCGGTCAACTTACCTGGGCGGTCGGGAGTGCGGTCGACCGCAACTCTGCAGTAGCCACTTGCTACTCTTGACCTGTTGCTCCCACTTCGACTCTCCTTCCCATCTATATTCTTCAACTCATCATCGTGTATTGAATCCACAAACCCCAACACTCATATCTCAGTCGAGGGTGAGATGTTCTCAATGCCCAGCTAGGAGAGCATGGGAAATGGAACGTAATGGTCACTTCACAGTGCGATCTCTTTATAATCGATTCGGGGTTGCAAACCACCCTGGTCACCAATCATTTAGAAAGCAAAAGCCCCCCTTTAAAGTGAGGGTCATTATGTGGCTTGTGCTCAACAACACCATACTTACGAGGGAAAACATGGTTAAAAGACAGCTTCACATTGCAAGTCGTGGTTTTTGAAATACGAGTATGGAATTGAGAAACCATTTGTTCATTGAATGCACATAAGTAAAGCAGTGTGAACATAAGTCCTACGAGCCATTGGATCAACTAACTATCCTCTGAGTTACGATGATATGTGGATTGGCTCTAAGTTCTCTAGGAATAGAAAAAAAGATGAAGGAAGCATGATATATTGCCACAGCCACAAAGACCTTTATGACTTGATACGAACAATGTGTTTTTTTTTCTTTCATGAGACTTATAATAGTACTAGATTTGCCCGTGGCGACGTCTTCAAAACGATACAACATATGAAAAGCCTTGTAAACAGTAAATCAACAATTATGTAGATGAAGTTTGATTAGTATAACAATAATTAGCTGTAAATAAAAGTCCATGTTTCCATTACTATATGGTGAAAAATAATTATAAATTGGGGTATAAAAGCCCATGTTTCCACACACACACACACACACACACACATCTATATAATAAATTACAAAGAAAGCTATCAAGTGGCTCACAATCAATCCCCCCCAAAATCAAAGGCCCATATCAAGCCTCACAAAACACATTTTTCCTCCAAAATTTCAAACCCCAAAATCAAATTCCCCCCCCCCTTTAAAAAACTCATTACTTTATTACTATCTCTCTGCTCTCTTTACTTTTTCATATTTCTCTCTTTCTCTCTCTCCCGTTCTTGGTTTATTTACTTAGAAAATTTGATTTTAAGAATTTAGTTTAGTAAAATTTCAAAATTTTTAATAGCAAATATCTCTTCAATAATTAAATTTCATTATTTCCACACTTAAAGTTCTAAAAAGTTAGATTTTATATCCCATTTATAATTGTTTTTCAATATAGACTTTTATTTATAACTAATTATTGCCATACTATTCAAACTTGAGCTACATAATTATTGTTTTACTGTTTACATGACTTTTCGTGTTTTGTATCGTTCCGAAGACGTGCCGTAGGCACGTGCCCACGGGCAAATCTAGTATATATAATAAAACACAAAGAAAGCTATAAAGTGGCTCTCATTCAATCCCCCCCCCCCCAAATCAAAGGCCCAGATCTAACCTCACAAAACACATCCCCCCCCCCCAAACTCAAATTCAAATCCCCCCCCCCCCAAAAAAAAACTCATTTATATATATATATAGAGAAACATGGACTTTTATACCCAATTTATAATTATTTTTTACCATATACTAATGGAAACATGGAATTTTATTTACAACTAATTATTGTCATACCATATGTTGTATCGTTCTAAAGACGTGCCGTAGGCACGTGGCCACGAGCAAATCTAGTGTGTGTGTGTGTGTGTGTGTGTGTGTGTAGAGAGAGAGAGAGAAATAATTAAATAAATAAATGAGCTGTTTTTTTTGGGGGGGGAGGGGGGGGGGGGGGATGGGTTTGGTGAGGTTAGATATGGCCCTTTGATTTTGGGGGGATTGAAGGAGAGCCACTTGATAGCTTTCTTTGTGTTTTATTATATAGATATCTAGTAAGCTAACCTAGCTCATACACTTTATTTCATTTTGGACCACAACTACCGCTACAGAACCGAGGGAGTGAATCGCTAGAGTTTTCCA
Source organism: Hemerocallis citrina (assembly GCA_017893485.1). Classification (NCBI taxonomy): domain Eukaryota; kingdom Viridiplantae; phylum Streptophyta; class Magnoliopsida; order Asparagales; family Asphodelaceae; genus Hemerocallis; species Hemerocallis citrina. The sequence continues at coordinate 435,328,054 of CM030359.1, read as the reverse complement.
CATTGAGGAGTACGGTGATGAAATTGGACCGACACTTGACTGATCTCCTACCCTCTAGGGATGTTTGAGGGATTTGTATTTTCTATACTCCTATTTGTTGTTTAATGTTTTCCTTTGTTTAGGTTGTTAGTAGGTCCAACCCTCCTAGAGATGTTGAAAGATTATCGTAGTATTTTGTTGTTACTTAATTTGTACATTAGCCCAATTCTCTGGGTTTTATTTTTGTTACATTTTTATTAATGAAATATGATGGATACACTATACTTTTATATTTAGGGGGAAAAACCCCTGTCCAATGACTTCAAGAAAGAAAGAGTTGCCCGGCGATGAAGCTGCTGAGCCCCTTCGTTATGAGCGATTATCTACTTTGATAGGTCGGAGCAAGCTATTACAATGGGTTGCCCAATGGACTATGGGAAAGAGGAGAAAGAGAAGTCGCTAGCGTGACCCTCCCGTATTCAATCAATGATGAAAATAATGCTTTGTGGTTGACACCATGGCTTGCTTAAGTCACATCGAATCCCAACACCATTACCCCACTTCCCTTCTCGTTGACCGAGCTCAATCCCTCGTATCCCTAAGGCGATTAGGCAAGCCAAGTAAGTGTTGACCTATCAAAGTCGATTACCGACGAGTGTTAAAGTCCTCTTTCCAGTTCAAGTATGCATGGCATGATCGGCTCATTCATAAACTCTTTCCTTCAATCGTCTTATCTTTGTTGTCGAAGACCAGGTAGGATCTATCACCCGGTCAGGGAGTACCTACAACTAGGGCTACCTTCATTCCTACACTATCGAAAGTGGTAATAAAAGAAGACCCTCCCATCAATTATATGTCGTTGGACTGAACTGAGAAGTATGGGAAAGAAAAGAGTCGCCTCCCACACATTCCACTGGAGGATGGATGGAATGCAAAACTAGCTTACAATTCCCAGTTATTTGTTTTTTTTTTTAACTCCTTAACCACCGGATCCATATCATCTCACAACTCCTTTCTTCCTTCAGTCGCCTTAGGGGCCAGCCCCATAAAGGTTAGAGTGCTTTTGATCTTGTTCACTTGATCGGAAGGCAAGACGTCATGCTGGCACAAGTCTAGTAACTTTAGCTGCTGCTCCCTGCAAAGGAGGCTCGAAAGACGACCCTTGTTCAACAACCAGTATTGAATCATTTCCTGTGAGCCGTGTGAAGCAAAACCAACTCTATTCTTCGGGTTTCTTGCCATTAGTTTAGTAACGAGTGATTTAGTCTTGTGTGACGGCATCTCTCGCGTGACAAGCCCTACTTTCTAAATAGACATTATTCTTTTCCGACAAGAGAATGAATTCATAACATAACCAGAATCCTACTTCTTTGAAATAAAAGGCGCAAGCGGAATCAAAGCAACAAAGGCACTGAGTGGGTAAATGGCCTTCTTTATGCTAATGATTCTTTTATTTTTAGCAAAGCTAGTCTTTAAGACGATGAGGAATTGGGCAGCATCATTAAGAATTATTGCAACCTAAGCAGGCAAACGGTGAACTATGAAAAGTCATCCTTGGTAGGTGCTTCCACCTTACTTTATATATAGTTATATAGTTTCTAGTTCAAATTCTAGTTCAAATATAGTGAAAGAGTGAATTCAGGAGTTCCAGGCGAGCTAAAAGGAAGGTAAACGTAAACAGTAGTTAACAGCTGGCTCTATCAGGCTTTGATTCCCTTCTTCCTCTAGAAATAGCCTTCTCGGCATTTCTTCCTGGAAAGAAAACAGAAGTGGAAGTGGTGCAAGATTAGGGTAGGAGGAATAACATAATATCCTAATGGTCATATCTTATGTAACTAGTAATGATATGAAATAAGCAGAAGTCCACATGCTCACATACTTGTACAATGTACCTGGAATACAATAAATATGTTTTTGTTGTTTGGCATAGCAATTAAAGGCAACTAATATAAAACAAATGCTTTCTTGACAACATATATGTAAGATACTGCATTACTAGCAAAGATCAAATGAGGTTTCAATTATTAAGTTGTTTGACCTCGTCCCATACACTAAAATTCTACTAAACTGGCCACAAAATTTGTCATTTCCCCCCCTCATTACTACGATATCTCAGTCCAAACCAACCCAAACCTATAACTGCATTATCTAGTACTCCATAGTTCAGCAAAGAAAACCAAAATTTTATCGAACATAATTACATATCACTCAAAGAACATATGTTTTCTATGTAGTCCATAAGAAAGGACAACAAAGTATATACACAACCCTATTGAATAAATATTCCAATCACTGAATAGTACAAATAAATTGGTCCATTAATACACAGAGAATAGCCCTTAAAGATCGAACATAATTACCCATCACTCAAGAACAAATGTTTTCTATAGTCCATGTAAGGGACAACACAAATTATATACAACCCTATTGAATAAATATTCCAATCACTGAATAGTACAAATAAATTGATCCATAAATACCCATAGAATAGCCTTTAGATCTCAAGGAAATCAAACTAATTCAAAGATTGAATTGAAAAACCAAGGTTTTGATAGCAAAGCAGTCCCAAAATTTAAATTCAACAGCGGAACTAGAATTCCAAACAAATGAGCATGCATTACTAAACCACTAGCAAAGAAAGCAGAGCAGAGAAGAGGTAAGTCAAATTCTCTAACATCTTCTTATAGAAGAACTAGCGGATAACATGAGATAAAATCCCGATAAGGTAAAGTGAGCAAGAGAATATATCCTCTCTAATCGAATGCATCATCATCATCAGGCAGTGGCTGAGCGACGGCCCTTGCAAGTTCCTCTTCATGCCTGGGAAAAAGAAAGAACACATTAGGGGACTCATAGCTTGGAAAAAGTTATCTGGAACAGAACAAACATATATGATTTTTTTAATACAAGAAAAACAATAATAAAAATTCTGCAAATGGAAGGATCTCCTTATAAAGCCTGCATGTCCCTATGCGCTCTTGCATTAATTAGCATGGTTCAAAAGCACAGTACACATCGGACATTGATTTCAGCCTATTATTTATGAACCTATAGAATAATATAGCAATCCGACGAGAAAAAAGTACCTAGTATTGGGACTATATTGAACTATATTTGAAACCACGGTGAATATATTCGATTTACACCCCCTTGAAGATTTCCTTAACTTCGAGATCATTTCAAGACACTTCGAGATGGGATTCTTTTTTACCATGAAAGTTCAACAGAGCCAAGGTAGGAACACTTACTGTTTCTGAAGAGCCAAGTCGATGGCAACCTCTGGTGGAGCAAGGGCAGGAGATTCAACAAAGTGGAGAGTTTGATCCCTGAAACATATTTAATTGAGTTAAGAAAAAAATATATAACTAAACAAAGAGCAATAGCTCCATAAAGTGGGCATGATTGTTATTACCCAGCAAGTTTCCTGGCTAAATAAAGGAAAGGCTTCTCAAAATTGTAGTTGCTCTTAGCCGATATCTCGTAGTACTGCAAGTTCTTCTTCCTATGGAAAGTCACTTGCTTTGCTTTAACCTGCCTGTTCTTCACATCGACCTTGTTACCACAAAGCACTATAGGAATATTCTCGCACACCCTGCAGTTATTGACAAATTAATTTACGGATTATGAAGGATGGATACAGATACAGTATTAATAGGACATTAGCTACTAACACAAGGAAATGACAAATAAGTAAATGGTAAAACACGTGGCCCCGATGTTATATGTCAGAATATATATACATGACAATTACACAAATCTAATGTAAATAACTCTAATAACTTTAGTTTGTTCTGTACAATCTGAATGTTCTGGAAGTGATCTAAAATGTGTCGAACATATGAGTTATGCTAAAAAAAATTAGGGCATGTGCTAGATACGTGTCCGAGGAATCTCCACGAAATATTAGTGTCCACACAACTATGAAATGTGTATGGTAATAGAAGAGCTCGTGCAACATGGATAGTTAACAGAAACAAGAGATTTGAATGGAGAAAAAAACAAACCTGCAAAGATCACGGTGCCATGTCGGGACATTTTTGTATGTCAATCGTGCAGTGACATCAAACATGATGATAGCACACTGGCCATGTATACTGCAAATTCAAGATAGGAAAATACTAATGAGAACAAGTCACCAGAAGTAGCAAACTGGCATGAAACCAAGATTGGTATTATAGCCGTCAATTAACTTACTTTTAGAACAAAAGTAATATGCTGTAATAGGACTAAACAAATATTATATGTTTATGATGATTATATTATCACATCAAGTTATGCACCACGAGCCAGGTTTTCTGGAAGATTAATAGCACAACCCTATCTAAAATAATTCAAACAGCTTATTCCTGATTTCAAGTTCTGTGCATTCTGCCGATGAACTAAAACATAGTAAAAAGTTAAAACCCCCAAGGGAGAACACGTCAGAAGTGACGGCAATAAGCTGTTGTTGCATTAAAATAGAGAGATCAACCGAAATGATCAATTCTAGTGTTTCAAAAAGAATCATCATACATTAACTACATACTTTATTCACGTGAGCAGGCGGATTCTACAAGCCAATACTAGAAAATGGACAACTCCCCAATGGGTCACTAGACACTAAACAGAATCTGGTTTGTTAGCAAATATGCAAAAACTACTATGAATACAACTGAATACCAGAATATCTTCAAGAATGATAGGTCTAGAAACTCATATTCTTCAGGTTCTGTTCAAATTGTTGAGAACAAAATACAGTTAATATAGTGCTGTGAGACCGTGCTATCCAGAGAAGAAAAGAAAAACTAAATATCAAAAAAAGCCCCAGCTTTGAAAGCTAAAGCTAAAATTGCCTCAGGAGGTGTGGCACAAAAACAGGGTGAAACTGCAGTTTTGGATCAGTGCTCTTACCCTTGACAAAGCAGACCTATTTTATGTCTACAATTAGTTTTTCTCTTCAGCAGCAATAAAATCCATAGCGTTAAAGGAATGGCACTCACATAAATTATATTCGATTGGGAAAGTGAGAGTCCGAGGGAGTTTCTTAGTTTTTTAGATCGGTGCATAGCAAAGATATACATCATTTTATGAGAGTCCGAGGGAGTTTCTTAGTTTTTTAGATCGGTGCATAGCAAAGATATACATCATTTTAAAAGAAACACCACTTGCCCTATATAAAATTTAACTGAAAATAGAAGTGATAAAGAAGCCTCCCAAAGCAGGCAAAGGCAAAATTAGACGAAATTGTCAATTGATTTTGGACCTTCCTGGCCTTATATATTGAGATAAAAAAATTATAAACAGCAATAAGTACAAAATATAACCATGTAACAATCCGACAAATATGAGATATCCAGATATCATCTGTCCAACATGAAAATTTCCGAGACAACAAGAAAATGACATCCACCATTTAAAATTTGCGAAAGAGGCATAGGTTGACAATTCTTGACCTCAACCAATAATAAAGGCTGTTACGGATGAAAGGTGGAATAAAAAAAGATGAGATGGTAAATGAATGAGGGGAGGAAGACCGAAACATATGGCATCATCCTGAGGGAGCACCATTGAGTAGAGATATCAGAGCGGCCATGTTGTCTACTGAAATAGAGCAGAGGAAATCACCACTCATTCAAAAAAGAAGGGAGATATAGGGACATCTTTGTGTCACTTCGAAATTAAAAAGGTACAGTCTGAGGAAGGTCCACGTATAAACTGAGTACCGTCACTTTAATTACTAACACGGGAAAAAGTTCAACACTACGAGTTTGTTCAGATATGGAACCACCCGGGGGGGGGGGGGGGGGGGGGGGGGGGGGGGGGGGGGGAGGGGTACTCCAGGGGAATATTTTGCTCCACCGAACATTCAGGGAATTGGAGGTGGAACACCGAGGGCAGTACACAAGCAGGGGTTTAGTAGCTGAAATTATTTTCAAGTGGAGACAGACAGCTGGAGGTTGATCAATTCTAAAAGAGTCCCAAGTTAGAAAATGTCAACTTAATCTGAGTTAAAATAAGGGAAATTACTTTTGTGTCCCTATTTTGAAGCCCATCTGTGTTTATACCAACGGGTCGGGTTTGGACCGGACTCACACAAGCCCGAGCCCAAGCCCGAAATTTTTTGTAGGATCCAAGCCCGGCCTGATTTTGGGCCGGGCTCCAAAAATCGGGACCAAGCCCGGGTCCGAATAAACCAAAAAAACCCGAGCCCGGCCCGAATCCTGAAAAATCTCAATTACAACCCGACGCCTCCGGTGAAGTAGGGCTACACTGATCAAGAGAGCGATTCGGGGATTCGAGCAAAAAATTAAGAGTACTAGCCAAACTACAGATCTACAACAATTAAAGATTATATGATGCAAACTATAACAATGGCTTACATCAACATACAAAATTGAAGTGCACTGTACGTGACATATTGTCGCCTTTGAGATGAAGGCAAAGCAAAATTAAACTCCTTCCGAGTCATGAACCACCTTCGAAATACTTTGACAAAGCCTGACAATCATCAACCTTCCACTCTCGCGACTCTCAGCTGCACCCATGATATTATGATATTATTCAAGACTGAACGAGGAAGAGTACTCTGTGCTTTCTGAGATCTTGACCCTGAACCACCTTAGAACGAGGAGATCCAACTAGGATTTTGATCAAGGGAATTGGAAGTGAGAATTTGGGGGTGGTGAAAGTTAGGGTTTTTACTGTAATCGAGGAGCTCGAAAGAAGAGAAAGGAATAGAGAGAGGCAGCGCTCGGGAAAGAGATAAAAGAAAGGGGCAAGGGCTTGGATCTCAAAATCGGGAGGGGCTCGAGAAATTTATAATTATATTGTATGACATGTAGTTTTAAATCGGGTCAGGGTGGGTCGGGTCGGACCTATACAAACCCGAAGCCGGCCCGAAAATTAATTCGGGCTTAATTATTGACCCAGGGTCCGGGTTGGACTTGATCGGGCTCGGGTCAATTATCAGCCTTAGTTTATACCGTGTATTTTAAATCTTGTGTATAAGTCCAATACTTTATACTTGTATAGTTCACTACCATATTTGTACATCACAAACTTTGGGATATATATATATATATACACACACACACACACTAGATTTGTCCGTGGACACGTGCCTACGGCACGTCTTCAGAACGATACAGCATATGAAGTCTTGTGAAGAGTAAATCAACAATTATATAACTAAAGTTTGAATAGTATGACAATAATTAGGTGTAAATAAAAGTCAATGTTTTCATTAGTATATGTTGAAAAATAATTATGAAATAGGGTATAAAATTCCATGTTTCCATAAATATATATACATAGAGATAGAGATATAGATAGAGAGAGAAATAATTATATAAATAAAGGAGTTGTTTTGGGGGATTTGAATTTGAGTTTTGCGGGAAAACTTTTGGGGGAGAAATGTGTTTTGTGAGGTTAGATCTTGGCCTTTAATTTTGGGGGAATTGAAGGAGAGCCCACTTGATAGCTTTCTTTGTATTTTATTATATAGATATATTTAGGGTAATATATATCGCCAACCGTAGGATATTTACTACTAAATTCGGATATGTATAAACAAATTTGGGGTGTTGGAATTTATTTAATTAGACAGCAGGATTAACAAACTTTGGTGTGTATGTATATTCACATGGTATATTGGGCATAAAAGAAAGTGAAATAAGAGTTGGGTATTATCCACAAAGCTCAAGATACATGAGTATAAAAACAAATAGGGTTCATTAGGGGTACAAAAGTAATTTCCCCTATAATATATACATCTACAAAGTTTTAGTTGTCTCAACTTACCTCTATATCCAAACATGCACATCTATATAATAAATTACAAAGAAAGCTATCAAGTGGCTCTCATTCTAACTCTCCTAAAATCAATGGCCTTGATTGATTATCACAAAACATATTTTCCCGCCCAAAATTTCAAACCCAAAATTAAAAATTTCCCCCCAAAACTAAAAGACTCATTACTTTATTACCATCTCTCTTCTCTTGTCACTTTTTCATATTTCTCTCTTTCTCTCTCTCCCTCTCTCTCTCCCATTCTTTCTTAACTTAGAAATTTAGATTTTAAGATTTTAGAATTGTATAATTTTTAGAATTTTTATATTTTTTTTATTGCACATGTTATATTGAAAATAGCAAATATCTTTTCAACAGTTAAATTGTCATTTTCCACCCTTAAAGTTCTAAGAAGTTGAATTTTACACCCTCATTTATAATTATTTTTCAACATATACTAATAGAAACACGGACTTTTATTTACAACTAATTATTGTCATACTATTCAAACTTGAACTACATAATTGCTGTTTTACTGTTTACAGAACTTTTCGTGTGTTGTATCGTTCCGAAAACGTGCCGTAGGCACGTGTCACGGGAAAATCTAGTGCATATATATTTTCAATCAAGTTCCTCTTAAATCAAAGTTCCAATTATCAGAGTTTAAAAGCGCCAACTATTAACCTAAGCTAATAAAGCATATCTTTACTAGATGAGCCGAGACATAGCAAATGAAAGTGTCCAACAGCCCAACATAAAGGTTCATGAAATTTGGGTTTTCTATCCACAGGGCCGGCCCCACCCTTTAGGCGGGTGAGGCGGCCGCCTCAGGCCCCCGGCATTTTTTGCAATTTTAGGGCCCCAAATTTGTAATTCCCTTATAAATATAAGCACGTATTTTGTGCGTAAAAAAATACCGTTATTAGGGACACCAAAAATAATTATTTAAGCCTTTAATTGTTTTTTTAAATTTATTTGCATTTAAGCTTGAAGTCTTGAATTGAATTCGAGACTTAAAATTGGGTGATTTAAAAAAAGAATTATATATTTTGCATGTTTTGCTTTCAACAATGAGCAAATTTTTTTGTATACATGTTTTTTTTGTGTATCGGGGGCGCCCCATTTCAGAAGTTCGCCCCCCCCCCCCCCCCCCCCACCCCACGGAACTCAAGGTCGACCCTGTCTATCCATGCAAAGTTTTCAACCAACACAAAATGGTACCATCAATTAATGCTTCATTTTCAAACGCTGCAACACTTGTTATAGCCAGCCAACCCACAACTCATTTTTCCATTTTATTTCCCAAGCAGCACATAAAACATTAAAAAAAAAAAACCTGAAACTGCTGGTGCAACTCTATTTTCAGAAGAAAGACATTTATTTCCTAAGATTCTATACTGGATTTGGTGGATTTGGTAAAAGCTTTTATCTTTTGTCTCCATATATCTGCATATTTACACTACATGCATACAAATATAAATTCCAACCTACACCCACCATACCAAAATTACCAAAATAGATGAAAAGAACATCCCCATATCAATACTACTTAACAAACTTAGCATGCGTAGCATCATAAAGCACGCAAAAAAGCACATGCATTTTCTATGACCAACATCATAGAACTTGAAAATTAAAATAACTGAAGATCACTTACTAGTATCCATCTCTCAGTCCACCAAATTTCTCTTGCCCCGCCGTATCCCAACAGTAAAATCTAATCTTCCCACAATTCGTGAAGAAATCCAACGGATGCACCTCAACCCCAATAGTCGCTGCCCAAACCAAACCACAAAAATAAATCAAGAACTATCAAGAAATACAGCTAAACTCGCGATCAATAGCGAATTTTCACTTACGTTCGTATTTCTTCTCGAATTCACCCGTCAAATGCCTCTTAACAAAAGTCGTCTTCCCTAAGCCCACAAATCAAACACAAATATCAAGAAATGGCTTCAAAAATGGGCGAAACCGCCACGAAGCCCTAAACCTAGATCGGAGAACTCACCGGTGCCGCCATCGCCGACGATGACGAGCTTGAAGCTGGGGTAGTCCACCGTCTGTTGATTCGGTAATGCCTGTGATCAGAAACAAAATCGAAATCAAAATCCGAGATCGAAACCTAACCGTAGAAATTGTGAGGGAGGGAAATCGTACCATTTTGATTTGGGGGTTTTTGATTTTGGAAAGAGTGAGGGGTGGTGACGGGTTTATATAGGGGGTTTATGGGCCTGCGGTGGATTGACGCGAGGTTTTGGACCGTTGGATTTGGAGATGGGGAGTACGCGATTTTTGGGACCGTTGGATTTGAGGGTGGGATTGACGCTACTTTTTGGGCCGTTGGATGGAGTCGGTTCTTAAAGAGGGACACGTGGCACGCTTTGGTTTAATTGATGGGCCTAGTAAAGTTGGATGTGCAGCCCATTGATAGGTATTGGGCCTAATTGACATGGACCGAATAAATTTTGGGTGTATGTTAAAATATATATTTTAACTAGGTTTGCCCGTTGACACGTGCCTACGGCACGTCTTCGGAATTCTGCACCTTATTTGTTAGTATAAAATAGTTTTGGAGGTCGAGCAAATTAATTGAAGTAGCAAACATATTATATGAGAAACTTTTGGGGTCCAGCAAAAAACATATTATATGATTTTTTTATTATTTTTTCGAACTATTTTTAAAGCTTTTAAAATTTTAAATTTTTAAATTTTTAAATTTTTTAAATTTTTTTTTAAAATTTTTTTTCTTAATTTTTTGAATAGAAGAGGGAGGGAGAGAGAGGGAGAGAGAAAATATATATATATATATAGGAGTTGTTTTGGGTGGGAATTTGAATTTGAGTTTTGGAGGGAACTTTTGGGGGAAAAATATGTTTTCTGAGGTTAGATCTGGATCTTTGATTTTTGAGGAGATTGAAGAAGAACCACTTGATAGCTTTCTTTGTGTTTTATTATATAGATGTAAATTTATATACTTTAAGAGCATCCATTGTTGTTTTTTAAAAACCCCAAAATTAAAAATCGATTTAGAAATAGTTCTCACAATCGTTTGCTAAAAATCCAATACTTAGGATCGGAGTGAACAGTGTCTTGCTAAACTTAGCAGCTGCTTTAGTCAATTGCTAAATATAGAAGACAGATGATGTTTATCTGTTTGACGAAACGACGGATGAAGGTATGCCATCTGTAGTAAAATAAAATAAAAAATCAGATGAGAGACGGATGATGGTGTTCCGTCTCTCATCGACACAAATTTCTTAAAATAAAAAAAAAATCATGAAAACACCCAGATGGATGAAGTTATTCCGTCTAGTGTGTGTGTGTGTGTGTGTTTTTTTTTTTTAACCATAAAAAAAATCCAAAAAACATCCCAGACGGATGATCATGCTCTGTCTCATGTGTTGTTTGGATTTTTTTGGTTTTTTTTTACCTACCGAAAAAAAACCCCAAAAAACACCCCAAACGGAGGATCATGCTCCGTCTGGTATGTTGTTTGGATTTTTTTGATTTTTTTTTTTTTGACTTTTTTTTACCGACCGCCAAAAAATAAAATAAAAATTCAAAAAATAGCCCAAACGGATGATCATGCTCCGTCTGGTGTGTTTTTCAGTGAATTTTTTACCAAAATGCCATTGCTGCCATTTAAAAAACAAAAAATAGACGGAAGATCAACTTCCATCGCTTCTATTTTTAGACTTTGACGACTACAGCGTGGTCCTTCTTTTGCTATTTCTAAATGTTGTATATAGCAATTAACATAGCAAACGATAGTGGATGCTATAATCAGTGAATGGGATTCCAAGCTAGTTATTGATCAAGTTTGTGCTGGTCAGCGACGCCTTTATCATCATCACCCTCGCTCGCCACTTCACCAAGGAGGGGCCCCTAGAGAAGGTTCTCCTACTAGCCATCGTTGGCGTATGAAGGTCAACCCTCCAGGTCATCGAGGGTAACGTTAGGGCGGAGAGAGGATGACCGACAGGTGCAACAGGGAGCGGGGCTCCCATCCTCACTATCCCATCATCATTCCTCTTCCTGTGCAGCGGCAGACATCACGAGCATCTTCCTCTTTGCTTCAACCTCCCTCTACCACTACAACCCCCGTACACACACAGTCGCAACCTCCTCCTCCTCTGTCATTCTGGCCTCAACTTCGCGACTTCCATCCCGCATTACTCCCATTAGGGCTCCAGAGGGGAGTCCCTAGAAGACGGGGGCGGTTGTGGGAATTGAGGATGCGATGACTGGGAGTGAAATGCCATGGACGGTGGTGGTTAGCAAAGCCGCCAGGAGGTCAAAATAGATTAACCAAGAGAAGCCCAGAGCAAAGCCTTACCGAAAGGGGAAGAAGAAGCCGGTGTCGTGCTTCAACTGCGGTGAGCTAGGGCATGTGCGTGCAGATTGCACGAAGGAGGTGCATTGCCACAACTGTTTGAAGTGGGGACACATGTCATATGACTGCACTAATGTGGTGGTTAACGGTGAAGAAGCCAAGAGGGACATCAAGCGTGGCCGCTCGCTTGACAACCCCTCTAAGATCCAACTTGCGAGTAGCCTGGCGCTCATCAAGTAGGAGGAGAAGTGGCTTAGGGCTTGGTGCACCATTGCCAAAGTTCAGCAAGGTCGCCCATTAGAGAATCAACTCCTGGCGGAACTTAATAAATAGTGGCCGATGAGGAGTCACAGGGACTGGGTCGTTAAGAAAATGTGCCATCTTCAGTTTCTTGTATCCTTCCCCTCTTCTGACAAGTTGTCTGAGGTGGTGGAAGAGAAGATAGTGGACTTCGACCACTTCATGGTGGCCTTTCATCGGTGGACCCCATGTTTCGGGGCGAAGATACCGTAAGGGGAAGTGTTCTGGATTTGGATCCACAATGTCCCCCTCCATTGTTGGGGGAGGGCAGTTCTCGATGGAAATAGTCTCTGACTTCGGAACTATCACAGAGGTCGACGAGAAGACCCTTCGGAGATATGAACTCATCTCCGTCAGAGTGCAAATTCGATGCCCTGACATCGGTAAGATGCCGAGGTTTGCGAAGTTCTTCACCTTCGATGAAGCTTACATCATCAGATTTGTGCTTGAATCTAAGGTGGGCCAAGCTCCACCATCGAATGCAATCCCTAGATCCTCATCCCCTCTATCTACAGCAGATCTGAACCCCTTTTTGGCACTAGATTCCATAATCGATGGGGCGCACGAGATCGAGTGTGCCCACCGTGAGGTGATTCGTGCAGCCAAGGAGCCAGTGTCGGTGGCCACCTCTACGGCAGACACAAGGGTCAGATCCAAGGGCCAACCAACTTCCAGATCCACCACTAAAGCCAGATCCAACCAGAGATACGAATCCAACGGTGAGGAGAGGAGAGAGGATAGTGGGATTGTTGCTGGTCAAAAGATGGCGTGCTTTGAACATGGTTTAGATCTGAGCTGAGTGGAAATGGGCGCTGGCAAAGAAGGAGTTGTTGGCACGACACGTGCCAACAATGCAAGGAAAAACACAGTAGTTGCTACCAAAGCAGTCGCGATGACTGAGAATAGTGGTCATGACCCAGGGTTCAGAGGTTTGGTGGCGTGCAGGGTGGAGCATGAGAGTGGAAAGCTCTTTGAGATAGAAAGCGGTAAAGGCGAAGTTGGTGGCTTCAGAAAAAAGAAAGGAAGCAAAGAGCAGAAAGAGGGAGAGAGGAGCTCAGATATGAGCTTAGCTCTGAAGAAAAAGGAGAAGTTGGGGAAAGAAGTGGAAATGATTTCGGAGTTGGTGGGGGTAGGTGGGGAAAGAAACGACACGGGAGGGAAATTACTTTGCTACCCCCCGTTGTTTTGTTTCCCATGCCAATGCCATGCGGCAAAGAGGCAGTGGTTCCATATGCCGCCCCACGTGGTGAAGTGTTGGGTCGCGTGCCTACGAAGAGAGGAGTTTTGCATGCTGCTTTGGAGTGTGTTAGTACGTGCAGTGCACATAGTATTGATAAGGAGAATCAGTCTCATATCTCTACGAGCATAGCACGTCCTAATATGGGTATTATCAGTGGGGTTGGTAATGGGCCAACGAGGAGGTCCACGGGATCGTGTTCAGCTGGTAATTCGTTTTTTTACTCCACGACTCCATCACAGACGGTCGTTGTCGAGAATCAGCCTACTTGGAGCCTTAATAGCTCTACTTTTGGGGTCAGCTCAAGCAACATAGTGTAATACCCCGCAAAAATAGCATATGTTATTTTGCATCGTAATCTGTGCGCAATTGAGAATTGCACGCAATTATGCATTTTTTTAATAACAATTGACTGTTATTGAGAAATATTATATTTATTGTCTACTTTATTTTATAATTTTGAAGGATTATTACGAGGTAGTTTTAATGTATTTTGTATTATTTATAATCTTAAAGTAGAGATTTTTGGGTTTATTTGAAATGTATTTGAGACTAAGGGGCTTATATGTAATATTCCCTCATTATTTATTTATCTACCTAATTATTTATTTATTTCTTTTTATAAAAACCACAACCCCCCATCCTTCCTCCTTCTTTTCCTTTCCTTCTCCCGTTCCTTTCCCAACCGAAAGGAAAGAAACCGAATGAAACCCATTCGGCTCTCCCTCTTCCCACCTCAAATCCTCTCCATTTCTCCATCGTTTTCAAATTAAATTTGGGGGTAGACTAATAGAAGGGTTCTCTACATCATGGCGGTGTCCGTTTTTCGAAAGGATTTCGGGAAGGTAAACCCTATATTTTATTATTGTATGAAATTTAGTGTGGTTAATTTCTTTTGAGTAGGAGTAGTATGGTAGGGAGATTAGGAGATGTTGGGAAGGGTAGATGTGAGAAATTAGCAAGTTGTTAGAGAATTTGTAAGTTGCTAATAAATTAGGATTTTGGATTTGTAAAAGAGAACTATATGTGTATGAATTAGTTCTCGTATGGTAGTAGAAATTGTAGTTGGATTATTAGAATAATCTGGGAGTGCTTTTAGTAACTGTTTGAAAATAGGAATCTTGTCGAAATTCGAATGTCACGTGCAAGGCACGTGTGTATCCCAGGCGTTCAATAGAATGCTTGTATGATATTGGAGTTAGTATTATTATTTTCCCGTAACTGGTTTGGATGCTTGAGCCTTGATTGCTTCGAATTTTGATGATAGGATATACTAGCGGCTTTGGATGCGTGGTGGCGCTTTGAGTCTTCGCGGGATATTTTGTGAGTATGATATCTTTTATTTTACGCACATGGTGCGTTGTGAAAATTTTAAATTACGATTTGCTGTGTATTTCCATTTTCGTATCTTAGTGTAGCATGGGTGTTTTGAGCTAAGAATTTGTGTGGACACTCTTGTATGTGTCCACAACTATAGGTTAAATTTCATAAATTATCGAGGTCGGTTGATACCTCAAAATAATTCGTGGAGTGCAGCTGGTCTGAAAGGACAGAGCTGGAGCCGATTGCTTTTGTACTGAAGTCCAAAGGATCATAACCATTTGTATAGGTATGATCTTTCTATGAACTTTTGAGAGAAACTTTTGGTATGGGTTTATTTGATGATTCTCAAGTTTTAGAAATTCTAGAGTTCGTTTGGTAAAGGGTAGTAAACGCTCTGCTGAAGGAGTGGCTGAATTTGTGTGCTATATTGGAAGAGTCGTAGCTCATTGCGTGAGATGAATCTAAATGTGAATTTGGGACACAATGAAATGGTATGTGTAGATTGAGAATCTCAAATTTCATGAGCATTAGACTGAAGGTTAATTTATTATTGACTTTCAAAGTGGGCTATGTTCAGCCTAGTACAAGTGGACTAGTTTGAGTAGATGAGAATTTGGGAACAATTGTAAAGAGTTTGGGAGATTGACCAACTAGAGAGTCGTAGTAGGGAGTCATAGCTTTCTAACCCATATGGAGTTTTGTAATTCCAGTTTATAGGTTGAGAGTTATGATTTTCCAAAGATGGAACTTGCGTTTTCGAGAACTCGAATGATAGAGTCTGAGAGAGGTATTCAACTAGGAAGTTGAAGTAGATACTCCCACCTTCCTATAGGACCCGGGATCGAGAATTTATGATGAGTGAGCAAACCCTCATGATATTGGAAGTTGTGATTGTTGTAAGTTTGGCACCCTGTTGTTGAGATTGACTTCAAGATTAAGTTAGCTCGGAGACTTGAGCTCTTAAATATTTGAGAGAGTCGCCCGCTAGGGGATTGCTGTGGATCTCCCTACCCTTCTACAAGTCTGATTGTGTTGAATTCCGACGAGCGTAGCTTGGGTCATAGCTACTGCTATTTCTTAAATTATTTCATCGGACAATTGATGAGGAACTCTCTGCATACCGCAGTGTGGTGATCATGAGCTATCGGGTTTTTAATGATGTATTAGCATTTTCATTTGGAACTTAGATAAGTTTCGGTGCTTAGTACTCATGGTAGACATGAGTGAGTTGGGATATAACTCTGGTCGGGTTGTGTTTGGTGTCTCGATGCCTGAGTCTGTCAGTGGTCAAGAGTTGATGGTTATGTGTGTTCTTACCTTCCTTTGAATTGTATTGCATCCTTGGGGCGCCGTTGGACCACTCGCTGAGGGTCACAGGCTAGGATTATTTTGGTCGCTGACCTGTGAAGGTATTGGGAATCAGTGGATTTCCTGTGATAATTGTTGTTTGATAGACCAGACAGACTCGACATTGTTGATCGACACCGAGTGTGATTTGGGTAACAACTTGTTTCAATAAACTGCATTGATTAGGTTTTCTTTTATTATTTCGCTCGAAGTCTGAATTGGTATTAGGGGTGATTCCCTATAATCCAACTCGTTCTGAGAGTTAGCACTAAGTGGTGATACTGGTTGTCTCTTCCTGTCATTATGGATACGCATTGCGGTGCGTATCTTGCACTGTTAATTTCTGAAGTACCATGGTAAGAACGAAATGCTGTTATCCTGGTGGATCGGGAGTATTTTAGGACCTCCGAGGTCGTCATGTTCTATGTTGGTGGACACAAACTGATCATAAAGGATCTTTTGTGCAATGGATATACTTACGGTATATCTATAAGTTCGTCACAGCTTTCGAGGATGGTTCGACGCAACAATTATTGGTGACTTCGGGGTAGCACCCCGAATTATTTCTTTTATTTTCACCTCCTCAACCATGTCATACTATCAGGAACAGGAAGTAGACCAAATTAGAATGCATTGCATAGCGAGGGTTCAAATCCCTGAACTGGAGAAACGGCTTGATCTGGGCCACATGTAGTATGGGATGCATGTGTGTCCAGAGTCTTGCTGACATTAGAATAAGTGCATCTGTTCTATACTCTGTATTGTTGCATTAGACTCAAGTCATGGCATACACAAATACTAGGAAATCAGGATACACGTTATTTTCCATTCAAGCTGAATTGCGAGTGTGATAGTTAAAGTGTATAATGAGTGTGAAAGTGATGTATTGCGAGACGTGATGATATATGTTGTAAGAATGAATGAATACTATGTTATGTGTTATGAGATTGGGAAAGATTATAAGTCGTGAGTCTATAATTGCAAATGAATGGTAAATAAGGTGCAGTTTATGTGAGAGTAGAGTTATTTGTGAATATAAAGTTTTATGGAAAAATAAAGCTATAGGAATGTTTGCATAAGGCGTAAAGTGATGGGCCTTAAGCAACTATTTTGGAAATGATTTCCAAACTAAAGATAAGTGTATTGTGAGCGGGTGTGGATATGCATACAGGAAATGACTCGGAGAGTAATTGAGGTGAATTTCCATTTATGATGTTTACATGTTCCGGTTATCTTGGTATTCGTAAGTTCGTTCTGTTTTACTTATAAGTTTAATTTAGTTGCTTATTAATATATTATACTCACACCAGAAATGGCTAACCCCTTAGTGTTTGGGGGGTTAGGGAGTCTCTGGACTACCCTAGGCCCCTACTGTTACAGGTCCCCAGCGGTGCAGAGGTGAGGTGTTGATTCATGGTTTTGTGGATGGAGCTTCATTTTACAATTGTTGCTTAAGGTTTAATTGTGTGAATAGTGAATTTTATGATTTAAATTGTTTTTTTAATGTATAAGTATGTGGATGATGATGATGAGTATAGTGTGGGGTGGCATGCTATGTTGTTGACCCGTACCCATCTCGTTGTAGAGTACCGGACCCTG
This sequence comes from Hemerocallis citrina, assembly GCA_017893485.1. NCBI lineage: Eukaryota > Viridiplantae > Streptophyta > Magnoliopsida > Asparagales > Asphodelaceae > Hemerocallis > Hemerocallis citrina. The sequence continues at coordinate 435,310,169 of CM030359.1, read as the reverse complement.
TGGTATGTTTTATAAGTTATTTTCTAAAAACCTTACTACGTTTTCAAAGGAATTTATGGTTTTTAATTGATATTTGATATACTATTATGAGTTTGGCCCCCAGAACATATATATATATATATATATATATATATATATATATATATATATATATATATATATATATATTGCCTATGCGATTCTGCTCATTTTGGACTGGGGAGTCCGTGATATAATTGCCTATGATGTGAGCTACGAAATTTAGAGCAGAATTTCCGTAAGCTTTTTGTGTTTCGGGGCAGAAATTTCAAGAAAACATCTGCCGAAATTTTCTTAGAAATATAACTATCTTAGTTTATATTTAAAATGATATAGAAATTGAAAGAATTGAATTTGGAGTCAAAAGGGGGATGTTACAGTTTGATATGATAAGTTGATATTCGTAATTATTGATGTATTAACTCTGATGGCAATAAAAGTGTTTTAAATTTTCGTGTTATTCACTGTGTTGAGATACATTTGAATGCAAAGATTCTAGTTGCGTCACGGATGTCCGATGACGGGGATCCGGGGCGTTACACATAGATAATGGGCCCACGTGGGGGTCCAGTGTGGTTCCTTGCACTTATGAGGATGACGAATGTCTTAATTTGGTGGACGATGATCCATATGTTGAGGATAATTCCGAGTCCGAAGAGGTGACCGAGTTCGAAACGGAGGCTGAGGTATCCATGGTGGGGCAGCCTACCGCGATCCCTATAACACAACTCGGTAGTAGGAGTCAGTGGCTATCGTCGATAGTCAGAGGTTAGCTTTGTCTTAAGAAGAACCATCCCGAGTCTCTTGATGACTACCTGGAGTTTGTTGCGGCGATAGCTTCCAGAGCAGGCAACGGAGGTATGCGTTCTTGTTTATCATCCATTTTTTATTTCATGCCTGATTCGGATGTATTCTGTCTAGCCAAAACCAATGGTCTCGAAGATGGGGACATTGAACGTAATGCTTTACTCCTGAATAAGATTAGGGGATAGGAATTGGAGCAAGAGGCGGGTGGCTCTGCCCTCGTTAACTCACGTACTTCACGATTGGTTCCCTAATGAATACACTCTGGAATGTTAGGGGACTGGGGGACCCTGGTAAATAAGGGATGGTAAGAGATGTTATTTGTTCCTCTAAGGCTGATATTGTGGGTATGCAGGAGACCAAGTTGGCACATCCGTCCAGGCTCCGTAAGCTTGGTGGGGTTAGGATTTCAGATTGGTGGTTATATCCCTCCACCGGGGCATTTGGCGGGATTGTTATTGGGTTTAATCCTAAATTTTTTTGGGAGGAATTCCACGGAGAATTTTCTCTGTCGATTAGGTTAAATCGACGGTCAGACAATTGGACTCATGTGATCTCAGTTGTCTATGGCCCCAACATTCGTAGCCTTAAGCCTGCGTTCTGGGTCGAGTTGCGCTCTATCTAGTCCCGGTGGCAGGACCCTTGGGTGGTGGGGGTGATTTCAACATTACTAGATTTGCATTTGAGCATCGGGGCAGGGACGCTAGCGATGTTGTTAGGGAAGAATTCAACTGCGTGATTAATGACCTCGAGCTCGTTGATATCCTGATCTCGGATAGATTGTTCACTTGGTCCAATATGCAAGCATCGCCTATTTTGGCCAAGCTCAACAAGGTTCTTGTCTCGTCAGAGTGGGAAACTAAATTCCCACCGGCATATGTCAGATCCCACAAAATACCAACTTCGGATCATGTCCCCATCATCCTCTCGACGGGTGATCCAATCGCTCGGAAGCAAGCTAAATTCAGATTCAAAAGGCGTTGTTGGATAATCAGGGCTTTCACACCTTGGTCATGGAGAACTGGTCCCTACCTACCTGGGGATTGAGGTGGCAGCTATCTGGTGCGAGAAAATCCGATGATTGAGATCTAGACTTCGCAGATGGAACCACACCAGATTTGCCTCCATCTGGCGAGCAAAAGCCTTCATTCTGGAAGGCATTGAAGAGCTGGAGAGACTGGAAGAATCTAGGGATCTCTCCTAAGAGGAGAGGAACCGTCTTCTAAACCTCAGAGAGGAGATCGTTCAATTGTACAAGCTTGAGGAAATTAAATGGAAACAACGTTTCAGGATTTTGTGGCTCAAAGAGGGAGACGCGAACACGGCCTTCTTCCATAAAATGGCAAATGCTAGGTGATGGTCTAATCTTATTCCCTCCATTCATGCTGAGGTAGGGGAGATCCAGGAGGAGGCTCGGATCCACTTAGCCTTCAATTCCCACTTCAAAAAGTTGTTCCAGGGCAAGCATGAGTTCAGGACCCCCATCCAGTCTGAATTCTGGGAGGGCAACCATGGCAGTTTGGAACAAGATCTTAGGGTGGTGGAGAAGCCATTTACTGAGGTTGAGTTCAAAGAAGTGATCTCACTTATGGGAATTGACAAAGCCCCGGGCCCTGATGGTTTCCCGATCTTATTCTACTAGACTTTCAAAGAAGAGATCAAAGACGATGTCATGGCTCTGTTGACTGAATTCTTTGATCTAAGCTTAAACTTGGCAGGCTCAACTTTGCAGAGGTGGTGTTGATCCCAAAATACGGGGAGGCTAATAGGGTGGGTGACTTTCGCCCTATCAGTCTACTTAACTGTTCGGTTAAGATTATCACCAAAACACTCGCCAATAGGCTGATTAGCCTTATGGATTCTTTGATTGGCCCCGAGCAGGCGGCTTTATTAAAGGGAGATGCATCTTGGATTTTGTTGCCACTGCTGAGGAAGTAATCCATCATTGTCACATCTCGAAAAGTGATAGTTATCTCCTTAAACTGGATTTCGAAAAAGCTTACGACTCCGTAGAGTGGGAGTCCCTTCTGGAGGTGCTTAAGGGCAGAGGTTTCGGAACCTGGTCGATTAGTTGGATAATGCATTGTCTCTCCACAAGCAGGACGACTATTATGGTTAAAGGAATAGCTGGAACCCATTTCCAGTGTAAAAGAGGTATGAGGCAAGGTGACCCGCTTTCGCCCTTGCTTTTTGCTATTGTGGTTGACGTCCTTAAACGCATGATCGAGAGATGTCAATCAGCGAGTTTGATCCCCCCGGTCGCTAGGGGTGTTAACTGTGCGGGATGCACGATTCTTCAATATGAGGACAACACGCTGCTTTTTGGTAATGCCATGTTGGAGGAAACCATTGCCTTCAAAGGTGTGCTCTACTGTTTTGAAGCTTGGTCGGGGCTATGGGTTAACTTCAATAAGAGTGCTATGGTCCCTATTGGTCTATCAGAGGAGGAGGCACTCTTACATGCTTCGGTTCTGAACTACAAGATCGGCGATTTCCCTCTCAAATACATGGGGCTGCCCATTCGCCCAGAGAAGCTCAGGAAAGCAGATTGGCTACCGATGATTGATAAAGTGGAAGCCAGACTGTCTTGTTGGCAAGGGAAGTCCATATCCCTTGGTGGGAGGGTTACCCTCATCAATGCTGTCTTGTCAAATCTCCCAACATATTTCATGTCTGTCTTTGAAATGCCTAAATGGGTAATCAAGCGAATTGATCGAGTTCGGAAAGGTTTCTTTGGAATGGAACGGATCCGGAGTGAGGGGGTTATCGCCTAGTTAGATAGGAGATAGTCTGCATTAAAAAGTGCCACGGAGGGCTAGGGATAATAGATCTATGGGATATGAACTTGGCCCTCCTCGGTAAATGATGGTGGAAAGCCTTTATTCCCAATGGGGAGGTGTAATACCCCGATTTTTATTTATGAAAATTATTTATTTATTTTTGCACGTAGTGTGCACGTGCAATTTTTGTAGTATGAAATCTTATAATTATTTTCATTATGGATATTGTGGATATATATATATATATATATATATATATATATATATATATATATATATATATATATATATATATATATATATATATATTCTCTAATTATTTTTATAAAGGCCCATTTTTTTTCAAATAAACATAAGCCTTTTTTTAGCCCAAATCTAATTTATTTACTTTCTTTTATAAAACTATTATTTTGGCCCATTAATTAAAGCCCATGAGTTATTTTTATTTTAAATTACAACTTGTAATGTAGAACATCTTTTAAAGATTATTTTTGTAGAAAATATAATGTACAACTTTTTTTTTTAATGGAGGACTAATGCATGCACGTACATTGCACGTACACGTGCAAAAGCACCATATGTGGTCGGTTTTGACATGGAGGGAAAATGAAAAAAATAATGGGAGTCATGGGTGGTGGTTGCTTGATCATGGTTGGTTACTAAAACTCCCCCTTGAATCCTAGCCTTTTATTTCTAACTCCTAGTTTAATCCTAGCCTTCCATTTACTCAAATTTTTAGTATATTCTCTAATTATTTTTATAAAGGCCCATTTTTTTTCAAATAAACATAAGCCTTTTTTTAGCCCAAATCTAATTTATTTACTTTCTTTTATAAAACTATTATTTTGGCCCATTAATTAAAGCCCATGAGTTATTTTTATTTTAAATTACAACTTGTAATGTAGAACATCTTTTAAAGATTATTTTTGTAGAAAATATAATGTACAACTTTTTTTTTTAATGGAGGACTAATGCATGCACGTACATTGCACGTACACGTGCAAAAGCACCATATGTGGTCGGTTTTGACATGGAGGGAAAATGAAAAAAATAATGGGAGTCATGGGTGGTGGTTGCTTGATCATGGTTGGTTACTAAAACTCCCCCTTGAATCCTAGCCTTTTATTTCTAACTCCTAGTTTAATCCTAGCCTTCCATTTACTCAAATTTTTAGTATAAATACCCCCCCCCCTAGCCTAGTTATTTTTGTACTCTTTATTTCTCTAAAACCTATAGTATAAAATACATTGTTAGTAGTATAGTAAGTGAGTTAAAAGATTGAGAGTTGTGTGTGAGGAGTTGTGTTTGCACCAAGAAAGGAAGGCCGGCATCTTTGGAGCTCGGGATTGCATCTTTTGGAGGCTTGTGTGCACATCGAGGAGGAGGAGGAACGCTCTTTTGGCAAGGACTTTTTAGGAGGTGTTGCAATTGTATTTCTCTCCAATTAAGGTGGGTTATTTTTCATGTTTCTAATTAGATAGCATGCTAAAATTGAATTGAAATGATAATGCATGAAAAAGATTAATAAGAGTACATTTAATTGGAAAAATGGCTTACTAGTTAATTGAAATGTTGCTAAATAGATTGTATGTGATTCCATCATCAAACTTAAGTTGTGTGTGAATTATTTATAGCTATGGATTGCTTGAAGTAAAATTCATTGTTAGCATCAAAAACTATATGCAAATGTTAGTAGATGAAAATGTTGTTTTATATACTTGAATGAACCTTTTGTGATAATGTATAATGAATAACTTAAAATATAATTTGTGGGTTTGTGAAATGAATATAAACAGGGAATTGATATAGAGAGTATTGATGTTAAATTGGATAAGAAATGTCGAAAAAGAAATGTAGTAGTAGTAGTATACAATTTAAACTAATTGTATGCAAAATATGTGTTGATTAGTGGAAAAAATTATTTTTAATTACTGGAGTATCAATTATTATGTGAATAATTATTCTGGAGATTTACAGTAGAATTTAGTGAAGGCAAAACTCAAACGAGAGCTTTTGAAACATCGAAATGTCCTATTAAACAGAGAGTTGATTTAATTAAAATGCAAGTTGTATTTGAGACAACTTGAGCCTATAGCTCAAGTGGTCGGAGAGCCCCTCGGCGCTACAGTAGCGCGGGTGTGTGTGGGTTGAGATCACTGGTTCGATACTTGAGACCACCTTTCTTTTATGTGCGTTTTAAAATTAATTCAGTTTTCGAACCGAGAGTATATAACTCTGGCTCTCTTCTATACCGCTGAGCACAAGTAGCCAGGTGGCTAGCGTGTGTGGCTGTGTTCTCTTGGGTCGTGGGTTCGATTCCTGAGATGGCCAGAATGTTATTTTTTGTTTAAAAAAGTGATTTTTTGGGTTTCTTGAGGTGTAAAAATTATGAAAAAAATACTATTATTATTCTAAAATCATGTGTGACTTATAAAAAATTAATTGGGAGTTATTGGGATAAAATAAAGTATATTTTGGGAATAAAAGTGTAGTTGGAACTATGGTTCTACACTCGTATATTTTGTGAAAAATGCGTTTTGCAAAGGACTTGAAATAAGTGCTAGAAAGGAAAAATAACAAAGAAAGAAAATATATATTGTGAAGTTGTATGAATTATTCTTGTTAAAGAATAGTGTGACAATAGTGAGTGGTGAATATTTCACTAGACTAGATATTTTGTGATATGATTTTTAAAGTGGAAATACATGTGGATTAAGAAATGTGTGATGTATAATTGGACTTCAAGTATGATTATTGACTTATGAAAAGATTAGAAATCATGTGATTGGAAAAGAGAAATATTATTGAGTATGACAACTCAAACATATGAATTTGTGAAATGAAATTGAAAAATTAGGGTGTAGCCAAAACTCACACCGGCAAGTGAAAAGTGATGAAATATGATTATTGATATTGAAAAGACCAGTTTGGGTCATTGTGAAATGAAGGAAATAAGACCGGTAGTAGTGAGAGGGCTAACTCTAAGAGATTGATTTTATTCATGATTCAATTAAACTAAGGATTAGTTACATAGTGAAGATGTGATGAAAGTAAGAGAAAAACATTGAGTATGAGGGCCATTGGATTGGCGGCGAGAGAGTATCCCAGGATGTCCCATGATGAGTCATGATAGGGCGTGGATACTGTTCCAGAGTACCGTCCCGGTGGCGACGCTCGTGGGGTGTTTGACGACTGCGGGTGGTGTCATGTCTATAGTAGGAGCTGAATTACCACATGATGCCTGCATGATGAGTCATGTGTCAGTGTGTTGGGATTCCCTTCAGGGCGCCTAGACATGAGTTCGTATGTCAGAAAACATCTAGGATACTTACCGTAGTTATAGTAGTAGATTAAGACATGACGAGGGATTGAACCTTACAAGATGAAAAACGGTTAAGGGCTTAGTATGGGATGCATAGAATCCGAACAAGTGTGCATTAGTGTCATATAATATAAATAATTGCATTAAGGACTAAGTGCACAATCACAACACGACATCAATAGGGTATTCCCTTTAGTTTGATATGTGACAAGTTTGTGTTTGTTAAATATGGAAAATCAGTTATACTATTTCTGGCATAGAGAGGATGGCCGTGTATAATGTTCGTCGGTTGAATAAACTGACGTACCCACAGTTTTGTATGCAGGGTAAATGACATGATAAAGATTAAAGAAGCACAGATGCTTAGAGATTATTCAATGATAATGTACATTTATTTAAATGTTGTAAATTTGCTTCCGCTGTTAAATGTAAAGTGTAAAGTTTTCGTGTAACTCTGATGTAAAGTGAAAAGTTTTAAATTTCTTGTAAAATTGTACGTGATATGGCTAAAAATGGGGTTAAATCGGAACCGTCCAGATTGGGCACGAATCTTGAACCTCGGGGGTAAAAAGATAATTTCACATACAAGCGGATCCAAAGCGGGTACTGGATCTCTTTCTCACAGACCCAATAACCCACGAACGGGTCCGCTCTAGTTGGGCGCGGGTCCCGACCCGAAGCGAGCCCAGACCAGCAAGAGACAAATCAGGGCCACTGATTTGACCAAGTCAACGGGCCTGATTTTCTCTCACTGGGAATCAAGGGGTTAGTTTCCTAAACAGACTGTGAGGATTTTTCTCCTAGCAGTTACACAGGGAACCAAGCCTCTAATCACTCCCCTGGCGACTATAAATACTTCCCCTCTGCCATTGTGACCAGGTTAATCACTTTTTCACCACTTTAAGCTCTTTCTTAATCTCTTCTGATTACTGACAAGAGCGTCGGAGGGTGCGTCGCCGGAATCACCCCCGGTGTCTCGCACTTCCTTGCAGGTTGCGCCAGGAGCAAGAAGGCTTGAGTCAACTGTTCAGGTTTTTCTCGAACTCACAAATTCTATCTGTTTACCCCCACGCCGAAATCAGCGGTAACAGATTGGCGCTGTCTGTGGGAAACCAACCACACGAACAGCCTCAGCCCTTTCTCTGTCGTCCTCTCCAACCATGCCTCCAAAGAAGGTCAGATCTAGAGGGTCAAACCGTGGAGCTAATCCCGCCGACCCTACAGAGGAAGCCCCTTTCAATCCTATTCCTCAGCCCGATCTTCCTCCGCCGGCCCAGCAGAGCCAACCTCCTCTTCCCAGGCAGCAACCCAACAATGGCCCTTCCGGCCATAACGGTCGGAAGCAGAAGCAGCCCCTCAACCCGGACCATGTCTCGGTCCATAATGGGTCCTCGGACTCAATGGCTTCTTATCACCCCGACCTCCGCCACACGATGTTGAACCGCCAGAAAGACGAAGACCTCCGCACTCACCTTGATGAGAGGCGGGCCCGAGAGGGAGCCTCCCGCCAGCATCACGGTGAGCGCTCGCCTCACCACCGAGATGGCAGGCGATCTCCGGACCGAAGGGGCCGAGCAGCTTCGCCCGAGCGCCGAAGGAGGAGGCCACAGTCCCCTGCGGACCGGCATCACCGCAGGAACAATGACGCACCCATCACCCGTGCCGAGTTCCTACAATTCCAAGACACCGTACTACAGGCTCTCAACCTTCGGCAGAACGTCCAAAATGCCCAGAGGGCTCCAACGCCCCTGAGGGATCCCAGTCCTCGTCATCGAACCCGAAGTCCTTCCCCGGCTCCCAGCCGCCAGCAGCAGCACTACAGTCCTCGCCGATCCCAGGACTACCGGCGCCGCAGTCCGCGCTCCCCTTCCTATGGAGAGGAGTCCGGGGGGTCATATGATTACCAGCGGAGGGACGACGCCCTCATCCGCCGTCTCCATGAGGTGGAAAGGCGAATTAGCCGCATGGACAGGGAGGAGGAGTCCCGAGCAGGAACAGTCCGTCCTAGCAGACCCCCTTTCTCTCGGTCGATCATGGAGGCCCACATACCGAGGGGTTTCAAACCTCCGCAGTTTGAAACGTACTCAGGGGAATCCGACCCAGTTGATCACGTTGAAAGCTTCAAGACCCTGATGCTGATCCATCAAGCTTCTGACGCCGTGCTCTGCAGGACCTTCCCCGCCACCCTCAGGGGGTCGGCTCGGGAATGGTATTCCAGACTCGCCCCCTCCTCCATCTTCTCGTTCGAGCAGTTTGAAACATTGTTCATAACTCACTTCGTGAGTAGCAGGCGAGCCGAGAAGACAAGCCTCTCCCTACTGAACCTGCGGCAGGAAAGGGAAGAGAAGCTGCGGGACTATGTGAAGAGATTCACCGCAGAGGTCAGGTCTATCGCCTCCTTAGACCAGTCAGTGGTGACCGTGGCGTTCCAGTCGAACGTCCTCAACGCCAACCTCCGATCATCCCTAGCCAAGAAGCCCCCGCATGACTTCGGCGACCTCCTCTTGAGGTGCGAGAAGTATATCCGAGCAGAGGAGGCAGAGGCCCTCCCGAGCTTCGGGGGGTCCTCCTCAGGGTCGAAGAGGAAGGCGACGGGGGAAGAGGGGTCCAAGAAGGCACAGAAGGACAACGGCGGTCAGCGTCGCCCTCCCCCCAGGTTCGAGAAGTTCACTCCCCTCACCACTAACGTCTCCACCATCCTAATGGAAGTGGAGAAGGAGGGTGTCATCCCCCCAGCTCCGGGGATGCACACCCCGGCAAAGAGGAGGAACAAAAACAAATGGTGTCGTTACCATCGGGATCACGGCCACGACACGAACGACTGCCGGGCATTGCGAGATGAGATAGAAGCCCTCATCCGGAGGGGACAGTTGGCCAAATTCGTGAAGGCTAACGATCGGGCGGATCGCAATTCTCCACCACCTCGGGGGGCTAACAAGCGCTCCGAGCGACGCGAAGAGACACCCGAGTTCGAGGAAGAACGGATTCTGCACCTGATCCACGGAGGCCCCATGGGGGGCTCCTCTAATTCCTCCCGGAAGGCCTTCGTCCGAGAGGTCAACTCGGTTCACAGCGCCCCTCCCTCCAAAGGTCTCGGCGTCCCTGTGTCTTTCTCCGACGCAGACCTCGAAGGGGTCCGAACCCCACACTGTGATGCCCTCGTCATCGACCTCTGCATGGCCAACTTCAAGGTGCAGAGGATCTTAGTAGACAATGGGAGTTCGGTCAATATTCTCTTCCTCTCGGCCTTCCGAGGCCTGCAGCTGTCCCGGGACCGTCTCAAGCCGGCCGGTTACACGCTTCACGGGTTCACGGGGGTCCCGGTAACTGTCGAGGGGGTGATAACCCTGGACGTAACCGCGGGAAGCGCCCCTACTACCCGGACCGAGCCGATGGACTTCATGGTCGTCGACATCCCGGCAGCGTATAATGTCATTCTAGGCCGACCCAGCCTAGCCGCCTTGGAAGCTGTCCCCTCGGCGTACCATTTGAAAATGAAGTTCCCCACTCGGTCGGGAGTAGGGGAAGTCCGGGGAAGCCAAGAAACAGCCCGGAAGTGCTACATGACTTCCACTGGGGGACCAGTGCTCTCGCTCGAGACACTAGAAATTCCCGAGCCAAAAGCTCGGCCAACGTCCGAGCCGGCGGATGAGTTAGAAGAAGTGCTCTTCTCGGACGAGGACCCGAGCCGAAAATTCCTCATCAGCAAGTCCTTGCCGACCGCACTGTGCTCGGACCTGATTCGGTGCATCCGGGATAACCGTGACTTGTTTGCATGGTCAGCCGCGGACATGCCCGACATTTCCGAGGAGCTGCTCGTCCATCGCCTAAGTGTCGAACCGGGGTGCAAACCGGTTCAGCAGAAGAGGCGAAAGTTCGCTCCCGAGCGACAGCAGGCCATCAAGGAGGAGGTGGATAAACTGCTGAAGGCCAAGTTCATACAGGAGGTAAATTACCCTGAGTGGCTCTCCAAGAAGTCGAACGGCTCCTGGAGAATATGCATTGACTTCACCGACCTGAATAAGGCGTGTCCGAAGGACCCATTCTCTCTTCCCAACATCGACACCCTCATTGACGCCACCTCGGGCCATGAGCTCCTCAGCTTCATGGATGCCTTCTCAGGCTATAATCAAATCCGAATGTTCCCTCCGGACATTCCGAAGACCTCCTTCATCACCGACCAGGGCCTCTACTGTTATCAGGTCATGCCGTTCGGGTTGAAGAACGCGGGCGCCACCTATCAGCGCCTCGTCAATAAGGTCTTCCAAAACCAGATAGGTCGGAATATGGAGGTCTACGTTGACGACATGCTCGTCAAAAGCGTCCGAGGCACTGATCACGTGGCCGACCTCCAGGAGGCCTTCGGTGTGTTGAGAAGGCACAGCATGCGGCTGAACCCGAACAAGTGTGCGTTCGGGGTCTCCTCGGGAAAATTCCTCGGCTTCATGGTAAGCCAACGAGGAATCGAAGCTAACCCCGAGAAGATTAAGGCCATATTAGACATGGCCCCACCTCGGAACATCAAGGAGGTGCAGAAGCGTACTGGTCGGCTCGCTGCTATCGGTCGGTTCCTCTCGAAGTCGGGGGAAAAGTGCCTCCCCTTCTTCAAAGCACTCAGGGGGCTAAGGGTTTTGAATGGGGCCAACCACAACAGGAGTCGTTCGACCAACTGAAGGCCTACTTGGTGAACCCCCCTCTGCTAAGCAAACCGGTCCCGGGCGAGACTCTCTTCGTCTACTTGGCTGCTTCCGAGCAGACCTTGAGCGCTGTCTTGGTAAGAGAGGAGGATCGGTCCCAAAGGCCCATCTACTATGTGAGCAAAGTGCTTCGGGACGTCGAGCTCCGATATCCGAAGATAGAGAAGATGGCCTATGCCCTAGTCACGGCGGCGAGGAAGCTTCGGCCATACTTTCAGTCCCACTCGATCGTTGTCCTCACCGACCAACCCCTAAAGCAGATCCTCTACAAGCCTGAGACCTCGGGCCGGCTGATGAAGTGGTCCATAGAGCTGAGCCAGCATGACATCTCTTACCAGCCTCGGACGGCCATTAAGGCGCAGACACTCGCCGACTTCATCGTAGAGTCCACTATCCCTGAGGTCGGCCACATCCCGAATGGACCCCCCATTTGGATAGTCTTCGTGGACGGATCCTCCTGTAATGAAGGAAGCGGCGCCGGCATCATTCTAAACGGCCCTGACGACTTCCTCCTCCAGTACGCGATTCGCATGAACTTCAAGGCCTCGAACAATGAGGCAGAGTACGAAGCGCTCATTGCTGGCCTCGGACTTGCGCGAAGTGCTGGGGCGCAGTGCCTCCGAATCCACAGCGATTCCCAGCTTGTCGTAAACCAGGTCTTGGGCGAGTACGAGGCCCGAGACGAGCGGATGGCGAAGTACCTTGCTAAGGTTCGGGCCCTCATGGGCCGGTTCGAGGAGGCGCTCATCCAGCGGGTCCCTCGTGAAGAGAACTCACAGGCCGATGCCCTCTCCAAATTGGCCTCGTCCTCCCTGCAAGGTCTCGAACAGATCGTACTGATCGAAGTCCTCTCTAAGCCGAGCATCGAAGACGAGACACCTGGCTCGGCGGAGTCGTTGCCGGTCATGTTACAAGATAATTGGATGAAGCCTTTAGTGGAGTTCTTAAGGGACGAACTCCTACCCGAAGACCCCAAAGAGGCGCGCCGAGTCAGAACTCGGGCCGAGCGGTATGTCTTGATCGAAGGCATCCTATACAAACGCTCTTTCTCTCAAATAGACGGCCGACCGTACCCAAGGTGCCTCTCTCCGGAGCAGGCCGAATATGCCCTGCAAGAGCTACATGAGGGCATTGGAGGGGCACACTCAGGATTTAGGTCCTTGGCCCGAAAAGCTTTAAATTATGGATACTTCTGGCCGACCCTCCTTCAAGACGCCGAGCGACACGTTCGGCAATGCAGCTCTTGTCAGAGACACTCCAGCATCCGTCGCCTCCCTCAGGCCAACCTCGCCTCCCTATCAAGTCCTATCCCCTTCGCAATGTGGGGAATGGATTTACTAGGGCCTTTCCCTCCGGCTCCGGGTCAGTTCAAGTTCTTGGTCGTGGCCATCGACTACTTCTCGAAGTGGGTCGAGGCCGAGCCCCTCGCCACTATAACCGAGAACAAGGTGGTACAGTTCTTCTGGAAGAGCATCATTTGCAGGTTCGGCGTCCCCCGTGTCCTCGTGACGGACAACGGGACTCAGTTCACTGGCGCAGCATTCCGAGCTCTATGCGACAACCTGGCCATCCAGCAGCGCTACTCGTCCGTCTCCCACCATTAGTCGAACGGACAGGCAGAAAATGCTAATCGGCATATCCTCGCAGGCATCAAGAAAAGGCTAGACAAAAGTTCTAAGGGCTTATGGGTCGACCAACTCCCCAACGTCCTATGGAACTACCGCACGAGCAAGCGGACCCCCACAGGCGAGTCCCCTTTCAACCTCACCTATGGGTCCGAGGCCGTGATACCTCTCGAGGTCGGAAAATCTTCCCCTCGGCTCACAGCCTATGACGAAGCACAGAATGCCAGGGACCTTAGAGCAGACTTAGACCTGATAGATGAACTGAGGGAAAGGGCATCAATTCGGCAGCAGACTTACCGAAGAAGGGTTGAACTAGCGTACAACAAAAAGGTCCGACCCGCCAACCTTAAGCAAGGAGATTTGGTCTTGAGGAAGCTAGTCATATCTTTCCCCAGTCAGAAGAGCAAGCTGGCCCCGAACTGGAAAGGGCCGTACAGGATCACAAGGGTAGTTCGGCCCGGAGCATATCGTCTTGAAGATCTAGAGGGCAGAGAGCCTCCGAGGACCTGGAATGCCGACCACCTCCTAAAATACCAAGAAAGCGCTCCGGCGCCACTCTAAGTATCATAGGATATCGAGCCATTCCAGTCCCCCGACTTGTAACCTATTTTCATAAATTGTACTATGTAAAACGGTTCGCCGTCGATTATCAATAAAGAAAGCTCATTCATATTTGTGAATTCGCATGCTTCTCCCCCCTCTTATCACCTGCTTTTTAAATTGTGAATTCTACCAATGGTTCGGAGTCCACGTTCGTCTCGACCTCACCTCCTCGGCTCGCCCCCGGACGAACCAAGGGTAGACCGTCGTTCAGAACTGCTCTCACAACCATTGAACTAAACCGATGGTTCGGAGTCCAACACTCGGCTCGGCTTTACCCCCTCGGCCCGCCTCCTAGCGAGCCAGGGGTAGATCGCCGTTCGGAATTGCTCCCACAACCGTTAAACTAAACTGATGGTTCGGAGTCCAACACTCGGCTCGACTTTACCTCCTCGGCTCGCCTCCGAGCGAGCCAGGGGTAGATCGCCGTTCGGAATTGCTCCCACAATCATTGAACTAAACCGATGGTTCGGAGTCCAACACTCGGCTCGACTTTACCTCCTCGGCTCGCCTCCGAGCGAGCCAGAGGTAGATCGCCATTTGGAATTGCTCCCACAACCGTTGAACTAAGCTGATACGTTCGGCCACATAATTCGAGCACTCTCGCCTAATAACCGAAGCCCGAAGCCCTACGCCTTCGGTCGGCTACCGAGCAAGTGCCTTCCCGAGCTCGCAAACGGAGAAAACTCATTTTCTCCTTAACTTTCGCACATGATCTCCATCAGACGGCCCAGATCTTGCCACCAGCGCTAAACGACAAGATAGCATTTTCTGGGGAACTGAGCCACCTCGAGATTCGTGCCTACGTTCAACAGCTCAGATCTTGCCACCTGCGCAAAACGACAAGACATCGCTTTCTTGGGGACAGAGCTGCCTAGGAATTCGTGCCGTACCTTGTCAGAGTCGCTAAACGACAAAACACTGTACTCATAGGAACCCGTTCGGTTCAACACTCTCGCCGACGGAACTAACACTCTCGGTCCAAGGACCTCGGCGCGACCAACACAGTTATAAGCAAGACAAATATGCAGAGCAATGAAAGATATTTTATTAAACAACCAGGCTGTAATACAAGGCACATCTGTTCCACGGTTACAAAGTGTTTGCAAATAAAATACACGACGCCGACCCACTATACTTGGCCCTCATGTGGAAATATCTTCACTAGACTGTTTGGTCGACTGTCCGTCCTCCTCGGCTGATAGCTCCCCTGCATCCTTCCGGAGCTTCGCTACCACAGTCTGCAAGTGTCGAATCTCCGAGAGCAAATCGTCCCACTCGGCTATGACCTTCGACTGGTTGTACCGAATACACTTGACCCGAAGAGCGTTGCTGAAAGCGGTTTGCAAATCTTCGTCCCCCCTGCAGGGCTCAACTCGGCGATCCTATTCTCCAGGCGTTGGATCTCCGCTTCCCGAAGGTCGAGGACGGACGAAAGGTGGGCCCGCTCACTCTCAGCTCGGCGTAACTCCAGCTCGACGCTCCTGGGACTCAGAGCCGCCGTCCCAGAAGTGGCCTCGGATTCAGATTCGTCATCCGAACCGTGGAAATCAGCATGAGGGTCGGCCGCCTCGAGCTGAAAAGAAAGGAGAACGAATTGCAAGTTTTCAATACACTTCCGAGGCACAAGACTTGGAAAATTATCCAAACAAACTTACAAACTCATATAT
Source organism: Hemerocallis citrina (assembly GCA_017893485.1). NCBI lineage: Eukaryota > Viridiplantae > Streptophyta > Magnoliopsida > Asparagales > Asphodelaceae > Hemerocallis > Hemerocallis citrina. The sequence goes on along the minus strand of CM030359.1, from coordinate 435,294,653 downwards.
ATTGTCGTCATATACATCAAGACCGACTCTACTACAAAGTTTTACAACAAATCCGAAGGAACATAAAACGACATGATCAGGGCCTCTTCGGAAGGGGAACGCTTCGGTTCAGGGAAATGCGAGGAAGACGAGGCCTGCCCTCCGAGCTCGATCCTAAACCAACGAAGCGTGAACCCCCTTCGCTGCCGACCCTAATTGTGGCGCCAGCTGAGGCACCGCTCGACGAGACGGCTGCGCTACTCTGAGCGTCGGCAGGGCTCCGCCTAGCCGCAGGCAAACGTGTCGCGAGTTCGTAAAAAGAAATCCCCCTCTCGCTCTCTTCGCGGGTGCACGACGTACTGCAGATGTTAGCCCTCTCTGGCACAGGCTTGAGCGACGCAATCTCTTCCTCCAGTTCAATGATTCTGTCTCTCAGGGCGTCGTCCTTCGCCAACTTCCTCGGACGAGAAGGCCTCGACGAGCCAGAGGCGTTGGCACCATCGGTCGCGAGCCGTCGGAAGTGGGTGACCTCGATCCCCCTGTCTATTGTGATCCTTCTGAGCTTGTCGACTTCGGCCAATAGCCTCTTGCGCTCGACCGACGCCTTCTCTAGCTCGGAAGTCAGCTTCTCTTCCGCCGCCGAGCGTTTTTTCTCCGCTAATTCCAAGTGTTGGACCTCAGCCAAAAGGTCGTCATTCTTCTGCTCGGCGGCAGTGAGCTCTCTACGGAGCCGCTCGACTTCCCCTTTGGGACAAGGAGCTTGGGGGTACTTCCGCAGTTGCCACAGCTCGCGACAGTACCTCCGCACAGCTGCCTTCGTCTCCTCCAGCTTGCCGAGCAGGAGAAACCGATTCTGTCGGCTCTGCAAGAGCTCGCCCTTCATTTTTGCCAGCTCCTTCCGAAGGTATACAACCTCCGTGATCGGACCAAACTTCACCTGAAAAGCGGAGATAAATCCGATGGGACAATACATAGAAACATCTACAACTAGTCACACGCAAATCCGAGGCTCAACACTTGGATAAATTTTTGCCAAACAAAATGTTTTCATTCAAAACCGAGGTGAAAGTTTTACACAAGCGGTGGCCAGTCCGCAGTTAGGCTTACAAAAAAAAAGGGGACTAAAAAAGACAACCGAGTCAGGGGTCGACCTTTTTGTCGTTAGGGTCCGCCGACCCCCCGGCCTTGTCCTCGCCATCTCCCTCGCCTCCGTCCTCGCTCCCGCTCTCCTCCTCGGAGTCGTCCTCCTCCTCACCCTCGGCTTCGGTCTCCCTTGGACCTTCGACACCTTCCGTCTCTCCCTCAGGGTCGAGCAACCCCTCGGGGACACCCTCCTCCCCTTCCACGGGGTCGTAAAAGTAGTAGGAGGACGTGTCGAAGCCCGGGTTCTTGGCGGCTACGTGGAGCAGGGCTCGACCGTAGGCATCCTCCATATTCTGGAGCATGTGCTGTGCGGCCTCCTCCTGCACGGCCTTCCTCACCTTCTTCTGGTGTTTGGCCATGATCTTGTCGGCCCTCTTCCGAGCCTTCTCCGCCTCCGACCGAGCGTTGGCCAGTGCCTCCTTCAGCTCGGAAGCCTCCTTCTCCGAGGCCTCAAGTTTGGCCGCCGCGTCCTTCGACAGCTGAATGGCGTCGGCCAGCTGCTGCTCCAGCCCCTTCACTTCAGCACGCCTCTTCGCCGAGAGGAGCTGCTCGGCATCAAGCAGCTGCGTGGCCTTAACGCGCTCCGCCCTCTCCCGTTCGTTCTCCTGCTCCTTGTTTGCAAACTCCTCGAGCAGGAAGTTGAAGTGGCAGAGGGTCTGAAAAAGAACAGCAGATTAAAATCCGAACCCAAAGACTTAGAAAAAATTCTAAGAAAGAAATTTTGATGAGGGAGAGCTCGGCCTACTTACCGACATAGTATTCCGAGCAATCTGCATCACGGCGTCCCCTGCTAGCCCGGCCTTCAGGGTCGCTCGGTCCTTTGGGGTCGGCAGGTGCCTCACCGCCTCCATGCAAATGTTGCCGTCGCCCAAGAAGCCGTCGACATTCATCACCTGCCAGTCAGGGACGAAGATCTGCTTGTGGCGCTCGGTTAAGATCTTCTCCGCCTCGGCAGTGAGGGGCGGAACTTGGAGGGACAGCACCTCCTTCACGCCGAACGCACCGCTCGACGAACCGGGAGCATCCACCTTCGGGGTCGGTGTCGACGCCTCCGAAGCAGGGGGGGTCGAGGACCATGACCTCCCCCTGCTCGAGGACCATGACCTTCGGCTGGTCGGCAGCCTTCGCGACCATAGGCTTCTTCGAAGCTCGGCCTTCCTGAGGTCCTACCGAAGGCCTCTTCTTCTTCGCCTCCTGCTCCGACTTGCCCTTCGCCACCAGAGCTTTGTAATCCAGCTTCATCGTCTCTGCACAAACCGAATGAAAAAACTTAGAAAAATTTTCATGAACTTTAAGCAGAGAGTATAAATACCAGAAGCATACTAGGGTCGATCGGATTGAGACCCCCTCGGAACAGATCCTCCTCAGTAATTTCTTTCCAGCTTAGCGCTGGCAGGGCGAGGAGCTTCTTCTGGACCCCCGCCTCCTCATCACTCAGCGCCGCCTCCTTCTTGGTCCGCTTGGGCAGACCATCCTTTGCCCAAACCGTCGGTATCACCCACGGCGCAGGGGTTCGGATGAGGAAGTACTTCTCCTTCCAATGTTTGATTGAGTCCGGATTCTCGATCAGCTTCACACCCGTCCGGGGCGAAAGATAGAACCTTTGTTCGTCTCGCCTTGGCTGACAGGGTCGGTAGAGACTCCGAAAGAGGAACATACTCGGCTTGGCGCCGACCTCTTGGCATCGAAGGACGAATGCCATGACGTGCCTCCATGTGTTCGGCATCAGCTGGGCGGGGCTCAAGCCGTACCACGTCAAGACCTCGACAACGAACGGGTGGAGGGGAAAACGGAGTCCGGCAATAAGGGAGTCGACCGGAAAGACGCACACGTCCGACGAGGATTTTGTATTGGCTCGGAATCCCGGCCCAGGGAGGAGCAGTCCGTAGTCGGCGGGGATCCGGAAACCCTCTCGGATCAGACGAAGGTCACCCTCGGTGAGAGAAGAGATGGTGTGGTCCACCTCGGACAGCTCCCTCGGCTCATTCTCCTCCACCAATTTAGCCGTGCCCTGGGTCACTCTCTCCAAGGTGTCCTCGGCATAGTCCCGTACACCTCTCACGCTCGACAGGGCAATAGGCTGCCGACCGAACGCTCCCGCCGTCTTCGGCGTCTCCACGATCGTGACCACGGCCTTACCCTTCTGGGACACCGCCGCGACCTCTTTAGGCGGCTCGGCCACTTCACCCTCTCTATCCGGACGAATGACGCTCTGATCGCTCGGCTCCACCACCTCCTTCCCTTTACCCCCTCGGACTGCTGCTTGCTCCGAGGCGAGGGTCTCATCCGATGACATAATCTTAACCATTTTCTAAGAGAGAAGGGAGAGAGACTGACCTTGAAGTGATAGATGCGGTCGGAAAGTTCGCCGGAAACAAGAAACGCCTTGCCGCGCCAGCTAGCACCACCACCAAGGAGCTAAAAACTTCGAAGGCAAAGAGTAAGAAATGAAGAGAGAGAGAGTAAAAGTAAAAAATGAGACTTGGTCTAAGGGGGGGGTGAAAATTTATAGTAAAAGAGAACGTCCCTTGGACTTCCAAACGAAAGAGTGCGACTCTTGGGCCGCTTTCGAAGCGTCGCGAAGGCCCAACACAACTACCCTCTTCGCCAAGACAACTAGCTCGGCGTATCAGGACCGGGAGCCGAACCATGCGCCACCCGACCACGCCAGGATAGAGACCGGTCGGCTACCGAGCCAGTACCGATCCGAGCTGGCAAACGAGGAAAACTCCCTTTCTCCTCAAGCTTCGCGTAAAATCTCAATCAGACGGCCCCGATCTCGCCGAGAACACTAAAACGACGAGATAGTGTTTTCTCGAGATTCGAGCCCGTCTCGAGACGCGCGAAGCTTTCCAACGGCACAAATTGCCTCAAGTCGCTCGGATGGCCTACACTTCCTCCATACCCCACCTCTGTCTGAAGAAACCAGAAAAAATTTTAATTCAAAGTTTTAAGGCCCCACCTTCGGTGTGTCCCCCAGGCCCCATGTCTCGGTCGGCTTCCCGCCGACCCACGGGGCCCGGTCGAAAGCAGATCAACACTCAGAGATCGGGAGAAGCGCACCATTCCGAGCTAGTTGATTGTAACTGTGAAGGTTCGGCCTGGTAGAGGACTCTGGCAACAGAACCTTCACAGTTGCAAACAACAAGCTCGGAACGCCCTTTATTTCTTCCCCCTCAACCTCACCGATGGTACGGAAGTCCGAGCCATAATCTCCCCCGACGCTGATACCCACGTCGGGGCAGTCAGAGTCCGGAGAAGATCATGGTGGAAGAACGACCGCTCGTCCTTCCGAAGCAACTTGCCCCCCGGGTCCGAATTTGGATCGTCACCTCTTCCACCATGATCTCCTCTGACCCCACCACCCACCTCGGGACAGCCGGAGTCGGCAGAAGACCTTGGTGGAAGAACGACCACCCATCATCCCGGAGCGACTCATACCTCGGGTTCGGATCACAGTCGTCACCACTCCTGCCTCGTTCTCCCCCGACCCCGACACCCACAATGGGGGCTGTCAGGAACGGGAGAAGAAGAAGGCAGTAGAGTGACCACCCCTCCGAACCTATCAAGGTTAAGACTTCACAAGACTGGCGTCCGCCAGAGGCAGACACCACCGAGGTCTAAAACTCAACATTGCTGCGACTGAAATAACAAGGGGAATGGAGTACTTATAAGCTCCCCTCCAAGGCCTCACCATTATGACCCTCGGAAGTTGAAACGCCACGCATTAATTGAAGGAGTTATCCTTAATGACCTGGGGAAGGTGGAACGCCGCACAAACCCCGGGGCACCATTAATGTCCTTGGGAACAGAGTCATCTCGAGACAGTCCGCACCACGTCACCCGACTTGCCGAAACCCCCTGTCTTCGGTCGGCGGTCGAGCAAGTGCCTTTCCGAGCTCGCAAACGGAGAAAACTCACTTTCTCCTCAATTTTCGCGCATGATCTCGATTAGACGGCTCAGATCTTGCCACCGACGCTAAACGACAAGATAACGTTTTCTTAGAAACTGAGCCGCCTCGAGATTCGTGCCTACGATCAACGGCTCAGATCTTGCCACCCGCGCTAAACGACAAGATAGTATTTTCTTGAGGAATGCGCCCATCTCGAGATGCGCGTCGCCATCCGAAGGCTCAGATTGCGCCACGTCGCTCGGATTTGCCGAGACCCCCTCCCTCCGGTCGGCGGACGAGCAAGTGCCTTTCTGAGCTTGCAAACGGAGAAAACTCACTTTCTCCTCAAAAATTGTGCCTGATCTCGATCAGACGGCCCAGATCTCACCGAGGACACTAAACGACAAGATAGTGTTTTCTTGAGGAATGTGACCGTCTCGAGATGCGCGTCGCCATCCGAAGGCTCAGATTGCGCCACGTCGCTCGGATTTGCCGAGACCCCCTCCCTCCGGTCGGCGGACGAGCAAGTGCCTTTCCGAGCTCGCAAACGGAGAAAACTCACTTTCTCCTCAAAAATCGCGCCTGATCTCGATCAGACGGCCCAGATCTCGCCAAGGACACTAAACGACAAGATAGTGTTTTCTTGAGGAATGTGCCCATCTCGAGATGCGCGTCGCCATCCGAAGGCTCAGATTGCGCCACGTCGCTTGGATTTGCCGAGACCCCCTCCCTCCGGTCGGCGGACGAGCAAGTGCCTTTCCGAGCTCGTAAACGGAGAAAACTCACTTTCTCCTCAAAAATCGCGCCTGATCTCGATCAGACGGCCCAGATCTCGCCGAGGACACTAAACGACAAGATAGTGTTTTCTTGAGGAATGTGCCCATCTCGAGATGCGCGTCGCCATCCGAAGGCTCAGATTGCGCCACATCGCTCGGATTTGCCGAGACCCCCTCCCTCCGGTCGGCGAACGAGCAAGTGCCTTTTCGAGCTCGCAAACGGAGAAAACTCACTTTCTCCTCAAAAATCGCGCCTGATCTCGATCAGACGGCCCAGATCTCGCCGAGGACACTAAACGACAAGATAGTGTTTTCTTGAAGAATGTGCCCGTCTCGAGATGCGCGTCGCCATCCGACGGCTCAGATTGCGCTACGTCGCTCGGACTTGCCGAGACCCCCTCTCTCCGGTCGGCGGACGAGCAAGTGCCTTTCCGAGCTCGCAAACGGAGAAAAAAGACACCGAGCTACTACGACCGTTGGATCTCCCAGAAATTCGTGCTCTTGATGACGAACGGTCCAGATTGTGCCGCGTGCACTAAAAGACAAGATAGCGTTTTCTTGGGATTCACACCATCATCCGACGGCTTAGATTGCGCCACATCGCTCGGCCTGCCGAGACCCCCTGTCTTCGGTCGGCGGCCGAGCTAGTGCCTTTCCGAGCCCGCAAACGGAGAAAAAACTTCCGAGCGACAACAGCCAATGGATCTCTCAGAAATTCGAGCTCGACCATGATCAACGGCTCAGATCGAGCCACGTCATAAATCGGTATTAAAAATCGTTTTTTATTTATTTAAATCATTTTATTTATTTAAAAATTGCAAAAAAATTGCTAAAAATTCGGGAAAATTAACTAAAAATTCTAGAAAATAATTAAAAATTCGGGGGTATATTTTTGAGCCCCTGAACGGACAATTATCGCCTAGAATGCACTATTAAGGCCCCCGAACGATTAGTAAACACATCGCAAAATTAAGTAAATAATCCGAAAAAATAAATAAGAGCCGTCAAATACTCGATATGGCTAGAAAACAGTACATGACATCAAAAAGTTACCTCACTACCCCCTTCGAAATTCTAAGTCCTCCATATGGACTCCGATACAACTCCGCTAGCCACCAAAACAGTCAAAGTACTCCTCAAAGGCTGATCACGCTCAGTCTTTAGGAGTGGGGGGCTCGTGATATGGCTAAAAATGGGGTTAAATCGGAACCGTCCAGATTGGGCACGAATCTTGAAGCTCGGGGGTAAAAAGGTAATTTCACATACAAGCGGATCCAAAGCGGGTACTGGATCTCCTTCTCACAGACCCAATAACCCACGAACGGGTCCGCTCCAGTTGGGCGCGGATCCCGACCCGAAGCGAGCCCAGACCAGCAAGAGACAAATTAGGGCCACTGATTTGACCAAGTCAACGGGCCTGATTTGCTCTCACCGGGAATCAAGGGGTTAGTTTCCTAAACAGACTGTGAGGATTTTTCTCCTAGCAGTTACACAGGGAACCAGGCCTCTAATCACTCCCCTGGAGACTATAAATACTTCCCCTCTGCCACTGTGACCAGGTTAATCACTTTTTCACCACTTTAAGCTCTTTCTTAATCTCTTCTGATTACTGACAAGAGCGTCGGAGGGTGCGTCACCGGAATCACCCCCGGTGTCTCGCACTTCCTTGCAGGTTGCGCCAGGAGTAAGAAGGCTTGAGTCAACTGTTCAGGTTTTTCTCGAACTCACAAATTCTATCTGTTTACCCCCACACCGAAATCAGCGGTAACAGTACGAAAGAAGTGTAAAGATCCTGTGGAATCTCGAATTCAGTATATTTTGGAATTCAGGACGTTACAGAGTGGTATCAGAGCCACGCTTCACACTAGTACAAATTTATAAGGAACGACACCCTAGAAGTGGACATTAGAGTGTGTGTTCGAGTCTAGAGATTTAAATGTAAGTTACTTACATTTGTGTTGCTCTATGACTTATGCTTCTTCCTCCCTTTTTCTAAGATGGCTGATCACTTCGATCCTGCTGGAGACGAAAATTGGCATATCATCGAGGAAGATTATTATCCTGGACAAGCAGATTCCGAGGAGTACTACCCAGGGCAAGCAGACTCTGACGGAGAAGAATGGCCTAAATCCCGAGAGATCACCCCACCTTCGGATTCATCTGATGACTCTTTTGACGAAGAAGAAGAACCAGTTCCAAGTAGTCTTGTGACATCTCTTCAGAGGCAGATAGAAACACTGCGGGAGAGAGTCGGATTATTGGAGGCTCAATTGGCAAAGTGCAAGGATGACTTTGCAGTTCTCAGTCATCGTGTATGGGAACTCGAGAAGAGGAAGAATATGACCGATGTGCTGAAGGAAGAAGTTGATGAACAACGGGGAGAACTTCGAGAAGCGAAGAGGAACCGTAAGAGTTAGACTGTTGTTTCTTTTTTCCATTTATTTAGTGAACTGTTACGTAATGAGTGTGTATTATGTAACAGGGGAACTTTATTTGAATGGAATGAAAGTTGTTGTTTTGTTCGATATTGGATCCTCTCATACTTTTGTGTCTCCTAAATTTGCTAAAGTGTTGGGAGTTGAACCGAAGATTTTTCCAGACCAGATCTTAGTAGTAGCTACTCCATCAGGGGAACTTTAACCACTGATCGGAATTATGTTGATTGCGAGATTGTGATTGAGAACAGAATCTTCAGAATTGATCTAATCGAGCTGACTATCTTGGGAGTCGATGTTATCATTGGCATTGATTGGATGTCAGTGTACAGTGCAAGCATCGAGTGTAAGACCAAGACGGTGACAGTGAAGGCTCCAGGTGGACCTGAAGTCACTTTCTAAGGGAAGAAGAAGTGTTCTAGGCTGGTGGCAGCTATTCGCAAGGAAGAGATTCCTGTGGAAGTGCAAAGGATTCCTGTGGTTCGGGACTATCCGACTGTGTTCTTGGATGATTTTCCTAGGTTACCCCCGCATCGTGATGTAGAGTTCAGCATCACTGTTCAACCGGAAAGTGCACACATTTCTAAGGCACTGTATAGGATGGCTCCAATGGAACAGGATGAGGTGAAACGGCAGATTGAGGAACTGTTGGAGAAAGGCTTTATTCAACCTAGTGCGTCACCTTGGGGAGCACCAGTGCTTTTGGTAAAGAAGAAGAATGGATCGATGAGAATGTGTATCGATTACCGAGAGCTGAATAAGGTCACTGTTCAGAATAAGTATCCTATTCTCCGAATTGATGACTTGTTCGATCGTCTACAAGGAGCAGCTATTTTCTCCAAAATAGATATTCGATCAGGATATCACCAAGTTCGAGTGAAAGCTGAAGATGTGCACAAAACTGCATTTAGAACTCGACATGGGCATTACGAATTCTTAGTTATGCCATTTGGAGTGACGAATGCACCCACAATCTTCATGGATTTGATGAACAGAGTTCTGAGGCCATTCATTGATTCTTTCGTTGTGGTGTTTATCGACGATATCCTCGTGTACTCCAAGTCAGAAGAGGAGCACACCGAGCATCTGGCAGCAGTTTTGAAGAAGCTGGAAGAGCAGGAGTTGTATGCCAAGCTATCCAAGTGCAATTTCTGGAAATCTGAAGTGGCATTCCTATGTCACATCCTTTCTAAGGAGGGAGTGACAACTGATCCTCAGAAGATAGAGGCAGTGAGAGATTGGGCTGGCCTACTACAGTGAAGGAAGTCAGAAGTTTTCTTGGATTAACTGGATACTACAGGAGATTCTTTCAAGGTTATGCTCAGTTAGCCGTGCCGCTTACTAGTTTGACCAAGAAGAATGTGAACTTCAAGTGGACTGAGCAATGTGAGGCGAGCCTTCAGGAGTTGAAAGAGAAGCTGACTACTGTAACTATTTTAGCTTTGCCTAGAGCAGGTGTTGAGTATGATGTTTATAGCGATGCTTCACATCGTGGGCTTGGTTGTGTCTTAATGCAAAAAGGAAGAGTAATCGCTTATGGGTCTAGGCAACTAAGACCGCATGAGAAGAATTACCCGACTCATGATCTGAAGTTGGCTACGATTATCTTTGCCCTGAAGCAATGGAGGCACTACGTGTACGGTGAGAAATTGAACATGTACACGGACCACAAGAGTTTGAAGTACATATATCAGTAGAAAGATTTGAATTTGAGGTAGCGAAGATGGTTGGAAGTGCTTGAGGACATGCGACCTGAGATCAAGTATCATCATGGGAAAGCTAATGTTGTTGCTGATGCACTTAGCGCAAGAGCAGTTTATCCAGTTTGATTACAACTCAAAAGCATCTGATGGAGGAATTGGATCGAGCAGGTATTGAAGTTGTCTTGCAAGGATTGGGAGCATCTTTAGCTCAGTTGAGGCTTCAGCCTACACTGAATGGAAGGATTATTGCAAGTCAGGAGGTTGATGCTGATATCTTGGAGATGAAGGAGCAGGTTGGTGCTGGCAGGTTGCCCGGGTTTCAAATCAGGGATGGAGTGCTGTGGTTCGGAGATAGACTGTGTGTTCCAAATCAGGCGGACCTAAAAGAGAGTATTCTTCAGGAGGCACATGCTACTCTTTTGTCGGTACATCCTGGAAGTACTAAGATGTACAAAGACATCAAACAGCATTTCTGGTGGCCAGGTTTGAAGTGGGATGTGGCTGAATTTGTGGCGAAGTGTGAGGTTTGTCAGCAAGTCAAAGCCGAGAATCAGAGACCCGGAGGTCTATTACAACCGTTACCTATTCCGAAATGGAAGTGGGATAACATCAGTATGGATTTCATTACGGGATTGCCCAAGAGTCCTAAAGGCAATGATGTGATTTGGGTTATAGTCGATCGACTAACCAAGTCCGCTCACTTTTTGGCGATGAAACTCACTGCTTCGATGGACAAGTTAGCTGAGTTGTATGTTGTCGAGATCGTCAGGTTTCATGGTGTTCCGTCAACTATTGTGTCTGATCGAGATGCACGGTTTACATCGCATTTTTGGAGGAGTCTTCAGACAGCTTTGGGTACCAAGATGGATTTCAGCACTGCTTTTCATACGCAAACCGATAGGCAGACCGAGAGAGTCAACCGTATTCTTGAGGATATGCTCCGGTGTTGTGTACTAGACTTTGGAGGCAGTTGGGAAAGGCATTTACCTTTGGTAGAGTTTGCCTACAACAACAGTTTTCAGACTAGCATTGGGATGGCGCCGTACGAAGCTTTGTATGGCAGGAAGTGTAGGACACATGCTTGTTGGTTTGAAGTTGGGGAGTGTCAATTGTTTGGATCTGAGCTTGTGCAGCAAACCTCTGAAAAGATTGATCTGATCAGGAAAATGTTGGTAGAAGCTCAGAGCAGGCAGAAAAGCTATGCAGACAACCGGAGAAGGGACCTTGAGTTTGAGGTAGGTGATTTTGTCTTTCTGAAAGTATCGCCCAGTAAAGGTGTGATTCGATTTGGCAAAGGCGGGAAGTTAGCCCCGAGGTTTAGAGGCCCGTATAAGATATTGAAAAGGATCGGAAAAACTGCTTACCGGCTTGAGTTACTGAATGAGTTATCTCAGGTGCACAATGTCTTTCATGTGTCTATGCTGAGAGGTTATATTCCAGATCCGAGTCATCATTTGGCTGAAGTGCCGGAAGGTTTGCATCTGGATCTCCATTACATCGAGTCTCCTGTCGAGTGATGAACACAATATTATTCACTTTTTAGAGCAATAATCTTAATATAATTGGACATTTAAAAGCTCTATATGTGGTATTTAACTCTTATTTTCTCTTTTCCATAGGAAACAGCTCATAACGGCAAAGCGAAGTAGATGCAGGGATTTAAGGATGATACACAGCAAACTGCAGAGGATCGGTCGACTGGTTTCCCAAAGACAGTCGACTGGACCGGAGAAGCTGATTTTCCACAACTCTCGTCACAGTCGACTTACTTCCAAAACCAGTCGACTGGTATGATCAAATAGGAAATCTTCAAAAAGTCTCGACTCAGTCGAATGGTTCGAAGACAAGTCGACTGGTCTGCGGCGGAGTAAACAGATAAGATATTCGAAGATTCACCCAAATCTAATTCCGAATCTATTTGAAACCAGATCTTATGCAACGAATCAAATCTAGAGACTGGGAATTGGCAAGAGCACGTGGTGAACAGATAAGGAAAGAAAGAAGAAAAGAGAAAGATATAAATCATCAAATAAAATAAAGAAGGTTTTTGCTGAAAAAGTGAAAACCCTAATTCTCAGCCGTACTCTATAAATATCAGAAGAGGTCAACTTAGAAAAGGGGATCATCAGATACATCTCTGGGAAGCGACTCAATCACCAAGTTCCTGAACAAACATCGAGAGCATCACTCCATCAACATCGAAGAAGGAGAGAGAAGATCCAGCAACCAGAAGGCAGTCGACTGTGTGACAGCCAGTCGACCATATTGCCGGAATCCATTAGTTTATTTCTTCTTCTCTTTTTATTCTTTTATGTTGATCATGTATTCAAACTTGTTAAGCAATAAAGTTATTATTATGTGGAACTAATTTCATAGTTGGGTAGATCGAAACCGTAGTTATGTAATACTATTTTCTTCTGAACTCTTCTAAGTTACTTATTGATTGAATCTAATTGAATTGGTATAGGTTTATGATAGTCAAACCAGTTCTCAAGACTGAGAGCAGTCGACTGAGGTGAGAGCCAGTCGACTGACGTACAGAACTTGGGAAGCTCAAGTTTGGATATCATTTATCTGAATCTGTTATATGAGCATATTGAGACGACCGAATCTCGTGCTCATAATTTGTAACAAAAGAATCTTTAGGGGTTCTTGATTCAATCAACTTAGAGGATCTAGATCTGATACCAATTTCTAGAACTTTAAGTGTTTGTTCGTTTCCACTGTTCTTATGCTTTCGTTAAGTATAACTTAGTAGATACCATGCTAAAATACTTAGGGGAAGAAACGAATTAGAGTAGATACCATGCCTAATTCTTGGCTTAGAGAAACATTACTTTAAGGAGTAGATACCATGCCCTTGAAGTGAACAAACATGAGTAATTAGAAGTAAATTCAGAAGGTAACTTAGCATTACTAACTATTGGTGGAGATCAACAGCCCAACTATTCAAGAGATATTTGTGATTCAACACCTCTCATCTTAGTTTTAATCTTTTAGTTCTTTTAGAATATTATGACAACTCTTATTCACTTTTATTATTAGTTTTATTGATTAGTAAGTTGAAGTCTACAATCTCTGTGGGATCGACCCTTGCTATTACTACGATTCGATTCGTGCACTTGCGAGGTTTATAATTTGTGTCTAGTTTTATCTATTTATTTAGGTAGCTAGATTTCACAACATCGGGATTGTTGCTCGTCGAGAGAAAGTCTTGAGAAATAAGACGATACCGATGGTCAAGGTAGTGTGGAGGAACCATTTGGTTGAAGAGGCTACTTGGGAGTCTGAGGAGAGGATGTTAAAGGATTATCCCGAACTTTTTGCTTGATTTGTATTTTGTATTCTTGTGCTTGTTGTGAGTGTTTTGTTTCTCGCTCTTGACTGTAGTTCCGGGGACGGAACTATTCTAAGGAGGGAGTGTTGTAATACCCCGATTTTCATTTATGAAAATTATTTATTTATTTTTGCACGTAGTGTGCACGTGCAATTTTTGTAGTATGAAATCTTATAATTATTTTCATTATGGATATTATATATATATATATATATATATATATATATATATATATATATATATATATATATATATATATATATATATATATATGTTCTCTAATTATTTTTATAAAGGCCCATTTTTTTCAAATAAACATAAGCCTTTTTTTAGTCCAAATCTAATTTATTTACTTTCTTTTATAAAACTATTATTTTGGCCCATTAATTAAAGCCCATGAGTTATTTTTGTTTTAAATTACAACTTGTAATGTAGAACATCTTTTAAAGATTATTTTTGTAGAAAATATAATGTACAACTTTTTTTTTAATGGAGGACTAATGCATGGACGTGCATTGCACGTACACGTACATTGCACGTACACGTGCAAAAGCACCATATGTGGTCGGTTTTGACATGGAGGGAAAATGAAAAAAATAATGGGAGTCATGGGTGGTGGTTGCTTGATCATGGTTGGTTACTAAAACTCCCCCTTGAATCCTAGCCTTTTATTTCTAACTCCTAGTTTAATCCTAGCCTTCCATTTACTCAAATTTTTAGTATAAATACCCCCCCCTAGCCTAGTTATTTTTGTACTCTTTATTTCTCTAAAACCTATAGTATAAAATACATTGTTAGTAGTATAGTAAGTGAGTTAAAAGATTGAGAGTTGTGTGTGAGGAGTTGTGTTTGCACCAAGAAAGGAAGGCCGGCATCTTTGGAGCTCGGGATTGCATCTTTTGGAGGCTCGTGTGCACATCGAGGAGGAGGAGGAACGCTCTTTTGGCAAGGACTTTTTAGGAGGTGTTGCAATTGTATTTCTCTCCAATTAAGGTGGGTTATTTTTCATGTTTCTAATTAGATAGCATGCTAAAATTGAATTGAAATGATAATGCATGAAAAAGATTAATAAGAGTACATTTAATTGGAAAAATGGCTTACTAGTTAATTGAAATGTTGCTAAATAGATTGTATGTGATTCCATCATCAAACTTAAGTTGTGTGTGAATTATTTATAGCTATGGATTGCTTGAAGTAAAATTCATTGTTAGCATCAAAAACTATATGCAAATGTTAGTAGATGAAAATGTTGTTTTATATACTTGAATGAACCTTTTGTGATAATGTATAATGAATAACTTAAAATATAATTTGTGGGTTTGTGAAATGAATATAAACAGGGAATTGATATAGAGAGTATTGATGTTAAATTGGATAAGAAATGTCGAAAAAGAAATGTAGTAGTAGTAGTATACAATTTAAACTAATTGTATGCAAAATATGTGTTGATTAGTGGAAAAAATTATTTTTAATTACTGGAGTATCAATTATTATGTGAATAATTATTCTGGAGATTTACAGTAGAATTTAGTGAAGGCAAAACTCAAACGAGAGCTTTTGAAACATCGAAATGTCCTATTAAACAGAGAGTTGATTTAATTAAAATGCAAGTTGTATTTGAGACAACTTGAGCCTATAGCTCAAGTGGTCGGAGAGCCCCTCGGCGCTCCAGTAGCGCGGGTGTGTGTGGGTTGAGGTCACTGGTTCGATACTTGAGACCACCTTTCTTTTATGTGCGTTTTAAAATTAATTCAGTTTTCGAACCGAAAGTATATAACTCTCTGGCTCTCTTCTATACCGCTGAGCACAAGTAGCCAGGTGGCTAGCGTGTGTGGCTGTGTTCTCTTGGGTCGTGGGTTCGATTCCTGAGATGGCCAGAATGTTATTTTTTGTTTAAAAAAGTGATTTTTTGGGTTTCTTGAGGTGTAAAAATTATGAAAAAAATACTATTATTATTCTAAAATCATGTGTGACTTATAAAAAATTAATTGGGAGTTATTGGGATAAAATAAAGTATATTTTGAGAATAAAAGTGTAGTTGGAACTATGGTTCTACACTCGTATATTTTGTGAAAAATGCGTTTTGCAAAGGACTTGAAATAAGTGCTAGAAAGGAAAAATAACAAAGAAAGAAAATATATATTGTGAAGTTGTATGAATTATTCTTGTTAAAGAATAGTGTGACAATAGTGAGTGGTGAATATTTCACTAGACTAGATATTTTGTGATATGATTTTTAAAGTGGAAATACATGTGGATTAAGAAATGTGTGATGTACTTCAAGTATGATTATTGACTTATGAAAAGATTAGAAATCATGTGATTGGAAAAGAGAAATATTATTGAGTATGACAACTCAAACATATGAATTTGTGAAATGAAATTGAAAAATTAGGGTGTAGCCAAAACTCACACCGGCAAGTGAAAAGTGATGAAATATGATTATTGATATTGAAAAGACCAGTTTGGGTCATTGTGAAATGAAGAAAATAAGACCGGTAGTAGTGAGAGGGCTAACTCTAAGAGATTGATTTTATTCATGATTCAATTAAACTAAGGATTAGTTACATAGTGAAGATGTGATGAAAGTAAGAGAAAAACATTGAGTATGAGGGCCATTGGATTGGCGGCGAGAGAGTATCCCAGGATGTCCCATGATGAGTCATGATAGGGCGTGGATACTGTTCCAGAGTACCGTCCCGGTGGCGACGCTCGTGGGGTGTTTGACGACTGCGGGTGGTGTCATGTCTATGGTAGGAGCTGAATTAGCACATGATGCCTGCATGATGAGTCATGTGTCAGTGTGTTGGGATTCCCTTCAGGGCGCCTAGACATGAGTTCCTATGTCAAAAAACATCTAGGATACTTACTGTAGTTATAGTAGTAGATTAAGACATGACGAGGGATTGAACCCTACAAGATGAAGAACGGTTAAGGGCTTGCCCTCGGTCCTATGTAGTATGGGATGCATAGAATCCGAACAAGTGTGCATTAGTGTCATATAATATAAATAATTGCATTAAGGACTAAGTGCACAATCACAACACGACATCAATAGGGTATTCCCTTTAGTTTGATATGTGACAAGTTTGTGTTTGTTAAATATGGAAAATCAGTTATACTATTTCCGGCATAGAGAGGATGGCCGTGTATAATGTTCGTCGGTTGAGACGTACCCACAGTTTTGTATGCAGGGTAAATGACATGATAAAGATTAAAGAAGCACAGATGCTTAGAGATTATTCAATGATAATGTACATTTATTTAAATGTTGTAAATTTGCTTCCGCTGTTAAATATAAAGTGTAAAGTTTTCGTGTAACTCTGGTGTAAAGTGAAAAGTTTTAAATTTCTTGTAAAATTGTACGAAAGAAATGTAAAAATCCCTTAGAATCTCGAATTCAGTGTATTTTGGAATTCGGGGCGTTACAGGAGGGCAGGCAGGGTTTTGTACAACGTTACCTCTGTGGTAAGGGCTCGCGAGACCTGGGGTTCAGGGTTGGCCCGAAAGTTTTGTGGTTTTGGAGGAGTGTTTCAAAAGCTCATGATTCTTTCAACAGCGGAATGACCTCCTTCATTGGCAATGGAATGTCCACTAAGTTTTGGTGGGATAAATGGTGTGGTCCTCACCCGCTACGGGAACTTTTCCCCGACCTTTACAGACTGGAACCCCACCCTCATATCTCGGTGGCCAAGTCTTGGAAAAGGGGCACATGGAGACCATCCTTCAAGATGCCGCTGAATCAGGACGGCATATCACGCTTAAGCTCGCTGCATGTTTTCATTTCACAATCCGGAGTGTGGTGCTCACAGTGCCCGGATCGGAAATCGTGGGATCTTGAACGGTCAGGGTCCTTTTCGGTCCGCTCCCTCTACAATCACATCCATTTTCGAGGTTGCAGACCTAGTTGGGCTTCGATAGTGTGGAAGAAGAAAGCTCCATTAAAGATTAGAGTCTTCCTGTGGTTAGTCCTGAATGACACCGTTATGACCAGGGAGAACCTAGTTAAGAGGTTACCGAATGTTGGGATGCAATGTAGTTTCTGCAGTGCGGGTTTGGAATCGAGAGATCATCTTTTGATTAGGCGTCATAGGAGTCAATCGGTTTTGATTGAGGTACTTAGAGCGCTTGGCACCTCTAAGTAACCACACTCATTTGATGAGTTGTGGGTTGGCACCACGTTCGCCTCTAAGGGCGGACATGAAAGAAGCGTGGTTTATAGCTATTGCACCGACGACTTGGACATTATGGCTAGACAGAAATAACTTTTACTTTCGTGGGACATGTAATAGTATTTCTCATAACTTAATTTATATCATGCATCTCATTTTCTTTTGGGCCACAGCTGCAGCGGCAGGACCGAGAGAGAGGATTACCAGGTTCTTCCAGGTGGATGAGTACAGTGAAGAGGAGGTTGTGCTCGGAGCTACTATCGAGTGAGCGTGGATCCTCTTGTGGAGTGTTTACTCGGGTGCACTCTTTTTGTTGTTGTTTCTCTGTACTTTGTATGGTCCCACCCTCCAGGGCTTTGTTGGAGGCTTAGTGGCTACGTTTTACTTTTCTGTTTGTAGGACTTGTAATTGCACCAAGTATTCTGGGTTGTTTTGTTAAATTCTCTTTAATGAAACATGGCGGCTATATTTTACCTTTTTCTTCAAAAAAATAAATATTTTTTGTGCTGGTCAGGTGGTGATCCTATTTTTTCAAGATTTCTGGTGCATCATAAATGCCTCTCAATTGCACCAATACAACATGCTTTATGAGAGGCTAATGTAACACCTCGAATTTGTAAATATCGAAAATACTAGTTTTTATATCCCTTGAGTGGTGAGAATTATTTTAGGTGTATTTTATTTTATTTTATTTTTAAATATTGATATTGGGGTTGATATTTGAGTTGGACTAGTATTAATGATATATTGGAGTTATGAGTAGAGTTTTATATGAAGAAATATTGGTTACTTTATTTTCTACTTTTGGAAGATTATTATGAGACAATTTTATGTATTTTATATTGTTAGTATTTTTCAAGTGTAAGAGTTTGGGGTTTAGTTGAAATATTTTTGAGATTGGAGGCTTATATGTAATTATTCCTTATTTTATATATATATATATATATATAAAATTTTCCAACCCCCCCCCCCCCTCCCCCCCCTCTCTTTCTCCTTTCCTATTTCCTTCTTTCCCTTTTCCTCTTTTCTTCCCTATCAAACAGAGCCGGCCGAACCCATTCGGCCTGACTTCTCCCTGCCCAAATCCACGTCGTTTCTCTATGGTTTTTGAATTAACTTGAGGGGATGGCTAATTGAAGGGTGCTTCAGCTCGTGGTGGAGTCAATTTAGAGAAACAACTACGGGAAGGTATACCCTATTTTATTTATTTGTGTAAATTTTAGTGTGGTTAATTTCTATTGAATTGAAATATGGTAGTAGGAAAATTAGGAGGCGTTGGGTATTATAGATACAAGAAATTAGCAAGTTGATGGAAAATTTGTAAGTTGCACGTAAATTAGGGTTTTGGGTTTATAAAAAGGAATTTTATATATAAGAATTATCTTTTGTATGGTAGTAGAAATTGTAGTTGAGCCATTAGAATAATTTGGGAGTGGTTCTAGTAATTGTTTGGGGATAAAAATTTTGTAGGAATTCGAATATTATGTGCAATGCACGTGTGCATCCCAGGCGTTCAATAAAATGCCTGAGTGACCTAAGGATTAGTGTTATAATTTTCTGTGGCTGGTTTGAATGTTTTGAGCCATAATTGTAGCGCCCCGAATTTCTAATATAAAACTTAGAAAATACGTGGCACATTCCCAGCGATCCACTTCAATGTAATAGTACACATAGCCCAAAAACTCAAATCATTTTATTCAAAACTCTTATTACAATAATCTTTTTCAAATGCAGCGGAAATACAAACACCCTGAATTAACACATTCTTTTACAACTCTCCCCTTTACAATTTAACACAAGGCTCTATTACATCACTCATAATTTCCAAAGCTGACTCAAGCATCCCAACCTCCCAGCACTAAGCAACAACCTGTAACACATGAGGCTAGAGTTGAACCCTAACCCCCAAACTAAAGAGGTCAGCCATAAATGGTGTGAGTGATATAAACAACAAACATAAATAAACAATAAATATGATTTCTTAAGCAACATGTACTGAATAAAGATACATAGACTAAACATGTATTGTGAAATAAGAAACGATAGGCCAGTACATGCATGAAACCAAGTCGAGAAACAATACCACCGACCAGATATCCAGCAATCAATCACTCTCAAACATGTACATCTCAACTGTACTGTACAGTCGACTGTCTAATGGACCAGTCGACTGCTCTCTGCCAAAAACTCGTTTATCAGTCACTAATAGTGAGCACATGCACAAAACCAGTTAAGAAGACACAACTCCATGTGCAACTAATCCCACTACTGGGATGGGCAACAAGATTCAGGATACTCCGCGAATAGGCGTCACCGTCCTCGACGCACAAGCATCAGGTAGGGTAGTTCAAGAACAACAACAACAACGACAACAACAACAACAACAATCGGAGAATCATCTCCTGCTGTGTATTCCACGAATAGGCCTTCAAGACCCTCGACGTGCAAATACACCCGATACATTCCGTGAATAGGTCCGCCGACCCTCGACACACAAATGCACCCTGCATGCTCCGTGAATAGGCCCATAGACCCTCGACACGCGAACACCTAAATATTATGTACCCCACGAATAGGCCTTCAAGACCCTCGACGTGCGAATACACCCGATACATTCCGTGAATAGGTCTGCCGACCCTCGACACGCAAATGCACCCTTCTACTAAGACTAAAGATAACATAGATCGGATACCCGGTTATCAATCACTAGCAGTGATTCTCACACCGCAGAATATATCCATCTACAAAGACTGAAGACTTAAAGGAACATTCAAGTTTATCAAAACTTATCAGTACCAGTCGGCTTATACTGTAATAAGTCAACTGCCCAGAGAGTCAATATCCAAGATTATAAACAAGTACTATAAGTCGACTCGAGAAACCATCAGTCGACTTATCCGAGACAATTTCCAATAATTCTCAAGAAACATTTCAAGTACTACAGTCGACTTATAGAGGTCATGGTCGACTGTCCCGAATCAGCAGACCAGTCGACTGACCACAATCCAAGTCGACTGTCCCGAACAATTCTCAAATGACTAAAAATACAGTAGTAGAGTCGTACCAGTCGACTGCATAGTAGGCCAGACGACTGTCGGCCTACAGTTCTCTTATTTTAGGTCTAAATACAAAATCCATACTGGAGTTCTAAAGATTCATTGCTTATGAGAGATGATTCGTATTCAGGTAAAAGTGACAATCTCAAGATGATCTTCATTACGGATACAACACTAAATTCTCATGTTCTCCATTCCTAAATCTTCCATTAGGGTTTCCTTAATACTCATTTCTTGCACAAATCAAAACCATGATCTGATTATATACACAAGATCCAGATGTTCATACCTCCGATCAAACCATACTTGAATCTTGACATGTTTTCGAGCAATAAAGAATTTGTTAAACAAGATCTACTAAACATTCGTGGATTTCTCTTGCATAATACGAGTAATGACTATTGCATCGATCACATACAAGATACGAATACATCAAACAAAACAGTACACAATCTTACACACAAACAAAACAAAGTTCATATCACTCACCTTTAGAATTGAAAAGATCCGACGAAAGGGTCTTCCTTTTGCGAGATCCAAATCTTCCTCTTCAATCACCAATAAAATAGAAGGTATAATAAAATCTGAGTTGTGCAGCGAATGACGGCTGCAAACTCTCTTATATAGGCCGGGAATCAAGTTTTAGGGTTTCCAAATACATTTGCAAAATAGTCCTTTCAAAACATAATTTTACATATATAGTTCTTATCCTTGGAAACTCAATAAAAATCATTTAAACTAGGATTTAATAGTAAAATATACTCATTAATCTCAATTGGTACAGTTCAAAACATCCAAAAAATATATTTTGCATTTCAACCCCTTAAAAATGTCAAATTTACAAAAAGGTCAATCTTTTCTCAAAAATTGCAATTAAGTCCAATTAATTTCAGAAAAATATGGAAAAATAGCAAATAAATTCCAAATATTAAATAATGATTTTTCATAAGGAAAACTTAATTTTTCAAACTTCTCAAGAGTCATTTGCACGTGTTTTGCACGTGTACAAAAGATAAATCTTTTAGAAAATATTAATTAAATCCTCAAAATTATTTAAATTCATTTTCAAATCTTTAAAATAATATTTAAAAATACGGGGTTCTACAATAATTGCTTTGAAATTTGATAATAGGAGATGTTAGTGACTTCGGGTGCAGGATGGCGAAGTGATGCTTCGAGTCTTCACGGGCTATTAGGTGAGTATGAATGTATTTATGTATCTGTTGTTTTAAGAAAATTTTAGTATAATCTGAATGATTGGTATGAATTCCGGAATAAGGTGTATGTATAAATAGGAATTAGTGCTCGGTGTTGGTGTGCTATATGACGATCAAATACTCGTGCCTCTTGTGTATTGATATAAATTTATAGATGATGGATTAGTTATATATATATGGGGATGAGTTATATTTATATAAGAATGTCGGTATATGGTGAATTGATGTGATTTTGAATATTCAGTGTGTTGGTAATGTATTGTGTATGTATAAATATATATATATATATATATATATATATATATATATATATATATATATATATGGTGTTGTGATGTGTTGATCTACTGGGCGTATGCAAACATGTGATAATGAGATAATAAATAGTATGGTATGCTCATGATGTGTGAGGTAATGATAAAATAAATAATATAGTACAATTGTGATGTGCAATCATATGATGTGATGATTTTATATGTTAATTACAGTGATATTTCTTATATGTGATACTTTGAAAGGGTAAGTGGGATGGTGATCATTATTTATGTGTTAGTAAGTTCAAATAAAAGATGAGATGCTATGATGATAAAGGGTGATGATAATATGAAAAGAAAATTTTAATAACAATAATTTCGGTCGACCAAAGTTGATACCTCAGGGTAGACCTGAGAGAGAATTGATACCTCAGGGTAGACCGGAGACAGAAAATTGATACCCCAGGATAGACGTGGGAGAGCAGATACCTCCGAATAGACCAGAGAGAGAGAGTTGATATCCCAGGATAGACCTGGGAGAGCAGATACCTTCAAATAGATCGGAGAGAGAGTTGATACCCCAGGATAGACATGGGAGAGCAGATATCTCCGAATAGACCGGATAGAGAGTTGATACACCAGGATTTACCTGGGAGAGCAGATACCTCCGAATAGACAGGAGAGAGAGTTGATATCCCAGGGTAGACCTGGGAGAGCAGATACCTCCGAATAGACTGGAGAGGTGGTTGATACCCCAGGGTATACCTGAGAGAAAGTTGATACCTCAGGGTAGACCTGAGAGAGAGTTGATACCTCAGGATAGACCTGAGATAGAGTTGATGCCCATGTTAGACTTGGGATACTGTGGCTTACTGGTCTACAAAATAAAATGATTAAGTGTGAAGTGAAAGGAAAGATAACAAAGTAACGAAAGAGTATAAACAGAATGAAAAGTAAATTATTACCCAAGCTATCGGTTTTGGGGTGCGGAGTATATTACCCAAACTATGTTTGGGTGCGGTGTACTATCTAAAAAGAATGAAAGTTAAAGTGAATTGTATTATGAGATGGAAAGTGAAAAGTAGAATACATTGTATTATGAAATGAAAATGAGAAAGTAAAGATGGTGTATGAGAAAGCGGAGAAAACATGTGATGTGAAATGAAAAGAGGAATGAGTGAGTAAAAGAAGCTTACGATGTGAAATATGATATGAGAATGAAAAAGAAAAGAAAGTATTCGTGTATTGTGGAAATGAGAACGTAATGCAAGTGCATATTTGAGATGAATATGGCTAATAACTGAAAATTTGTATTCGAATGAAAAGGTAAAGTGAAGGTAGTATATATGTGTATTAATATGAATAAAATGAAGAATTATATATTGTGGGAATGAAATATGTAAGTAAAGAAAATGTCTTATACATTATATGAATGGAAGTGAAGCAGATGTAATATGAGAATAGCTATGAAAATGGTTAATATAGAGAAACCTGTTGTGTTATGAGTTTGTTGTACCTTGAAATTGTATCGAAGAACTACTTGCCCGCTATTTTCTTGAAAATGGTGGGAACTACCTGCCTTGGCACAACTCTCAGGATGGGTTGATGGGTTATTGATATGATAGATGTGTTTTGGGATGAAATTAAGAGTAAAGTAAATTGTAAGATGAAAAGAAAAGTAAAGTGAATTAATAACTGAGCTATTGGCTTGAGATGTGATGAGTTATTACCCAAGATCTACTTGGGGTAACGTGATTATTACCCACGCTATCGGCTTCGGGGTGCAATATATTATTACCCAAACTATGTTTGGGATGTGGAGTATAAATTTATGAGAATGAAAATGAAGTTAATTGTAACTTGAGATGTAAGTGAAAATGATAGTATGATTTATTACCAATAAGAATGAGAAGTAACCAAAGTTGTATGAATGAATGAGAATGCATATGAATAAGATGCGATGAAAATAGACGCATGTGATGATATGCAATAAGATGAATACCTGTAACGAGATGTTATGAAGATATATGTGACATTATTGATTGTATGAATGTGATGTATGTAATATGAGAATGAAAGTTGTTGTATTACGAAATATTATGATAAGTGTTATAATAAATGACTGAATATGGTATTATGAGATTGACCGCATGTGGACATAATGCCCTGAATGCGAAGGGATGTAACGAATTACAGTAGAACAATTATATGTGATTAAATACAATAATTTATGATGGAAGAAATGTGAAGTTACGAGAGGAGAATAAATATGATAAGAATAAGTATCTGCGTGTTACAAGATTGATGAGTGTGATGTTCTGTGACATGAGAAGGAGAAAGAAAATGTTTATGAATGAAGATGGGTATGAAAGAATATGAGTCGTGAGTTCGTAGATGCAAATGAATGGTAGATGAAGTGCATGGCTAAATAAGTGTGAAGAAAAGTGGCAGTGACCTTCTGTGATTATTTATGAAAATAAAGAAATGATGAGGCGATGGTAATTGCGAAAAGATGAGTATTTGTGTTGGAGAATTCAAAATGAAAGTAATGGAATGTGAATTAATGTGCTGCTTTGTAATTGAGTATGAATTGAAGGAATTGTATATATATATATATATATATATATTTATATATATACAGTTATATATTAATATGATGCATTTAGCGAAGGGTGTGAAGTTATGGATATATATGTAGACAGATGCAGATTTGCCGAGTACTTGATACAAAGTCGTATTCTTGATGCTTTAATGTTCAGATTCAGGTTGAATCTTCTTACCTTGATATTTGTAAGTTTAATTTATTTTCTTTATATAGTTTGGTTTATTTATTAGACTCGTGAATTATACTCACACCAGGAATGGCTAACCCCTTAGTATCTGGAAGGAAAGGGAGTCCTCGGACTACCCTAGGCCCCTACTGTTACAGGTCCTCAGCAGTGCAGAGGTGAGGCATAGATTTTGCTGAGTAAAGTCTTTTACTTTAAATTTTATGTATAAGTTCAGCTATGTGAATAGTGGAATTTATGGATTAAATTGTAATTTGAATGTATAAGCATGTAGATGATGATGATGAGTATAGTACGGAGTGGTATAGTATGTTTGTGACCCGTACCCATCTCGTTGTGGAGTACCGGACCATGTGGTATGTTTTACAAAGATTTTTCTAAAAATTTTACCTCGTTTTCAAAGAAATTTATGGTTTTTAATTGATATTTGATATTCTATTATGAGTTTGGCCCCCAGAGCATGATATTATATTGCCTGTGTGATTCTGCTCATTTTAGCCTGGGGAGCCCTTGATATTATTGCCTGTGATGTGAGCTATGGAATTTAGAACATAATTTCGTAAGCTTTTTGTATTTCGGGACAGAAATTTCAGGAGAAACTCTGCCAAAATTTTCTTTGAAATATAACAATTTTAGTTTATGTTTAAAGTAAAATAGAAATTGAAAGAATTGAATTTAGAGGTTTAGTTTTTGAAAGAAAAAAAATGGGGCGTTACAGCTAATAAGAGTGCAGAAATAGCGGCTAAATGAGAGGTTGATGACATTCCTTGGTTGGTTTTCTTTGGGTATCAGTTTCTGATATAGAGATGAATAATGTAATCGAGGAGGATGTTTGACGCTTGTGTAGGGTGTGTGAGTAGTTGTTTATTTCTGTTTTTTATTAGCAAATTCTTGGTGTGGAAAATTTGTGTTAGTTTTGGGGATAAATTTTTAGTGAGAAAAAAGTAGAATTTAATGGAAAGAAATATAGTACGATTGTCTATCAAATTTTAAGTCCATACAGTAGGAAATTTAACCAAAAACAAAGTTAGGGGGTTCACTTTGGTTTACTCATATGAGAGGGGTGGGGGGCTGTTATGTGAATTTGTGAGTTTATATGATATGTTTGATTATATACACAGATACGTGAGATTATATGATATGTTTGATTATATACACAGAAGAAAGTCGAAGATTTATTCCCCCCCCACCTAAAAATAATTATGACTTCCAATTTAGTCGTACATGCATCATATGTATATAAGCTATGAATTCACACTATTTTTTGAGGTATACATCAAAATATGTGTGAAAATGTTCGACAAAGATCGTCATTGTGACTACTGACTACAAATAATACATCCATTCCATTCATTTATCAAAAATTAAAACGGAATATCAAATCTGCAACGTCCACCTTGCACAACGAACACAAAATATGTCTAATGCCATGCCAAAAGCGAGCCCAGCTCATCTCTCCTCGTGTTATAACTGATGCTTATGAACCCTACTCGGGTTCGCTCTGAAATTTCTAGAAGCGTGTAAACGCGAACAATAACCACATCTCGGCCAACAAATGCCTAAATTGTTAGTGAACCTGCACGAGAATTGTATTCGGAAATTCCAGGTCAAATTTGCTAAGATTAACAGAAATTACCAAACAAGCAAAATAGTAGATCACACCAAATACACCAAAACACACAAATTTATCCCGATTTGGCTTCCACCTGATATGGGAGAGAAAGAACCGAGATATTATTCAATTAGAGAAGATACAAGAGTTACAACTCTCATCACGACCATCTCTCAAGCCTAATTGAAACTACTTGTTTACAATGGAGAATCTCTCACCTCTCATTTGAGGTACTCACTTCTTCTATTCGGCACTAAATAGAATCATGTTATTGTTTGGAACTGTTACATTGATTATATAGATCTAGAGAAAATCTTAGTTTATATATCTTGATATAATAACCACTTGATGAATATCGATGAGATAAAAATACAATTAGACTCGTACGTTCTAACTTGAAGTAGAAGTCGGGCCTTGCACAAATCCCAAGACCCATACCCAATTCTGTCCGCCTGAGCGTCGCGTTCGACTGCCTATAGATGCGGTCGACCGCAATCATCAAGAACCAAACCAGAGGCTTGGACAGTCGTCTGCCCAATCATGTAGATGACTATCCAACTATATTGTTGTTTGCTTGCTGCTGCTTGGCTACTTCCTTTATTCTTCAATCATTAATTTTGATTTCTTCTCATCGCTTCATCGGCTTCTCATTGAACATGTATATGCAAGACATAAACCTAACAATCTCTACATTTGATTGCATACGCATGAATCCACACTTGTGTGATCGAACTCTGCTAGACTCTTTCATCTCCGCTTTGTAGATAACTCGGTTCTATGGCTTCTCATGCTAGTTGAATCTATATTTACATGTTTTTTCTCCAAACGTATGCCCCATTCAATGGCACACCCTAGGAGATGTTATCATGGAGGTGCTTCCCTCCAAACGAACTCCACCTATATCAAGACTCTCTCTACCTTCCAACGATATTCGAACGTTGCAGTCTCGATTCGGTGATTCTAGTGACGACTTACTAGATGATGGTTTGGGAACAATGGATTTCCAAACATGCGGTTGAGTTTTCCTGCTTCAACAAAGCTGGTAGAGGTTGTGCTGACTCTGCTTAATCTCCATTTTACCCTTCATCACCTTACGACGACTCTTCCAAACTGCCATGACTCTACGTCAAATTGTGTATCTGCAGCCGTGAGAATCAAAAGTCCCCAACGGAATCAGATTTCGCTTCAGCACTGGAAAATTCATGATCTCTTTTAGTGTGAACCATTTACCATCTGGTGTCTTTAATTCAACCGATCTCTCACCCACCACTTCACAAATTTCACCAGTCCTCCTTCTCACACTACAACCTATTGTAAACTTATAAGTAGAAAATATTTCACTCTCAGAGCAAATATGAGAAGAAATACCCAAATCAAGATATCAAACCGAATCCACATCTGAAAAAACATGAAATAAGAAGACATAGTTCAAATTTACCAAATTCACTTGAACCAGAGGCACTAACTATATTGGCTTGATCACCTCCTGTAATAGCACCGTTCTGACTCAACCGCTTGCGACAGTCTCTTGTAATTCTCAATCCCTTTACAATAATGGCAACATATCATACCCTTATGTGTCATATCCCTTTCAATTGAAGTACCATCAACTGCCCAGCAACTTGTAAAAACCGACACTGATTTTTGAGTCTCCTTCTTTAGTGCATCTACCTTTAAACCTATTGCCGCTAAATTTGGTGTGGGGGCAAACAGATAGAATTTGTGAGTTCTTAGGAAAACATGAATAGCAAACCTCTAACCTGTTCCGCCGGAGTTTGACCGCTGACTCCCGCCGTTCACCTGCAAAAAGTGCGAGACACCGGGGTTGATCCCTCCGACGCACCCTCCGACGCTCAAGTCAGTAATCAGAAATGATTAAGAAAGAGCGTAAATTGGCAAAATACTGATTACCTCTCAATGGAGATGGATGGAGGGTATTTATAGGCGTCTTGGGGACTGGATTAGGAATGTAATCCCCGTGATTAGATGAGGAATATTCTCCTAGTAATCAGATAAGGAATGTAATCCCTAATTCCCAGTGAAAAGATAGATGTGAATCAGGGCCGTTGATTAAGATCTAATCAGGGACCTTGATTGTATCTTGCTGGATCGGGTGTGCAGCGGGTTGGAACCCGTACCCAGTTGACGTGAATCCGTTCATGGATTATTGGGCTTTGAATATAGATCCAGTCCCCATTTCAGACCCGTTTGTAGGTGAAATTACCGTTTTACCCCTGAGCTTTAAGATTCGTGTCCGATGTGAACGGTCCCGATTTAATCCTATTTTTAGCCATATCAAAACCCTTAATCACCTCAACTACTGTAAGTGTCTCCTCGACAGATTTTCAGTATAGCTTGGTAGTTATCAAGTGATCATAAAGAACTGACAGTAAATATATCAAGTTGAAAGCTTTATCATTTTCGCTAAAATCATCATCGTTAATCGCTTTCAGTTCAGATATTACCTTATTGAACTCCACAATATGATCTTGAAGAGATGAGCACCTTACTTCATTGAAAAACGAAACAACTTTCTCTTCCAGTACATCTGATCCAACAACGATGATCCTGAGTAGTCAGATTTGAGTCTTACACATAGACTCGCCACCCTCCTTTTCTCAAGAATATTACACTTAACTTCGTCCGCCAATTGCAATCAGAATAAACTCAAGGCTTTCAAACAAATCTCATCTCACTTCTTCTGCTTCATGTCGGTTGACTTTTTCTCTTATAAGGCAAGGTGCAAGTCCTTATGAACGAGTACATCATACTTGTCCACTTCCAGAGATTGAAGTTGATCTTACCGTCAAACTGCTTGGTTTTCATCTTTTGAACTGCCTCTTCTCCAAGGAACTCGAGCAACTCTATTCTGCAACTCTTGACGCACTGATACTAGTTGTTAGGAAATTTCTGATCGAACATGCTGAGTTTAACGACACGAGTCAATTAACAAATCATCAAGCAAAAAAGTAAATCACACAAAACACATCAAAGCACATAAATTTGTCTCGGTTTGGCTTCCACCTAATCCGCATGAGAAAAAACCGAGATATTATTCAACTAGAGAAGATACAAGAGTTATAATTCTCACCACGACTCTTTCTCAAGCCTAATTGGAACTACTTGTAGTTTACAATGAAGAATCTCTCACCTCTCAAATGAAGTACTTTTTTTTTTCTATTCAGCACTCAATAGATACATGTTGTTTTTGGAGCAGTTACATTGATTATATGGATCTAGAGAAAACCCTAGTTTAAATATCTTGATATAATAAACACCCGATGAATACTGGAGAAATAAATATACAATTAGAGTTGTACGATCTAACATGAAGTAGAAGTCGGGCCTTACATGAATCCCAAGACCTGTACACGTTTTTGCCAGAGGCTTGGACAGTCGACTGTCTAGCTGTACTATGTTTGCTTGATGCTTCCTTTCTTTTTCAATTGTTTGCTTCATCATCTTCTCATCCACTATGTGTATGCAAGATATAAACCCAACAAATTGGCCCACTAAATGCCTGGATTGCTAGGGAACCTGCACAAGAATCGCCTGCAATGCCAGCTGCAAATGCAAGTTTCGAGTCAATCACTGTAAAGGATCAAGCTGCCTGTCAAGTTGTACCGCAACGACAGCCTAAGTCTAGATTCTGCTAATCAGTTAAGTCCTGCACAAAAGAATAGAATATGCCACCGAAAGAGGGGGGAAAAAACATCGATGAAATTAACAACTGATTAGTGTCAGGATTAAGTTCTCAGCCTAAAATACTGCAATAATTGACCACATTACTGGCGATTGATTCAGGGGAGTACATAACTAACCACATGGTTATGTAGGGTACGCACTTAATAAAAAAGGAATGAGACCTACATTGATAAATGCAGCTTTAAGTATGTCTGATTGTTTATTACAGAAATTATTCGAGATTGCATCAAGTGATGAGAATAAATATGTTTTAGTTTAGTGAGTAGTTCATGTGGGTTGTTTAGTTTGAACAGGCATATCGGTATCTATAATGCCTGTTGTTGAGTTGAAAATGCATTATTGATGAGTCATGAATGAGCCAATATATCGGTTTAGTCACTGATTCGATCTTGGATTTGTGTAGGTTCTTAATTTGTTATCAAGAAGTTGTCGAAAATGATTAAACAGCAGTTTATTGCAAGCAACTCTCAGTGACAAACAACAAATGAGGTGAATTTTCTAAATTATTATGAGATTCTCATTCATGTCTCTAATCCTATGGAAGGGGGGTATGGAGAAGGAAGCATATATCAAGACACGAGCGTAGGTTATCAACTCCTATTTTGATCATCTTATGTTGGTTTGCTCCGCGTTCGTTAATGTAATTACGTGACTATTTTCTCTTGTTTCCCTATTCGCTCATTAATGAAATAGGATGGCATTTGAATTTTGAATAGTTGCGATTATCCAAACAGTGGTTTTTCTTAAATAACAACGCATAATTTTACATATACCGATATAATAAGATACTTGCCGAGGTGTTATATCGATCTCATCTTCAAACAACGAAAGAATCACTCACCAAACTCACCATTCTCATCTCTTTTATTTTTTATTTTTTTATCAAACCATTTTCCTAGCCTTGGTCCTTGCACTGATCAATGCAACATCATCCAAAACAGGTCCACAGAGTGAGCTCATATCATCACTCCTAGTACTGTAATAAGCACTCATGAACACTACCCTGGTACGGTTAGAAATCGCTTTAAACCGCAGAACCGCCCGCTTAGACCCACCGGTCCCGTTGGACTCGTAGGGGACCTTGATTGTTTCCTTGCCTGCGTAAGCTTGTATGACTAGTGATCCCTTGCAGGTGTTGCTAGCGTCTCCTACCGAGAATGTGAGTGCGTAGGATTTGCCTTGGATCGTTCTGGCGACCTGGGCGATCGCGCTCTCCATCCCTGCCACCAGTTCGACTGCACGCTTGCCTTTGGGGACGGAGAAGTGTGGGGAGTCGATGTATTTGACAGCTTTAAGGGATTCGACCATCCAACCCGGAAGAGGGGAGTGATCGTCTTCAATGTGGGGTGGAACTAGGACACCCCACGACGTGTTGGGAAGGATGTAGGGGCCTTCTTCGAAATCTCCATTCTTTAGCAAGTTCTCTGTTATCGAAGAAAATAGTTAGAATATATCTTTACTGTTATAACTCTAAGAACGAACACGACTGCATGTGTTGGATAATATTCTTACGATTGGTGAGTCTAGGCGAATTGAGCTCCTTTATTGCAACCGAATCAATGAGAGGTCCGCATGCGGGATCCTCCGTAGGCTCAAGTACATCGTGGATCACAATGTCTACCTCATCAACCACAGCCTTGAACGCCCAAGCGTAAGAATCCCACCCGTTGCTACTATACATTGTCTGCATAGGGAGGATCCCCGAGTCAGGGGTGACCGACACATTGAGCTGCTCGTTCTGTGCACAAGTTCGGGCAGCGCTGAAGGTCAAGGAGTAACGAGTGCCTTTCTTCACAGCGATCTTTTGCTTGATGAACGCCCCATTGCCTAGGCGAACGGCATAGGAACCCTCGGGAACAACAAGAAGCATGTCGCCTTGCTTGTGGCCTGAGGGAATGTATTCGACAAACCCGGAAATCTCCCATTCGGGGATTGCATTCTTGCCGATCACTTCGGTGCCTTTTAGCTGGTTGGACTTTGGCCCTTGCTCAAAGTTTCCGTTTGGGAGTAAACCTGCATGATCAAGATCAAGAATTCGCGTTAGAGAGTTCATACTGCATGAGCTAGATTAGATTGACCAATTTTTGGACTTTGAACATTTCATCAATATATTTTTGTAAAACTTAATTATTTATCTGATAAAAGCCAACAAAAACATGGGAGAGTGAGTTATGTGCTGTGAATCACATGGGCATCAAAAGAGATGAATTTATTCTTCTCCTTTCCAGTTCAACAGAGCAGACTGACTCACTTTGTCAGTCTATGTTTTCATGATTCTTATCAGTTATCACCAAACATAGGATATGGTTATTAAATTGAGTTTATAAATATATTATGATACTATTCCAAAAAAACTATTTAAAAAAGAGAAATTATTTTAATTTGTTAGTCCCTAGTAAATCTTTAATTTACATATTAGCCACTGAGAAGGTTTATGAATTATATAGACAACAGTATTCAAGTTGACTCTCCTGACTTTTTAGAAAATTAATCTGAGAGCAACTTGCTCATTTAGTAAATAAGCAATTGATGATGTGACATTTTTATGATTGGAAAATTTTTAAAATGATTAGTTGTCCAATGTATCACATGCATACCACATAATCACTTGCTCATTTACTAAATGGTCAGTAAGTTGCTCATATCCCTTTTACCTTTGTTATTATGGATGCATGGTTTTGCATTGTCTCTTTGCTATACTGGCAAAGTGATCGAGGAGAATATATTTTGTAAAATCTAATGCATGCATGAGTTCCCTACTGTGATAGATTGAGCACTATAGACAGATACATTCTAGTTGCAAATCTAATTACAGATCTGATCAAGGTTCATAAATAAGACTGAGAACAGTAATTAAAGTGAAGCATTAACCTACAAATAAACTAAAACAAGTACTATGAAGAAGTGCAAATTTATGAAGCATGAGGAGTTGGATCCAAAATATCACCTTCGGTGAAGGCAGTGGCCACCGGAGCAACGACAGAGAGTACCAACACCGCCGCAGCATAGAGAAGCTGCATTTTGGATTAATTGGAGAGAAGAAGAATAGTTACTCAGAATTTAGAGTCAGAAGTTGAAAATGAAATGTTTTAGAGTGAATGATTGGAAAGATTGAGGAATGAGAAGGGGTATATATAGGCAGCAACTGTATACAAATGGGCACTTGATTCCACTTAATATCCACAATGCCACTGATTGATGTAGTCAAAGTTTAATCTCTATGGAAAGTATGTTTATTTCAAAAGATTTGCTGTGCTGACCCACTTTTTAAAAATATTTTGTGTCACTTTCGAAAACAATTAGTGATCTGATTCAATTTTGAATACGTCGGCATAAACCGTTATTAGAAATAACGGCATAGGTTATTTATATGCCGTTATTTTCAATTACGGCATCATTTTATATTTTTTTAGCATGGTGTTATTTGGAATAACGGCATCAGTATATTTTTCATACGAGTGTGAATCTTCCGACTTTGAAAAAATTTAAGTGTTGAAACAACTTATAAATAATGCCGTTATCTCCAACAACGGCATTCAAATTACTGATGCCGTTATTGGAGATAACGGCATCAGTTATCAGTAATTCTCCCTGCGTCAGAATTTTTATAAAGAAGGTTTTCAGTTCAAATCCTCCCTACGTCATCTCCAACATGTTATCAATAATCTTTATATCAGTTATCAGTAATTTATATTAGTTATCCCCAACATGTGCAACACACGTACATAACTAATATAAAAAAAGTTTCCAGTTCAAATCCTCTTACGTCAGAATTTTTATTTTTATTTTTTGAAATTATCAAAACGTGCATCGCACGTGTAAATTACTAGTATATATCAGTTATACAAACACATTCGAACTAAAATAGATAATAGAAAAGAAATAGTGATAAAACGTACAATAATTTTATCTAGTGCTAATGAGTATAGTAATTCATGTAGTGTGAAACAGAACAACAAATAGGCAAACATAAGCTTCCTTCAACTTTAATTAATTAATTTACTAGCTAGGGAGAAAAACAAGTGTAAATTAATATAAATTAACTGCATGGATTGGTTTGAATTATGGGGATCTAATACCCTCTCATTATCTCTTATATACTGACAGTAATAGTATAAATTAATAACTAACCGCGCACATGTTTTGGATTATAATATGTGTATGATTCGGTGGTTTATTATAAATTTTGGAGGCAGTATCAACAAAGCTTGTAGACAAATATCTTTAGTCCATGGAAAGAAGCAAGATTAAGTCTCCAATTTACTCCTAATATCTTTTCTCTATAAAGACTAAAGTTGCATGATAAATATATTTGGTGAGGTGTATTCTTTAAGAAAAACTCCTTTACACCATGACTTGTTTTTTTTTTTTAGTAATGCTTTAGCCACTACCAATTTCACTACCATTCTCTTTACTATCTTAGGTGGCATACTCCTATTAGAGAGTTCCCCCACCTACTCTATTTTTTCCGACCTATTGGAGTGTGCAACCTAAGGTAGTGAAGAGAAATGTAGTGAAATTGGTAGTGGATATAGCATTACTCTTTTTTTTTAGATACTAGCTAGGTGTCAATCTCAAAGCACCTCACATTTCACATGATCACATTATATATATCTAAAAGATCAGGCAAGAGGGAGTACATCTCAAAGCATGACCTTCCTAATAGTGAAGTCGTTCTCCTATATTTTCAAAATTTGAAAAATATTGGACCCGAATTGCTGCAGTTGTTCTCTATACTTTCAAATTTAGGAAAAATAGTTACAATAGGCTTCTATATTTGAGAGACGTTATAGGAATTTCCCAAATATAGAAATTGTCCGTTCATCTTGTGTCCAATCTATATAAAAAATCTCGAATCCAAGATGATCTTGCCTTTGATGATTTACATTTTTTTTAAATATAAAAATGTAAAAAAAAAATTAAAAAAATATTTCTAATGCAATATTATTTTGTGTCTGATTAAAAAAAAAACTGAAGGAATAATCGGACGCACGCCTACAAAATTATAAAAATTAAAAAAACCAAGAGAATTTTGAACTACACCCGCATAAATCTAAAAGATCAAGCAAGCGGGAGTGCATCTCACAGCATAGCATGACCTTCCTAATACAAGGAGATCATACATGATACATGGAGTGTGCATTTTAGAAATGCATTATTATGAATACACATATAGGAATATATCATTGATGCTGCTTGTTTTTGGGTGTGGGGGCAATATGTATGAGTTTCTGTAATTTGTGAAGCGGAAGATACGGTACTGGCGCTGATCCGATCCTCGGCTGTAGGACCGATTCAGGGGTAGCAGGAGGGAGGTAGAGGCCGGACGCTCGGCTCAGATCTCGTAACTTGGCTCGGATCTTCGTAGCTCGGCTCAGACTTTTGTACCTTCACACTGCCTAGAAATACTGGAAGAAGTTCCGGAGACAGGCTCTCTGACGATCTAGTAAGTCACTGAGAAAGCAACAGTAACTAGGGTTTAGGTGGGGAAAGATTTATTACCTTTGAAAGTGGAGAGGGGTTCTGGTATTTATAGGTAGGGAAAAATGGGTCTGGGACCGTAACAGGTTGGGTCGGACCTGCTTGCCAGTGGGCCTGAGATGGCAGAAGCCTATTGGACTTATTTGACTTGATGATCATGGAGGGGCGAAATCTGAGGGGATCTGATGGCCCTGATGGGGCCACGTCATCTACACCATATCAGGAGCACCCACTCCTAGAGGGCTGTGTAAGCCAGCCGTGGAGGAGTAGTTTATCTCTGTAGGAAGAGTGGAGCGGTGTATTCGGCGAGTATGACTTCTAGAGTCTCAGAGAGGTAAGTGGGGCAGGACGAAGGAAATCCTCTGGAGAGTAAAAATATCGAGCGTCGAGCACTAAGGGTCGGGAGCCGAGCGTCGAGCGTCGAGCACTAAGGGTCAGGAGCCGAGCGTCGAGCGTCGAGCCCTAGCCTATGACAGAGCCAGAAATTAGCTCGGAGTTCATGCCGAGCGTCGAGGGTCGAGCAGCGATGGTCGACCGTCGAGCCCCCTGCTTGTTGAAAGTTAGGGCGTGGCTCGAGGTCAATGCCAAGCATCGAGCCCATATAGCTTGAGAAAGCTAGGGCGTGGCACGAGGTCATTGCCGAGCGTCGAGCCCCCCATTCTTGGTGAAAGCTAAGGCGTGGCTCGAGGTCAATGCCGAGCATCGAGCCCCCCTGCTTGTGAGAAAGCTAGGGTATGGCTCGAGGTTAATGCCGAGCATCGAGTCCCCTGCTTGGTGAAAGCTAGGATATGGCTCGAGGTCAATGCCGAGCGTCGAGCCCCCCTGCTTGTGAGAAAGCTAGGGCGTTGCTCGAGGACACTGTCGAGCGTCGAGCCCCCTTGCTTGGAGAAAGGTAGGGCGTGGCTCGAGGTCAATGCCGAGCGTCGAGCCCCCTGCTTGGTGAAAGCTAGGGCGTGGCTCGAGGTCAATGCCAAGCGTTGAGTCCCCATGCTTGTGAGAAAGCTAGGGTGTGGCTCGAGGACACTGCCGAGCGTCGATCCCAGACAACATGGTGAAAGCTAGGGCGTGGCTCGAGGTCAATACTGAGCGTCGAGCCCATCCAGCTTGTTAGAAAGCTAGGGCGTGGCTCGAGGTCAATGTCGAGCGTCGAGCCCCCTGCTTGTGAGAAAGCAGGGCATGGCTCGAGGACACTATCGAGCGTAGAGCCCTCGTGCTTGGTGAAAGCTAGGATGTGGCTTGAGGTCAATGCTGAGCGTCGAGCCCATACAGCTTGTTGGAAAAGCTAGGGCGTGGCTCGAGGTCAATACCGAGCGTCGAACCCTTGCTGCTTGCTGGAAAAGCTAGGGTGCTACATGTGTGATGCTGACGTCATGGGGGGGAGAATCGAGGCGTTGAAATCTTATCAGCCATTAGATCTTGATGATTAAGTTTGAACGATCAGGATTCTAATACGGAATTCGAGGCGCTTATAGTTTTTCTATAAATCCCCCACCCCTCTCCATTTCTTTACTTTGCTTTCTCTTTCTAAAAATTAGAGTTTCTCTCTATAGTCGCCGGTGAAAACTTTTTCGTTGACATCCCTTTTATGAAATCCAGGTTAGTATTGCTTTTGTTATGTTGCGATCTTAGTTCGGTTCCTAAGCGAGTGCCTCTGGTCGGGATGAGGGGGATCGTCATTCGGACTCCAAGTCCTGGGATCTCGACACCTGAATTTTGGACGTAGTTCCATTCCGTAGTCGCAAGCCGTATGTGGTGGTCCAGCCGTTCCACTGGTGAGGCAGAAGTACTTGGTAAGGAGGTCGAGGAGGGAGCAGTGGATCAGGAAATCATGGAGGGAGTCAAGGAAGGAGTGGCGGAGGAAGGCAGTGGGGAAGGAGTGGCGGAGGAGGGTTGTGAGGAAGGACTGGCGGTGGAGGGTTGTGAGGAAGGAGCGGTTCTCCCCACTCTCCCGCCTTTGGCGACATCGTCTCCTTCGAGGGCACCTCATATCCGAAAGAGGAAGAGGCGCCTTCCGGATAGTCTGGGGATGCCGGACGAGTTCAGGAAAAAGCACTGGCTCGATGTCCCATACACCAAGAACCTACGGTCTACCAGGATGTAACTTGACGAAGTCGAGAACTTGGTTTTGTAACCCCCGTTTCCGTAAATACGTATTTCCCGAATATTTTCTGTGTTTCGATTATTATTTGTTAAATTTGTTTTGAATCCTCTTCTAAAATCTTTTCTAAACGAAAATTATGTTATTTCAAATAATAGTGTATGTTAACGCCACTTTCCATTTTTGACCGACTATATATATTCATGTTTGGATTATTTTAATATAAAGTTGATAAACCAAATTCTTATTTTGTTGTATAATGTTATTATTACTATAATAATAATAATAATAATAATAATAATAATAATAATAATAATAATAATAATAATAATAATAATAATAATTATTATTATTATTATTATTATTATTATTATTATTATTATTATTATTATTATTATTATTATTATTATTATTATTATTATTATTATTATTATGTGTTGTTATTAGTTTTATTATT
This sequence comes from Hemerocallis citrina, assembly GCA_017893485.1. Lineage (NCBI taxonomy): Eukaryota > Viridiplantae > Streptophyta > Magnoliopsida > Asparagales > Asphodelaceae > Hemerocallis > Hemerocallis citrina. The sequence goes on along the minus strand of CM030359.1, from coordinate 435,256,546 downwards.
ATTATTATTTTGTTAAAGCCCATTAGTTTTGATGTATATTATATTATTTAATTATTTGAATTGAAGCTCATCATCTAAAGCCCAATTTTATATTCATTTGATTGCATTATTTCTTAATATATAACCAGAGTACAACCAAAACCCATACACATCTTATTGGATTCCCTTTTTAATACCCAATACTCATTAACCTAAATAATCACTAACAACCAATCTCCAAAAATTCCTCCCAACCATTATCACATCCTGTAACCCCCAAATTTAAATCCTTAACAACCAGCCTTGCATTCCTCCCCATTAATATTGCTATTATAACACTATTATTATTTTATAATAACTCCTGACCCTCTTTCTCTCTCTCCCTCAGTCTCCCTCTCCTCTCTATTTTCCCCAACAGAACAGAGAACAGAGCGCATCTTCACCTTCCCCGACCTCTCATCTCCCCATCGCCATTCCTCGCACCCACCGTTGTCTGCTCCTCACGAGCCCCCGCTCATCGCCTCGCCACCTAGCCATTGCTGCCCTCCTCCCCATCGCTGTCGTCCTCCCGCTCGAACTACCCTCGAGCACTCTTGCCTTTTCTCCACCACCCTACAGCCCCGTTGCATTCCAGTGCCAACCCAACCGCTTGCTCCTCTTCAACCTCCCCGACTGCTCACTCCCTACCTCGCCTCATCGTTTTCCCCATCGTCAAACCCACAGTCGCCCTCGCCAGCACCCCCCTCCGCCATCGCTGCGCTCGCGACGACCACCGAGTCCTCTTCAACGTCGTGACCCCAGGAGCACCTCGCCATCAATCGACCCCGAGTTCTGACCTCCCTCATCCCTGTACCCACTCCGAACACCCCTCAGTCGAACGCCCTGCTCTCTCCTCTGTTTCCCGCTCGAACAATAGAGCAGCGCTCAACCACGCCCTCCCCGTCGCCTCCCCAGTCGTGACCACTGCTGCCACCTGCGGTCACCACCACAACCGCCTTCCACCGTCGAAGCAGCCCCCACCATTGCCGCTACTGCTCTATTACCATTTGCAGTGGTTGAGTGCATCTTCGATATGGACCCTTGATCATGATCGTGATCATGGATCTTTTGATCTCGGACCTTGATAATGTGGAGATTGTTGGATCTAGGTCGTCCGATCATTGATCATCGCGATCGTGATCACTTCTTGATCTGTTGATCTTGGCCGTTGGATTTGCATTGATCATCATCATCACCACCACCATCATCATCAAGATCTTGATCTCAACCCGTCGGATCTCTTTTGATCATTGCGATCGTGATCATAATCTTGATCTTGATCTTCAATCTCAGCCGTCCGATCACCTGATCTTGATCCCCATCAAGATCCGTACCCGATCGTGATCATCATAATCGTTTGCTCGTCACCGTGTTGCCGGGATTCCGATCCCATTAGTCTTCACATATTCGGATTAATCTAACGTCGTTCTAAAGGTAAGTCATCCCACTCTCGAATTATATTGTATTATATTCGAGATTGTTTATTGAATTATGCAAGTAGATCTATATTGATTATCGTATATCGTCTATTGTTATCTATCGTTGAAATACTACGAATTTATACGAGAGAATCCAAGTAGTAGTCTTGACTTCGTGCCGTCTTTTTGCCTCCGATTTATGGAGATCTTGCATGCATTCATATAGTTAATTATTGAATATAGAAATAGGGATTGTTATTGTAATTCATGTCATGACATTACACAACTATTGTAGATTGTATACTAGTGTTGATTGTTCATATGATTGATGTTGGTGTATTAGTTGATTGTGATTAATAGGATTTTGGACATTATACATCTTAATACAATATTCACATAGATGTAACTTACTGTGATTTATGCTGTCAACCCCTAATTCATCGTTTATAAGATTTTAATTATTTTATTCACGAAAAATATGCTGAGACCCTGAAATTTATTGCCAACCTGAACATTATCATGCTGTTTCGACCTAGATACTGCCTTCAAAATCAATAACTTTTTGAATATGAAATGTAGCCCCATGTTCATTGTTTCCAGAACATCAAAAATGATTGAATTCCGACTTATATTGCATGAGTTATCACCATTTTACTGCTGCTGCATTTTATTTTCAGATTTATGCACATACCATGTTAACCTAATTAAATAGATGAACTAATGATCAAATATTTCCATGATAATTTCCAGATTGATAGTTAACATGCTTAGGGTAATGAAAATTAATTTTTTTTTGATTGTTAACATGAATATTTACTGCTGTTACAACTGAAACTAGTTAACACCGATAACCAGCCAGAATCTGTAACCTGTAAAGAACACTATAATTCACCTAGCTACTATTGTCGAATTTTGGACTTTTAATATGCGTTCGAACCGGGCAGGAGTCTAGTTTCTAGAACTTCTTACGGATCCACTTTTGCTATTATGTAGCAACGGGAATTCTGATTTTGGTGCAGCAACCTACTGCTGTCCAAAATTGGATTTCCATGTTTGATAATATATAAATGGATCTATAATGTTCTATTTGGTGCATTTAATTGTATGGAGTACATTGCATGATCTTAGGGCTGTGTTGTCATCATTCTAGTATCCCTTATTAATCGCCTTATCGTTTTCCTATTGATATTTCTATCCCTATTGTTCCTTATTGTTCCGTATTAGTATTGCATGTTAATTGAATAAAGAATATTAATCAAGCTGGGGTTAAGGGTTGACTAGAGTAGTTGATAATATAGTGACTATACTCGAAAGTGTGGGCCTCGTTCCCAAAATATCGTTATCGTCATTGTGCAAGAAATTGCGTTAATGGCCAGTGTTATCGTTATTGTGCAAGAAATTGCTGCAATAACCAGTGTTATCGTTATTGTGCAAAAAATTGCTAGAATAACCAGTGTGATATCGTGCCGAGTACATGACCTATATAATCTACCACTTTAGTCTAAAAAAATTGATTGTATGCATCGAACCTGTAGTTATGAGATGCAGTAGTACGTGCATTAGTTAGGATTAAAATGAATAATAAACTTAAGATTTTCATCGCATTGTCATTGCATATTGTCATCATTATTGAACAGTGTTATCGTTATTGTTATAATTTATTGTTATAATTTATTGTCATTGTTATCAATCATCGATATTGCAAATTGCACTGTTACCATTTTTCCATTGTTCATTGTCATCGACTCTATTGTTTATTGAATTCACTGTTATACCGTAAATGCTATTGTTTCTCTGTTTCTCTACTTGTTGTTCACGACTTGCTCTAAGGACATGTTTTTCTCTCTTTTAGATGAACAACTTACAGGTAATCAAGGAGAATTGCCTGATAGACTAGAAGAACAATAATGGTGAAAGAATTGAATTTGCATCGCCGCCTAAATAATTATTGTTTTGTTTTGAAGATTTAAATAAATTGAACATTGTTATTTCTTGTACTGTGGGCTTTTGACCCGAATATTGTTATTGTTGATTCCAGATATTGGATTGTTATGATGTTGGTTATTTTATGTTTAAATTCAAAGTATTATTATTCATGTGATTACTCATTAATGCATTTGTGGTTGTATTACTTCCTGTTTATACTGTTGAGTTGAATCGATAACATCTGATGGATAAAGCAAGTCATTCGCTGGGCCATATCACGTGCTTGAATTCCGTATTTTTGGAAAGCGGGGCGTGATAGGTTTAATGGGGGTGGAGATATCTTCGCCAGGCCGGACCCAGATACAGATGGACAAAGTTCAGTGCGTTCTGACAGCCGACTACCTACCAGCGATAAGGGCCAGTTATTTCATTGAGCAGAAGTATAACGTGATGAACCCAGGCCCTGGTCTCCGCCCTACCACCGAGTTGGCCCTCGGTTTCTGCATGTTTCCCGAGGACACCTTCGTTTCGGGGGTAAGGCTGCCGTTGCACCCGTTTATCAAGAGAGTGCTGAGGTGGGGGATCTCTATCCGATGTAGTATGGTCCCAACTCTTGGAAGCAGTTGGTTTGCTTCATTCTAAAATGTGAGGAGAAGAAGGTGCCCCTGAGACTGAAGTATTTCCAGGCCATCCTAGGGGTGAGCTCTCTTGAAGAACAGGAGGGCATATTGTAACGCCCCTGCCCCTAGCTCAGACAATTTATACAATTTAGAAGACAAATTAGATATTATATAGTACAATTGCCCACCACAGACTGCCTCTCAAAAGGTGGTTAACCGAATTGGTAGCTCTTGATCATAAGCTATATTATTTATAGTTAATTATTTTAATCACAAATTCCGATATGGGACTAACTTTACTCACATAATAGAGAGCACAGACAGCGCCCTCTGCCTCTCTTTAATACTCGGGTGGGGCCCTCCAATGGCCACGTCAAAGCAATGGCTTTGACGAAGTCAAAGCAATAAGCACCCTTTGCTGTTTTTGTTTTCCTTCACGAGTGGGCCCCCCACCTCCATTTCCATACACATTTTAATACATATATGCCTCCAGCCATATATATCTCATATATATATATATATATATATATATTATTATACTCTTTTTGAAATTACGGGATGTTACAGACACCCCCCTTCAGAAATCAGCGTCCCCGCTGAGCACGGGACATGCACAATCTAGTGCAGGATCTCCTTTCTAGCCGATGTGGAGTGAAGTACCCTGATTCTGTTAGCTGCACCATACCCTGATTCTGAGGGTGGTTCATTATTTCAGGCCGCCACACCTCTCTCCCTCTCAGGCATACCTGTACATCTGCTAGCTCCATCTCCGGCATACATCTCGCCCACTCTTACCCACACTCGGTGTCAAAGTCGGCTCTAATACCATTTGTAATGCCTCCGCCTCTAGCTCAGACAATTTATACAATTTAGAAGACAAATTAGATACTATATAGTACAACTGCCCACCTCAAGCCGCCTCTCAAAATGTGGTTAACCGAATTGGTTGCTCTTGATCATAGGCTATATTATTTATAGTTAATTATTTTAATCAAAAATCCCGATATGGGACTAACTTTACTCATATAACAGAGAGCATAGACAACGCCCTCTGCCCCCCTTTAATACTCGGGTGGGGCCCTCCAATGGTCACGTCAATGCAACAAGCACCCGTCGCTGTTTTTATTATCCTTCACGAGTGGGCCCCCACCTCTATTTCCATACACATTTTAATACATATATGCCTCCAGCCATATATATCTATATATATTATTATACTCTTTTTGAAATTACGGGATGTTACACATATACTATATATCGTCTTGCCCCCACAAGAAGGTGATGCACGTGCATCTGGAATTCATCAAGGGCTGGAAGGCTAAATACTTTGTGATCTGAAGCGAGGTGCCTTGGGAAATTCCTACCGTTTGGAATTTTTACAAGCCGAACCACAAACCCCCGAAGCGAAGAGACTTGACGGAGGCAGAGTGAGCTGATGTTGATCGGATCGTTGAGGGACACAGCATTGTCTAGCCAAATGTGACCGAATTGCACTTGGCCCGGATCGGACTGAGCTCAGTCGACCCTTGTATGTTTTGTTTTGTTTTAATTTAACTTTTTGCCTTTGTGTTAACATTCTCTTTTTTATCCTGCAGCGATGGACCAGGCGAAGCTTGATGCATGGAAGGCCTTGAAGGACCTGGCCCAGAAGAGGAGGTCCGAGAAGGCGGTGCCGAAGGTGGGGTCCGCTCAGGGGGGCGCCGAAGGCCCCTCAGAACAGCCTCATAAGAAGGCGAAGGCCCTCTCCGTCAGAGCAGTGCCCGAGCCAGAACCGAGCTTTAGCAGCCGCAAGGTTGCTAAGGTCCTGAAGGCCGGGACCCCCTCCTTGCGCCCTGACGCCCAGACGATGGTGGGTAAAGGGGGCTCAGACTGTTTGCCCCAGACTGGTCGGTGAAGGAGTCCGACACACTGGCGGAGGGCCCTATATCGGTCGAGGCTGTAGACAAACTCGCCACGCCGCGTGACTGGTCTATCCTGGCAACCGAGACGGTCGAGACATGTTACCTGAAGTTGGCTCAAGCCCATGTGGTGGTAGGTTTTTGTTTGTCGGTTAAATTTTTGACATCGCTTTCTGATTTTCGCCTATTACTCCTCAATCATAGGCATCCATGGCCGGGGTGAGCTGGAAAGGTGTTATGAGAAGATAATGAGGGACGAGAAGAGGAACGCCGACAGGTTCCTGTGCGAAGCGAAGGATCTGAAGACCGACCTGACGAAAGCTCAGGGGGTGGCACAGGCCCTTCAAGCCGACCTTGCGACCTAACAAAACCAACATCTCGTGCTTTGGCGGAGGTCCGAGCGAAAGAGGCCACAGAGTATGAGGAGCTACAGGCCGCAGCGGGGGAGGAGGTAATGAATGCCCAAGATGAGGCCTATGATCGTGCAAAGGATCACTTCTTGCTTCTTTATCCTCAGACCAAGATCGATCACTTCCACTACGGCTGGGAGCCGCCCTTGCTTCCGCTGAATCCCGGGGGAGAAGGTGACGAGATAGAGAAAGACCCGACCCTCGAGAAAGAGGCAGGGGGAGCAACGGCCGACGAAGTGGTGTAGATCCCCCCTACGATGTAGTTTTAATATTTTCTTCTTTTTTTATTTGCCAAGCGCGGACTGGCCACCACTTTTTGTAATGGTTTTTGGGAAAATCAATATATACATATATTTTTGGCCGAACTGCATGACTTGTCGTTTTTGAAAAGCTTATTTTGGAAAGCTTGGAGTGAAATTTTGTTTCCTCTTTTTCTGTCAGATGGACGAGACCCTAGGAGTCGACCTCAGTTCTGCCGAGGTCAGGCATATTTGGAACAGGCTAGAGTCCAAGGAGACTGTTTTGATTCGCTATCGCAAATAGGCCCGTGATCGGGAAGTCGCCGTAAGCTATTTCATGAACAAGTCCAAGGAGCTCAGCTTAGAGGCGGCACGCCTGAAGAAGGCTATAACCGACCGAGACTGGGGGAGTGCCGAGACGGCCTGGTCGATGTCTGATGCCTCCACTAGGTGGCCGACCTCTGAGTCCGTTCTTTGTGAGGTCGTAGTGGAGAAGGAACTGAAGATTCAGAGGTTGAAGGTCATGCTTGGTATAAGCGGATCCCGATTCTTCTCTTTTGGGAGAGGCAGCCCTTCCGTCGTGGGTCCCTCCCAGACCCTATATTTGGAAATGTCAAGGCCGACGGACGCACAAAGTTTCATTGCTGGAACGTTTACACTGGCGATGACGACGATGCCGGATGAGCTCACTGAAGGGTGGACCCGCTCGATGGGGCTCAATATGGCCCGTGTAAGCCCAAAATGCCCCACGGGAAACACTTAGGTTGGGGTAAAAAACTTTTGTAATAATCTCTATTGTACTGTGGCCTTTCAAGGCGTTATGATAAATGAAATTTGATTTTACCGACCCTCATCAACTTGTTTTTGATATTTGGCATCGAGGGATCAGGGGGAGACGAAATACTGCCCGATCCCCCATTTCTCACTCATAGTTGTGGTCGAGATAGCAGGGACGTGGGACTGGGAAGCCCCACTTTGGCTCGGAAATCAAGTCGAAGGCTGACGACTGGGTCGAGGGACCCGGAGAGCCTGGTAATGGTTGACGTTTTGCCTTCCAATGTCATTAATGGCGATCAGGCATTTCGTCTTCCCTAGGTCATTAATACGCCCAATCTGAAGGCTATATAACCCTCATCCCCTCATCAGAAATCTCCTCACTTCACCATGAGTTCTCATCGTCGGTGACTCTTCTGCCACCTTCTAACAATTGGGGGTAAGCGAGTATGATGCTGTTTTATCCCCAGTTGCCAGCGGGTGAAAGGAGGGTCGGTCCCGGAGTACGGGGCTCGGGGCGCTTGTCGTAGGTGAGCACCCTAAATGAAACTTTTGCTCGAAGCCCTCGACCAGTGGCTTTTCTCCCATTCTCTAACAATTGGGGGTAATGTCTATAGGTGTTGTTTATCCCCAGTTGCCAGCGGGTTAAAGGTGAGTCGATTCGTGGTCCGGGGCCCGGTGGTTCTTCGCCGTGGGCGATGACCGTAAATCTTAACGAAGCTTTTGGGTACCAAGTTCAGTTGAAGTACTAGTGGATTATCTAAGTACTAGCTTATTTTGATGAATTCATCCTAGGTGCTTGATCTCCATGCGGGTGTCGTCCGAGCCGAGGGCTAGGGGTCGAGAGACTGAAGGGTCCCTCGTGGATGCTCAAAATCCATGCCGAGTATCGAGCCCCTCAGCTTGTGAGAAAGCTAGGGCATTGCTCGTGGCGTGGGTCGAATGTCGAGCCCCCAGCTTGTGAGAAAGCTAAGGCGTGGCTCGAGGTCATTGCCGAGCGTCGAGCCCATATATCTTAAGAGAGCTAGGGCATGTCTCGAGGTAAATGCCGAGCATCAAGCCCATATAGCTTGAGAAAGCTAGGGTGTGGCCCGAGGTCAATATCGAGCATCGAGCCCATACAGCTTGAGAAAGCTAGGGCGTGGCTCGAGGTCAATGCCGATCGTCAATCCTCTGTGCCTGGAGAAAGCTAGGGCATTGCCCTCAGCATATGCTGAATGTCGAGTCCCCCAGCTTGTGAGAAAGCTAGGGCGTCGCCCGCAACTTATGCCGAATGTCGAGCCCCCCCAGCTTGTGAGAAAGTTAGGGCATTGCTCGCAGCGTATGCTGAATGTCGAGCCCCCCATCTTGTGAGAAAGCTAGGGTATTGCCCGCAGCGTATGCCGAATGTTGAGCCCCCCAGCTTGTGAGAAAGCTAGGGCGTTGCCTGTAGCATATGCCGAATGTCGAGCCCCCAGCTTGTGAGAAAGCTAGGGTGGGCTTGAGGTCATTGTCGAGTGTCGAGCCCATACAGCTTGAGAAAGTTAGGGCATGGCTTGAGGTTAATGCCGATCGTTGAGCCCCCATGCTTGGAGAATGCTAGGACATTGCTCGCAGCGTATGTCGAATGTCGAGCCCCCAAATTGTGAGAAAGCTAGGGCGTGGCTCGAGGTCATTGCCCAGCATTGAGCCCATACATATTGAGAAAGCTAGGGCATTGCTCGAGGTCAATGCTGACCATAGAGCCCCCATGCTTGGAGAAAGCTAGGGCATTGCCCGCAATGTATGCCGAATGTCGAGCCCCCCAGCTTGTGAGAAAGCTAGGGCGTGGCTCGTGGTCATTGCCGATCATCGAGCGCCCATGCTTGGAGAAAGCTAGGGCATTGCCCGCAGCGTATGTCGAATGTCGAGTCCCCAACTTGTGAGAAAGCTAGGGCGTGGCTCGAGGTCATTGCCGAGCATCGAGCCCATACAGTTTGAGAAAGCTACGACGTGGCTCGAGTTCATTGCCGATCGTCGAGCCCCATACTTGGAGAAATCTAGGGCATTTCCTGCAGCATATGCCGAATGTCAAGCCCCCCAGCTTGTGAGAAAGCTAGAGCGTGGCTCGAGTTTATTGCCGAGCGTCGAGCTCATACAGCTTGAGAAAGCTAGGGCGTGGCTCGAGGTCAATGCCGAGCATTGATCCCATACAACTTAAGAAAGCTAGGGTGTGGCTCGAGGTCACTGCCGAGCGTCGAGCCCATACAGCTTGAGAAAGCTAGGGCGTAGTTTGAGGCCATTACCGAGCATTGAGCCCATATAGCTTAAGAAAGCTAGGACATGGCTCGAGGTCAATGCCGATCGTTGAGTCTCCATGCTTGGAGAAAGCTAGGGTGTTTTCCGCAGCGTATGCCGAATGTCGAGCACCCCAGCTTGTGAGAAAGCTAGGGCGTTGCTCGCAGCGTATGCCGAATTCACAAAAAATTGGACAAAATAAATAAAAAAAGGGGGAAGAAACAAAGATTACACTTTATTTTTTCTATCATTCTATGTTTACACAAAAAGAGGGGCACGTAGTGCCGATTACAGGAGGTCGGTTACATAAGTTCGGTCACAAAAGGAGTTTAGTCATCCCCTTCGAGGAACTTGATAAGGTGACCCGCATTCCAGGGCTTCTTTACTATTCTTCCCCCCAGGTCTTCGTATCGGTACGTGCCAGAGCATACCATTTCGGAGACCTTATACGGGCCCTCCAAATTAGGGGCCAACTTTCTCTTGTTGCTGGGGTGGGATACCGCTAGCTTTCTAAGCACGAGATCACCGTGCTTGATGTCAGTGGGAAGACCTTCTTGTTATGATATCTCTCGATCCATTGTTGGTATATACTTCTTCTTCTGATGGATTTTTCCTTGACCTCGTCGATTAGATCCAAGTTGGCTCTGAGGTCTGTTGAGTTGTTCACCTCGTTGAAGGCCATGATCCTGGGCGATGGGAGCTCGATCTCTAAGGGGATAACCGCCTCAGTGCCATAGGTTAGGTTGAATGGTGATTCGCTCGTGGGGATTCTCTTAGTTGTCCGGTGTGCCCAGAGTACGCTCGGTAACTTTTTGACCCACAGCCCCTTGGGTGAATTATTCAACTGCTTCTTGAGGCCGTCAAGGATTTGATGGTTTGCATTTTCGGTCTGGTCGTTTGATTGAGGATGACATATCGATGAGAAGCACTGCTGAACACCGATGTCTTCACTGAATTTCTGAAAGTTCTTGCCTGCAAATTGGGACCCGTTAGCAGTGATGAGTACTTGCGGGATTCCGAACTGACAGATGATGTGCTTCCAGCAAAATTGTTGAGTTTGGTGTTCTGTGACAGTGGTCAGGGGCTCTGCATCGATCCACTTGGTGAAGTAATCGATGGTCACCACCACAAACTTTCTTTTTCCCGTCGCTTTTGGGAAGGGGCGACCAAGTCCATCCACCACATGACAAAGGGGGTTGGACTGGCCAGGGAGATGAGGTAAGCTTGTGGAAGCCGCTTCACCGAGGAGAATCTCTCGCAAGGGCCGCACCTTTTTACGAGGTCCTGAGCGTCTTGTAACATGGTCGGCCAGTAGAATCCGTGATTTAGGGCTTTTCTGGTGAGCGACCTGCTCCCCATGTGGCACCCCCCCGATTCCCTCGTGTAGTTCCTTCAGTTCGTACTTGGCCTCATCAGGGGCCAGGCAGCAAAGGTAGGGTCTTCCGTCTACCATTGTGTATGAGTGTTTGAAGAATGTCCCATTTATTATGATGAATCTTTCTGAATGGATTCTGGTCCTTCTTACCTCAACCCATTCTTGAGGAAGGTCACCCTCCGCCAGAAACATTCGGATAGGAGTCATCCAGTTTTCCGGTTGAGGTTCGGTGGCAAGGTAGAGGGCCTCAGGGAGGTCGATGCTAGGCTTGAGGAAACTTCGATTAGGACGGTGTGGTCGTGGCCTTCGAAGGACGATGAGGCGAGTTTTGACAAGGAGTCAGCCTGGGCATTTTGCTCCTTAGGGATTCGTTCCACCGAGGTGAAATCTAAGGTAGTTAGGAGTTGCTGGACTAGCGCCAAGTATCGGACCATCCAAGCGTCACGAGCCTCATACTCTCCGGTGATCTGGTTAACCACAAGCTGTGAGTCGCTAAAGGCCCTGACTTGCCTTGCCTCAGCCTTATGTGCTAGGGTGAGCCATGCGATCATAGCTTCATATTCTGCCTCGTTGTTAGAGGCGGGGAAGTTTAGACATAGGGAATACTGGAGGATGAAGTTGTTGTCGGGACCTTTGAGGATGACGCCCGCGCTGCTTCCGACTTCGCAAAATAAGCTGTCGACATAGACTTCCCAAATCGGATCTCCTTCTTGAATTTTGGACAGTTCGGAGACGGTGCACACCGTGATGAATTCGGAAAGGGCATGCCCTTTAATGGTTGTCCTAGGTTGATAGCTGATGTCGTACTGGCTCAGTTCTATCGACCACTTGACTAAGCGGCAAGAATTTTTTGGCGTGTGAAGGACAGACTTGAGGGGTTGGTCCGTAAGGACCTGGATTGAGTGGGCCTAGAAATAAGGACGGAGCTTTCGTGTGGCCATGATCTACATCTTTGTGTAGTCTCAGCCGAGAGCAGGACTTTGCGGACATAGTAGAGAGGTTTATGAACCCCATCTTCTTCTCGGACGAGCACGACACTAAGTGCATTTTCCGAGGCTGAAAGGTATAACAAGAGGGGTTCGCCCGGTTCGGGTCTGCTCAGAAGTAGGGGTTGGAGAGGTAGAACTTTAGCTGGTCACACGCCTGTTGATGGGGGTCGCCCCATTCAAAGCCTTTCGCTCATCGCAGAGCCTTGAAGAAGGGGAGTGACTTCTCTCCCGACTTGGAGAGGAAGCGGCTAATGGTCGCCAGTCTTCCGTGATCCGTTGAACCTCCTTAATATTTCTGGGATGGGCCATGTCGATTATGGCCTGGATCTTCTCGAGATTTGCCTCTATGTCGCGCGGGCTAACGACGAACCCGAGAAATTTTTCCGAGGAGACGCTGAAGGCATACTTGGCGGGATTGAGCCTCATGTTGTGGCACCGAAGGACGTCAAAGGCTTCCTCGAGGTCGGCCACATGGTCCTGCCCTCGTCGACTCTTGACGAGCATGTCGTCGACATATACCTCCATGGTACGATCGATCTGTTCTTTGAAAACTCGGTTGACGAGTCTCTGGTAGGTGGCTCCGGTGTTCTTAAGCCCGAAGGGCATGACCCGGTAACAGTAGAGACCTTGGTCGGTAATGAATGACATCTTAGCAATGTACGGAGGGAACATCCGGATTTGGTTATAGCCTGAAAAGGAACCCATGAAGGTTAGTAGCTCATGACTCGACGTTGCGTCGATCAGAGCGTTGATGCTTGTGAAGGGGAAAGAATCTTTGGGGCACGCCTTGTTGAGGTCCGTGAAGTCTATACAGATCCTCTAGCTCCCACTGGACTTCTTCACCATCACGGTGTTTGCCAGCCATTCGGGATAGCTAACCTCTTTTAAAACCGGGCGGACAACAGTTTGTCCACCTCCACGTTTATTGCTTGTTGCCTTTCTGGGGCGAACTTGCGTCGCTTCTGATGGATTGTCTTGGAACCCGGGTGAATGCTCAGCTTGTTCATGATTAGGTCCTTGGAAATCTAGGGCATGTCGGATAGGGTCCAAGCGAAGAGGTTGATATTGCGGCGAATACAATCAATTAGGGTTGGTCTCAGATCGGGGGAAAGGGATCAGCTCACACGGAACCACTTAGACTTGTCTTCTGCCTCGAATGAGACCTCCTCCAATTCGTCCGCGGGTTCCGACTCGGACTGGTTTCTTTCAGGTGGATGCTCGACTGCATCAAGGGGAAACACCCCGCCTCCTACCGCTGTTATGTAGCACGAACGTGCAGACTCTTGATTCCCTCGGACAACACAGACCCAGAGGTCAGTGGGGAACTTCAGCTTCAAGTGGTAGGCCGAGGGGACTGCCTGAAATGAGCAGAGATCGGGTCGGTCGAGAATGGCGTTGTATGCCACCTTGACGTTGACCACCATAAAGTCCATTGATTCGGTCCGTATGTTGGGGGTCGTACCAGCTATTACATCCAGTGTCATGATCCCTTCGATTTGTACGGGAACGCCCGAGAACCCATAAAGGGTGTACCCGACCAGTTTTAGCTTATCCCAGGGGAGCTTGAGGTTTTCAAATATTTCCAAGAAGAGGATGTTGACTGAGATTCCGTTGTCCACGAGAATTCAGCGGACTTCAAAGTTTGCCATGACGAGGCTAATGACGAGGGCATCGCAGTGCGGGAGCCGGACGCCCTCCAGGTCTTCTCCGAAGAAGGAGACTGCTCGCTGCTGAACCTGGGGGGATGGTCTCGGACAGAGTTAACTTTTCGCAGGAAGGCCTTACGGGAAGTGTTGGATTCCCCTCCCATGGGTCCGCCATGGACGCAGTGTAGAATGACCTTCCATCTAATCTCCTCGGGCTCGAGGCCCTGCTCGGGTCGCCGGTTGATCGTTCGAGGGGGAGGCTAAAGCCTCGAATCCCTCCGGTCTCTTGGGTTGGCCCGGGTGAACTCCCTCAGGTACCCTCGCTAGATGAGGGCATCGATCTCATCTTGGAGGGCACGACAGTTGTCCATCTCGTGCCCATTGTCTCGGTAAGCGGTAGTAGAATCTCTGATCCCCCGCTTCTTGTTGTTGCTCGGTTGAGGAGAGAGTCGGACGATCCCTTTTTCCTTGATCTCCAAGAGGATGGCTGATACGTTCTGGGTCAGCGGCGTATATCTTTCAAAACAGGGGACCAGATGAGGCCCTTTCAGACCAGCTGCATCTTTCGTGGCTTTCTTGGCGTGCTCAGCGTCGTTTGCCTTGCGCTTCCCTTTGATCGTGGCTTCTTTGGTGCCCTAAAGGTGTAGGGCCTCTTCCATTCGAATGTACTTTTCGACCATGTTAAGAAGGTCGAAAAAGTGGATGGGTGGTTTCTTGGCTAAGGAAGCCTTGAGCTGGCCGTGGCGAATATTGTGTCAGAAAGGTGCGGAAGTGACGCCCGCGTCGAGAGAGGAGACCGACTTTGCCTCGGCGGTGAACCTCTGAACGAACTTGCGGAGTGGTTCCCCTTCCTTCTGTCTGAGGTCCAGAAGGGACGCGCTCGTCTTTTCGACCTTTCTGCTGGTCACGAAGTGGGCTAGAAAGCTTACTTCTAACTGGTTGAACGAGAAGACCGAGCCGGGGATGAGCTTCGAGAACCATTCCATGGTCAGACCACGCAAGGTGGCAGGGAAAGCGCGGCATAGGAGAGGATCCTATGCGCTGTGAATCAGCATGAGGGTTTTGAACCCTCCCATGTGATCAGCAGGATCTAGTGGGCGGGTCGATCCGTGGGATTCACCGCCCCTGGCTTTTGACCGAGGGTAGGATTTTTTGCGCGCCTCGGTCCTAGGATCACCTCGGAATGCTTGGAAGACCTCGTTCCTAAAGTTTTGGAACTTGGCCCTCGTGACTGGGGCTTGCTCCACCAGGTCACGCGAGGGTAAAGGTCCTCGGGGTGAGTGGTTGTGTCCTGATTCTCGTTCTAGGGTCGGCTGTCTGCCATGGTTCGGGACCGAGTTGGAAGCGGGCCCTCCCCTTGTTCGACTGGCCTGCCAATTCTGGATGACGCGCAACAAATCAGTCGTGACTGAGTGAGAAGTGCTTGGTCCGGGTCCGGCTACGCCATTGACCCGCGGTTGGTTAAAGTCCTGGGCGTCCGTGCGGCTGTGAAGGGGAGGAGGGTCAGGACGACGTCCAGAGGTGACAACCCTTCTGGCTTTGGGAGCCATGAAAGAGCTTGGATTCGAGATGGCGTCCTTGGCTGGGATCGGACCGGCGTCAGTACCTAATGTTTTCCACCTACGGCACCAACTTGGTGCTGCTTTGGGTGTGGGGGCAACAAGTGTGAGTTGTTGTAATTTGTGAAGCGGAAGATGCGGTATTGGTGCTGATCCAATCCTTAGCTGTAGGATCGGTTCGGGGGTAGCAGGAGGGAGGCCGGACACTCGGCTCGGACTTTTGTACCTGCACACTGCCTAGAAATACCGGGAGAAGTCTCGGCGACAGGCCCTCCGACGATCTAGTCAGTCACTGAGAAAGTAACAATAGCTAGGGTTCAGGTGGGAAAAGATTTATTACCTGTGAAAGTGGAGAGGGGGTCTGATATTTATAGGCAGGGAAAAACGGATCTTGGCCGTAACGGGCCGGGTCGGACTCGCTTGCCGGTGGACCTGAGATGGCATAAACCCGTTGAATTTATTTAACTTGATAGTCATAAAGGAGCGAAATTTGAGGGGATCTGATGACTCTAATGGGGCTACGTCATCTACACCATATCAATCATATCATAGTATTAAGTCTCAGTTAAGATGTATTAATGACCGAGTCTGATTGAAAATTTGGATGTCGATATTTCCAAGATGTCTATATAAGATAACCTTCCTTGAAGTATCAGATAACCTTCCTTGAAGTATCAGTCATCGGTAAGATCTATGTATTGATGGATGGGTTTTCTGACATACACTGATACACATACTGGATACAATCCCAATTCTACTTCTATTAAATTTATCTGCCATGATACAAATTTCACTTCTAGACATCTACCCTAATTAGATTCTTTTACATAGCACATTTATCAAAAACCTAATGTTAGTCCTCATGTGTCATTAAAGCTTCCTAAATTTAAGCACAGGCAACTACTTTTCCACACGTACACACGTAGCTCTTCATATCTTGAAGTATTCTCTAAGAGATGATTTATGCAAACATTATTATATTATAACATTACTCACATTGGGGAAATTAAAGAAGACAGAAAACAGATATTAAGGCTAAAAAAAAACAATTGAGAAAATTAATAGTTTTTTTTTTTTTTTGAGGAAAAGGTGGGATAATGCCACCCTGTTTCATTAATAAGTGATTAATAAACAACCCCGAGGTCTCGGGAAAATAGAAGTACAGTGCAGGAAATAAAACATAACCCCCAACAAAACCCTGGGGGGTGGGTAACATCCTCTAGTCTAAAGGTAACCAAAACAACAAAGTACTAAGGCCTGATACAAAATATGAAGAGGTGAGGCGGTTGTCCACTCATCAGTCCAGTGTTGGCCCGAACTCAATCTCCTCGTCGTCATAATCCTCCACCTGGAAAACCCTTGCAATTCTCCCTCTGGCTCCTGAGGCAGCAGCTGTAGCCCAAAAGGAAATAAGATGCATGATATGAGTAAGGTTACTAGAAATAGAATTACATGAAGCACGGAAATAAAAATTGTTCCTATCTAGCCATAACACCCATGTGGTTGCCGCAATAGCAATAAACCATGCATCTTTCATATCGTGGCGGGAGGATGCGAATCTGGACCCGACCCACAATTCCTCATAGTCTCTTGGGTAATCACTTGTCCCCAGTGCTCTCAGCATCTCTATCATGACGGCCTTGCTTCTGGCGCAGTGAAGAAACAGATGATTCAGATCTTCCACGAGTACATTGCAGAATCCACAATTGGTCGCAATGTGAGGTTGCCTCTTGGCTAGGTTCTCTCTAGTGAGTATGGCGTTGTTGAGTACAAGCCAGAGGAAGACTCTAATTTTCAGAGGAGCTTTAGTCTTCCATAGAACCGTTGCCCAGCTGGGTCTGCACCCTCGGTAGTGGATCCGGTGGTAAAGTGATCTAACCGAAAACATTCCCTTGTTCTCGAGTTCCCAGCGCATGTGATCTGGGCCTTGGGTACATCTCACCCCAGATTGGGCTATGCGCGCTTGGAGATCGTGCAGTTGGTGTAGCAACCTTGGGGAGAGAGTTCCTTGGAACGGCGGTCTCCACGTTCCCCTTTTCCAAGCTTCCGCCACCGAGATATTCGGTCGATTTGTTTTAGCAAACAGCTCTGGGAATTCTCCCTTAAGAGCATGATGACCGCACCACTTATCCCACCAGAATCTGGTGGTTCGACCATTGCCGATCAAAGATGAGGTTGCAGAGTTGAAAGGTCCGCTGGCTTTCGCCACTCCTTTCCAGAAGCGGGAGGCTTTGGATCCTACTCGAAAGCCTAAACTTCTCGTTCCCTTCCCTCGGAGGTAAGGTTGGATAAAGTCCTGCCAACCTTCTCCGCCGTGGTGAAATACTTTCCACCACCACTTTCCCAGAAGTGCCAAATTCATATCTCTGAGGTCAATGATGCCTAACCCTCCGTGCCTCTTTTTCATGCATGCGATATTCCATCTAATAAGGTGGTAGCCTCCTTTATTTGAGTCTGCACCTTTCCATAGGAATCTCTTCCTGACACGGTCAATCCTTTGGATCACCCACTTTGGGAGTTCAAAGAAGGACATGTAGTAAATGGGCAGATTGGATAACACCGAATTGATGAGTATCACTCTGCCCCCGAGAGAGAGAGATTTTCCTTTCCAGCCGGATAGTCTGTCCTCCACCCTGTCAATAATAGGCAACCAGTCAGCTTTAGTGAGCCTCCCTGGACGGAGCGGCAGCCCAAGATACTTGATTGGGAATTCTTCTATTGCATAGTTGAGAATGGTGGCATGCTCCCTGGTTTCCGCTTCTGATAGTGAGATGGGGATTAACGCACTTTTGTGGAAATTAATTCTAAGTCCAGACCAGGCTTCGTAGCAGTAAAGTACCCCTTTGAAGCATATAGTTTCCATTCTAGTCCCATTTCCAAAGATTAGGGTGTCGTCAGCATATTGGAGAATCGTGCAACCCTGATTGTCAGTACTGCTGGCCACCGGCGAAATCCACCCTTTTCTCTGACAATTGTCAAGCATTCCTCTGAGCACATCCGCTACAATAGTGAAAAGAAGAGGGGACAGCGGGTCCCCCTGACGGAGTCCCTTCTTGCATGGGAACGACGGACCTGGTCTCCCATTCACTGAAATTGCCGTTTTGCTAGAGTGTAAACATTGTTTGATCCATCTAATCCATTTGTCCCCAAAACCTCTCCCCCTGAGAGCCTCTAGCAAACATTCCCAGTCCACAGAGTCATATGCCTTCTCAAAATCCAACTTGAGGAGGAAGTTCTTGGAGTTGTTCTTGTGGCAATGGTGGATAACTTGTTCGGCATTAGCCACGCAGTCTAGGATACATCTGCCCTTAATGAACCCCGTCTGTGTTCTACTGATGAGACAATCCATAATGCCTCCCAAGCGGATAGCTAGGACCTTAGTGATGACCTTAGCCGAGCAGTTTATCAAGCTAATTGGTCTAAAATCCCCAACGCACTTAGAGTCCTCCCGTTTGGGTATCAACACAACTTCTGCAAAGTTGAGCATTCCCAACCTTAGGTTATTGTGAAAGAATTCGGTCATCATATCCATAAATTCTCCTTTGATTTCTTCCCAGAACACTTGGAAGAACAACATAGGAAAGCCATCTGGCCCAGGCGACTTGTCAGCTCCCATCTGGTCAATGGCCGTTTTGACCTCAGACTCCGTGAAGGGCTCCTCCAAGGAGGAAACAGATTGAGCTGTAGCCATCTGATACTCTTGCCAGAAGTCCTCACCCATAGGGATCCTAAAGTCATTCTTCTTCCCAAAGAGGTCCTTATAGAATGATTGGAAGGTAGAGGAAATGACCTTATCATCCTGCGTTGCTCCTGTCTCTGTCTGAATTGATAGGATAAGATTGGATCTCCTTCTTGCACTTGCGACCCGATGGAAGTAGGCCGTATTCGCGTCTCCCTCTTTGAGCCACGAAATCCTGGATCTCTGTTGCCATTTGATCTCTTCCAGTCTATACAGATTGGCAATGTTATCACGAAGTACCAGTAGCCTGTTTCGTTCCTCCTGCGAAAGAATTCTAGTTTCTTCCACCCTCTCAAGCTCATCAATTTCTTCCAGAAAGGATTCTTTATCACGCCAGCTGTTCGCGAATCTAGACCGGTTCCATCTACAGAGCCTCTTTCTCAGTCTACGAATTTTTCCGCACCATCGAGCAGCCGCGTCCCTGCCTGCCATGGGAAGAGCCCAGTTCTCCATAACCAAATGGTGGAATCCCTGAATTTCCAGCCAGGCCTTTTCAAATCTGAATTTCCTAGGTTTGCGAGCTCCCCGATTCCCCACCTCGAGGAGGATCGGGGTGTGGTCTGAAGTTGGCCTAGGGATCGTTCTGGCCGAAGCTAGAGGAAATAAAGCTTCCCAATCCAAAGAGACAAGAATCCTGTCTAACTTGGCCATAATCGGATTCGCTTGTAAATTAGACCAAGTAAAAAGTCTATCATTGATTGGAATATCAATCAGCTCAAGCTCCGTGATAACTCTATTGAACTCCTCTCGGTGCCTGTCGCTAGCGCCTCTTCCCTTGTGCTCAAAAGCAAATCTAGTGATGTTGAAATCCCCACCCACAATCCATGGTCCTGACCAGCGCTGACGGATGTAGGTCAGTTCTTGCCAGAAGGTCTCTCTATCTGTGGCCACGTTCGGCCCATAGACCACAGTCACCGTCTGCATCCAATCATCGGAACGACGCTTCAGTCGGGCAGTCAATGAGAACGTCCCACAGTGCTCCTCTTCGCAGGAGAAAAGATCCGAATTAAATCCTATAGCAATCCCCCCTGAGGCACCGACAGAGGGGCGTAGCAACCACTCCTTAATCCTGGTGCCACCAACTCTTTTGAGTTTAAGCCCATGCTGGAGTTTGGTCTCCTGCAGCCCAACTACCTCCGCCTTGGAATTGTTAATGACATCCCGCACCATACCCCTCTTACCCCTATCCCCCAGACCCCTAACGTTCCAAAATAGTGTATTCATTGGGGAGATGTGTTCAGAGAAATCGTTGAGGAGGGCGTAGGGCCGGCTACATCCTCGAGGATGATAGTCGACTCCTTGCCGACTCCAGAAGCGTAATCATCCAGTGATCTAACTCTTTGAGATTCCCAACCCCGAATTTTATTGAGGAGTAAGGCGATACGCTCAGTGTCCCAAACTTCTAACCCACATGTGAGTGCTAGATATAAAACATCAGAATCTGACATGCAATTTAAAATAGAAGCTAAATAACCAGTCGTACCTCCATCGTCGTGCTTGGTGGCCTTGGCTGCGGCAGCGACCTCAAGATAGTCATCCAAGGACTCCACATGAGCCCTCTTGGTAGATCGCTGAACTCTAAATCCAACCGCTCTGCGGAGCAGTCCCGAGCTATCTCCCGGAGCTGAGTCTGGGATAGTGGACCGGACAATCTCTGGCGAGGTCTCCCTCTGGGTGTTAATGATGAACTCCGAGTCCTCAGAATCCTCCTCAGAGAAATCTACATCAAGATTCAGCCGTCCTTCCCGATCCTCATCACTGTCTGTGAGAATAGACCCAGCAGTAGGCGCTCTCACTCCGGACCCCTCGTTGGGCCCGTCGCACAAAGGATCAGTAATAACATTGGACTCAGCTATTGCGGTCCCCTCGATGGGCCCGCTCTCAATTTGGGGAATAGTCGTGGCGTTCGAGTCAATGGACTTGCAACCTCCTGTACCATCAGAAGTCAAAATGGACACCTCTTTGTGCCCACTATTACCAATAAAAGGCCCACTTGTAGGCCCATTAGAAGAGTCAACAGTAGGACAGTTACCCACCACTGCTCCGCGGCACAACATACCGCTTCCCTCGATCGACGTGCTCCTCGAATTGATCAGCCGCTCTGGGTGAGCTGTCGTCTTTTGATAAGGGGGTGGGTTGGTGGGTGCTGCGCAAGGTAGGTCTACTTCAGATGGGAGCCTACCCATCCGCACATGTTGAACACGTGGCATCGCGTTATTGGAGGGGGTGTAGGTGGGTTCAACAAGAAGAGGGTTCACAACTTCTGGCGTTAGAACCGGAGCAACTCTTCGCCTCTCTTTGTCTTGGATACAGCAGCCAGGCGGTAGTTGTACTGCTATCTCTCCTTCTTTCCTCATTAACGTCACTTTAGCACCAACCGTAGTGTTGAGCGCTTTCAAATGGCTGCTCTTTTCGCTCAGGTTGATGCTAACCACCCCCAAAATGCTCCTCCCTGCTTCTCTACTTTCCCTGCTCTCTGTTCCCACCTTCCCCCCTTCAGAAAGCTGCACCCCGTCACCTACCCCTTCCGCTCTCAGGTCGCACGCCAGAGCTCTTTCCACCCTGGTTTTGGACAACTATGAGCTCGATTCTCTTTCCAGCGTCAGATCTGGCAGCTGTCCCCTCTGCAACTCAGGGGCTTCTTTTTCTTTAACCGGAGCAAACCAAAGTTTCTCTACCCACTCCCTGGTAGACAGTTGTCCTTGCTTTGTCGCCTTCCCCAACTCTGTCGATTTGCTGCCAGACTCTGAGCCACCTGCGCTCTGTGGTTGCTTTTGACTCGCCTTTTGACTCGCTTTTGAGAAAATTAATAGTTGATAAACTTCACTGATATATATTGAGTATATTGACCGAACCATTGAGAGAAAACAGATAGAGGCCAAAAAAACAATTGAAAAAATTAATGGTTGATGCACTTTATTGATATAGATTATATTGACTGAACCATACTTAAACTGTTTATCATTTGTTGTTTTCTCTTGTATTAATTATTTCAATGTTTAGTCTTTTGTTGATATTGGCCTGCATGATCAGTTAACCAGTTTTACTTTTCCATAGCAAATACCCTTGAAATTATTATGACATAGCCGTGCACAGATGATCATATTTGATGAGACAAACAGCTAGTTAGAGAATCTCTTTATTTATGAACATACCATATAAACCTACATATTCCTTGATCTTAGCCTTGAACTAAGCTAAACATGCCACATATTCTCTCTAATTCATTACATTAATAGGGAGATTATTGAAGCCCTCCACCACCATAAAATACATACATATCTTCTAGGTATATAATAATGGCTAGACTAGAAAACAAACAAACAAGATACCAAATTTGCATGTTAGTTCCACCTCTCACTCTTTAGGAGCCAGTACCCTCATGCTCTCATGTGGAGGTGCCTACAAATTTGATTAGAAAATATATGTAGACGTAACTTTGATTCAACGAGCAGCATGTTCTTCTTTCCCCTTCTCACCTTTGTTATTATATATTCAAATCTTGAATTTTTACGTATTAATCCTCACCTAATTTGATATTCACATATTATTCTCCGAACAAATTAGTATCGCTGCCATTAGATGAGTGAAGGCGTGCATGAAAAAAATACATGGAGGCCTAGATATTATCGATCTTCGAGATATGAATCTGACGCTACTGAAAAAATGGTGGTGGAAAGTGTTACACCCTAATGGAGAAGGGTGACAATAATTTGTTCAGGGATATATGCATGGGAATGAAACAACAAATCTAGGCTTCAGGATAGGCCCTCGGGTATCCTGGTTCTGGAAATGCATCACCAAGGCCTATGAACCCTTCAATAGTTGTGTGAAATCAGCTATCGATAATGGCAGATTCACCAGATTCTGGTGGAATAAGTGGTGTTTTGATCATACACTCAGAATCCTGTTCCCCGATTTATATGAGTAAGCGTTACAACCACACTACACGGTGGCCGCAGCCTGAAAAAGAGGCTCCTGGAAACCAATTTTCAAACAACCGCTTGACCTAGGTTCTCAGCTTAGACTAACGGAACTTCAGACCTACATCACAAACGCTGGAATTGGTTGCTCTCAGGGTCCAGATAAGAAGCTCTGGGGATTGGAGAAGAACGGCAAGTTCACGGTTCGCTCCATGTACAACCGCATCCATTTTAGGGGATGTATTCCAAAGTGGTCAGCCGTCATCTGGAGAACTAAAGATCAAAGCTTTCTTATGGTTGGTATTAAATGATGCGATCCTGACTAGGAAAAACCTAGCTAAGCGCTAACCGAATGTGAACCCTCAATGCGGGTTCTGCCACGCTGCCCTGGAGACTAGAGACCACATTTTTCTACAGTGTCCTAGGAGCAAAGTGGTGCTCATTGAGGTTCTCAGTGCTCTAGGGACAACTCAATATCCTAGTACATACGAGGACCTGTGGGTAGGTCCAAAGTTCGCCTCAGAGAGGAGTTCTATGGGAGAAGCGTGGTATATCGCTATCGCCGCATTGACCTGGGTTCTTTGGCTAGACAGAAACAATCTTTACTTTCGTAGAACTTGTAATAGTATTTCTGGCAATTTGACTCACATTATGCATCTCATTTCATTTTGGGCTACTGTGGCCGCAGCAGGTCCCAGAAAAAGGATTGCGAACGTATTCGAGGTCCAGGAGTTTGATGATGAGGAGATCGAGATCGGACCGACGATAGACTGATAGCCAGCACAACCTTCTATGATCATAGATACCCACCACCCCAAGGTTTTTTTTTTTTTGATTAAAAGATGACCGAAGTCATCGCTTCATTAAAAAGAACTTAACGAAACAGAAATAGGAAATACATAGAGCCCGCAGGAGAATAATACCCAAAAACATCTAATCCGGGCAAAACTTCCCAAACATCAAACAAAATACATGATAGTAATAAAGCATCTAATACATCCGACCCACATCTGGGACCCACTGCCAAAAGTGAACAGTCCCCCTGCTTGCTGGCTACTCTGCCCCCTTTCCTGGACGCATCTTCTTCCTGGATCTGTTGAGACCGGTCCATTCATAACGACAAATGTGAATTTTTTGCATCAACGAGGAAAGAGAATGACGGACGCTATTGAAACAAAAATCGTTGCGGTCTAGCCATAGGTTCCACAACACGGATGCCACAACTATTTCCCACTCTAGTCTAACCTCTTTTGTAAACCTGTTATTTCTAAGAACCCCCCAAACCTCAGCACTAGACCCCGAACAGTGTAACACTCCGAACGAGATACCCACTTCCCCCCAGACCCATCTAGCTCTATGACAATTGAATAAAATATGGTTCGTATCTTCATCTTCGGACATACAAGTAGTACATAACCCACTTTCCACGATTCTCCGCTTTCTCAAATTAACCCTGGTTAGAATTGCATCGTTCTCCACCAACCAAAGGAAAACTTTAACTCTGGAAGGAGCGCTAATACCCCAAATCACCTCCGTAATCTCGTTTCTAATACCGCCATCATTAAGCCTTTTGTATAGGGAAGAAACTGAGAATTTTCCATTGGCCTCCAACATCCACCTTCTCTCGTCTTCCGACTGTTGGGTGTAATTCCCTTCTATCCGAATGAAATTATTGACCATTTGCAATTGATCGATCTCGACCTGTTCAAGTGTATCCTTTACCTCAAGTCTCAATTTGAAGTTCTTCCAAACGTCGGAGACCAACGAATCTTTGTTCAGAACTGCTTCTGCCGCTGCAGGGAAAAGGCTCATAAGCAAATTACTACCGCACCACTTGTCTTTCCAGAATCTTGTTTTCGTGCCATCTTTTACCCTACAAAGAGTATTGTTGTGGTAAACCTCTCCCGTTCTGTATACCCCTTTCCAAAAGAAAGATTTTCTATTATGGATGCTCTTTCCCCCAAATCTGAATTTCCTCCTTGTCCTGTAATTAGTAAGAGACTTACACCACCAATTATTACGTTGTATAGCCAACTTCCACCACCACTTACTAAGTAGAGCCCTGTTCATGTCTCTAAGATTAATAATACCCAACCCTCCGAACTTCTTCCTTTTGCAGATCCTCCCCCAGCTAACGAGATGTATCCTTTCCCCCCCCTCGTTTGTTCCTTTTCATAGAAATCTCCTTCTAAATCTGTCTATCTTGTGGATTACCCATGCCGGTAATTCATAAATAGACATCAGATAAATGGTGATACTGTTGATAAATGTGTTAAGCAATGTGATCCTACCTCCCAACGTAAGGAATTGCCCTTTCTACCCTGCAAGTCTTTTCTCGATCCTATCGATAAGTATTTGCCAGTCTTCCTTAGCAAGCTTCCCTGGCCTGATGGGAATCCCAAGGTACTTAAACGGGTACTCTCCCCTATTGCATCCTAACATCTGTTGAATCATAGGAATGGGGACGGAACAATGCTCGCTCAGCTGAATGACACAACTCTTGTTGAAGTTTACCTTCATTCCAGACCACGCCTCAAAGCACTTCAAAACTGATCCCATCGCTATGATATCCTCTTTAGATGCCTTCCCAAACAATAACGTATCATCCGCATATTGCAGAATAGAAATAGGCTCGGAAAAACCCCTGATATCAATTCCAAAGTGAACCATGTCCTTTGTTCCCGTTGGCAATCATCTCCGGCAATCCATCAGCAACTATAGCAAATAACAACGATGACAAAGGATCCCCCTGACGAAGCCCTCTCTTGCATTTGATCTCTTTACCCTGGGATCCGTTAACGGTAAGGAATGATTTACCACCTCTGATGCAAAGGAATATCCACTTTCTCCACCTTTCCCCAAATCCTTTAAGTAGTAGTGCTTCGTCCACCGAGTTCCATTCAACTGAGTCATAAGCCTTTTGGAAGTCCACTTTAAAAAGGAAACCGTCCGTTTTGTCTCTGCTTGCTCTGAAGACAGTTTCATGAGCCGAGGCCACGCTATCCATGATGTCCCTTCCTTTAATAAAGTCACTCTATGACTGTCCAATAATATCATTAAGTAGAGGCCCCAATCTGTTGGCCAATACCTTGGAAATGATCTTAAAGGAACCATTCAGTAGACTGATAGGCCTGAAGTCCCCAGCCTCTTTAACTTCAGCCTGCTTGGGGATCAACACAATGTTCGCATAGTTCAGACGATCTAGATCTGTTTCCCCCTTGTAAAAATCTCCAACTATTCGCATGAAGTCCCCTTTGATGGTACTCCAATAGAGCTTGTAGAAGAAAATCGGATAGCTGTCTGGACCAGGAGCTTTATCCGATCCCAGGCTATTGATAGCGGAGAGAACCTCTTCTTCTGTGAAAATGCTTTCAATATTATCAGATCCATTAAGCCTAGAATCCAACCACATATTCTGATTCAACGAACACCTATGCTCCCTTCTTTTACCCAAGAGGTCCTTGCATTTATCATGAAGATGCTGTTTAATTCTATCTTCATTCTCGCACCAACCTCCTTCCACCTTAAGCCTAGAAATGTGATTTTTACGCCTACGACCATTTGCCATTTTATGGAAAAATTTAGTGTTGACATCTCCTTCCACCAACCACTGGAATCTTGAGCGTTGCTTCCAATAATATTCCTCCATCTTCCCAATGTGAAGAATGTCTTGTCTATTCCTCCGTAGATCCTCTAATTCAGTCTCTATTAGATCTCTTTCCTCCTCTATGATTTCTAAATGCTCGATCCTCTCTCCTATCTCTTCTTTGAGTCTTTGATTCTGCCCAAATTCCATCCTAGCCCAGAGCTTCAGTTTTGAACGTAATCTCCTGGTCTTTTGAATCCAACATCCCATGGCCGAATCAGGCGTGGTAGGAGCATTCCAGCTTTCCTCAACTATCCTCTTTGTTTCTTCGCACAATGTCCATGACTTCTCAAACCGAAACTGATGTGTATTCCTTCTTTCCCCTTCCCCGCAGTCCAGAGCTAACGGAATGTGGTCAGAAGTAAATCTTATCATCGCTTTGACCTTGGCTAATGGGAAAGCGTCTTCCCATTCTGAGGAAACTAAGATTCTATCTAATTTCGCCAAGGTTGGAACCGCTTGTAAGTTTGACCAAGTGAATTTCCTATTCGAAGGATTGATTTCCACCAACTCTAGATCATCGATCAAGGCATTGAATTTATCCCTATCCCCCCTCGGAGCTCCTCTTCCTAGGTGCTCGAATTGAAACCTTGTGATGTTGAAATCTCCACCCACAATCCACGGACCCTTACACATTCCTCTAATATTCCTAATTTCGTCCCAGAACTGATTTCTTTGAGCTGACTCATAGGGGCCGTAGACTGTAGTCACTGTCTGAATCCTACTATCAGCACGTCTTCTGATAGTAATCGTAATAGAAAATTCTCCCGAAAGTTCATTTATTATCTCGAACACCGTAGGATCCATTCCTATAACTATCCCCCCTGAAAACCCTCGCGACGGTTTAAACCTCCACTCGAAAGAGCCTATACCTTTAATGCTTTGAAAATCAACTATATTAGGAAATTCAACCCTAGTTTCATGAAATGCGCAAATGGAAGGTCTGTATCTAATGATAGTATCACTAATTAGCCTCTTTTTTGATTTCTGCCTCATCCCCCTCACATTCCAAAAAATGTAAAACATTAAAAAAAAACTAAAACCTCTAATCCCTAACCTCTAAATCTCTATTCCCAACTTTATTCAATCTGTCGAGATCTATCCCCTCTAATAATATTGACATGAAACATTTGTTCATCCCTGTTGGACCCCATGGCTAGACCGTACAGACTAGCAAAATAAATGAGAGACTCATCATTTAAAAGATATAATACTGAAAAATGTCCAAAGGAGATACCTTGACAGGCCGAGGTTGGCTCTCTAGTCTTTGCCGCTGCTCTAATCAAATCTTCTTCCCTCGGTCCATTCAAACCCCATTTATCTAACTGTCTCTTGCTCTTTCGCTGCGAATCTCCCATATATTTAACACCGCTACCCCCAGTGCTTTCTCCTACTCCGCCTCCTGCCAGTTCTCTAACCTGTCTTGCCCACTTCTCGTGCTCCGAGTCGTATGCACTTCCCCCGTTACGTATACCTTCCAAAGCCCCTATCATACCATTGATTTGTTCCGAGTCGAACGCATTCTTACTTTGGTCTACTGACTGCTCCGATACACCATGATCGACCGTGTTGCCTTCCTCGATACCATCCATAGCTGCCAAGGGTATATTTTCATTTCCCCCAATATCTTCTTGAATCTCCACAGGGCCCAAATCAGTATTAATCAATTGAGCCTGTGGCCCAATTGCGAACCCCCCTGGCCCATGAAGCCCCTCGTCCACCAAAGGATCGATCAGCAGCAATGGCTCTTGCAGTATTTGATCTTGCGGCCCAAGCCCATGCCCCAGGCCCACATCAACACCCGCCTGTTCTTCTTCCTTTCGAAATTGCGCGCCAAATCCTCCTTCCCGTATGATGGCTTCTATTGCCTTTTGGATCGAGACCTAGATGTCATCCTTCGTCAAGAGCGCAATTTCAGGGACCTCCTTCGAAGTCCGGATATTTGCTTCGTTGCCCACGCTCGTCGCGCTTTTCAAAATCCCTGGCATACTATTACCCCTGACATTGCTCTCTGTCCCTTCGATCAGAGCACTCTTCCCGTCGCGCCACTGAGGTACCGCCTGCCACATAGCTTTCTCCCTATTACCTTTTAGGCGTACGTCTTTTTGGGCGTTGGATTTCAAATTAGAGCCGTACTGGTCATCGATCATGAACCTCTCCTTGAGAGAAGATGAACGGCCAAGATCAAGATCTGAGCGATCGAACGGTCCACCGTCATCGTCTTCCTTCGATCTACCCTGTTCCCCATCTTTTTTTCTGTCATCTGAGCACTCTTCCTCCTCCCGCGTCGAAACTTTCCCAAATGAAACGTTCTTCTTCCTCTCCACGATCAGCTTGGGGGATATGTTGTATTTCTTTGCGACTGCTCTATGTTTCTTTTATCCCACCCACCATGTTCCTGGTGGAGTTTATGTATTTTGTTTTGATTGTAGGACTTTGTAATGGGCTCAGTACTCTGAGTTTGTTTTGTTAATATCTTATTAATGAAATATGGTGGTCAGACTCCACATTTTCTTCAAAAAAAAAAAAAAAAAAAAATGTGAGCGCAGCTGATAGATAGTTCTTACTAAATCTAACTCGAAGTATAGTTTAAACTAAACTTCCACATATGAGATCTTAATAATTCATCGAATATAGGCCGGGGTGATTAAATACGATGAACATATTAGAATGTATAATACTAAATCCTCAACTCTTTGCTTTGGAGTTTAGATCTGTTTATAGGGTTTTTTTCACATAATATTAGAGTAACATCAGGTTCGTGATACAAAATGCTAAACCAGAAAATATACCGTTGCATGCACTTGAAGTCTTGGCATAAAGACAATCCTCTATCTTAACACAACTTTGGAGTTCTGATCCATTGACTATACTGATCTACGGGAAAATATATTTACAAATATAGAAATACTAATAAGTAGAAAACCCTTAATCTTTCAATGTTGTTGGATTTATTCAGGGACGGGCACATGCATGCATGAGATGAGATGAGATGCTGATCAGGCTCAACTGGTGTGGGTCCAATTAGAGCTAGCTTATCTTCTTCCTCTTCTTCTTCAAAAGTTTGGGAAGAAGTAATCAACCAACCAAGAGGCAGCTGAGGTTAGGAAACCAATGGTAGATTGATTGAGAAATTTGTCACCTTAATTTCAGTAGTACCAGAGTTCTCACATGGTCTGTCTTTTATGGAGAAGAAAGAGAAGCACATGGTATGGCATGAGATGACACTGATACAAATTTCTGTAATGAATAACTCACACATAATGTATTTATCAGGCATTAGCTTTGGGGCAGTTTGCAGAAAAATATATATATACTTGAAAATATGATCACTACACTACATTTATACATGTACTAGATTTACCCTTGGGCACTGCCCTTCAGAACGATATAACATATAAAAATCCTTGTAAACAGTAAATCAACAATTATGTAGCTCAAGTTTGAATAGTATGACAATAATTAGTTGTAAATAAAAGTCCATATTTCCATAAGTATATATATATATATATATATATACACACAAACACACACTAGATTTGCCCGTGGGCACGTGCCTACGGCACGTCTTCGGGACGATACAAAACACGAAAAACCTGTAAACAGTAAAACAACAATTATGTAGCTGAAGTTTTAATAGTATGACAATAGTTGTAAATAAAAGTTCATGTTTCCATTAGTATATGTTGAAAAATAATTATAAATGGGGATATAAAATCTAACTTTTTAGAACTTTAAGTGTGGAGTTGAAGAGATATTTACTATTTTCAATGTAACATGTACAAAAAAAAAACATTAAAATTCTTAAAATCTAAATTTCTAAGTAAATATAGAAAGAATGAGAGAGAGATAGGGAGAGAGAGAAAGAGAGAAATATGAAAAAGTGAAGAGAGAAGAGTGAGATAGTAATAAAGTAATAAGTTTTTTTAGTTTTGGGGGAAAAAATTTGATTTTGGAGGAAAAATATGTTTTGTGAGGTTTGATCTAGGCCTTTGATTTTAAGGGGAATTGATTGTGAGACACTTGATAGCGTTCTTTGTAATTTATTATATATATAGAGAACTGATCAGGTGCGAACTGGTTCGCACTTGATCAGCAGCGAACTTATTTATCAGCCGTTGAATCTGGAGTTTGATCATGGATGAGATCCAATGGCCCATATTTCTTCCGCTACTATCACTTAGCGTTGGGGGTAATTTAGTCAAATTCCATATCGTTCCTTTCTTCTCAGTCTCCTCTCTCTCTCTGTTCCTCTTCAGATCTATCTCTCTCTCTCTCCCTCATCGAAGATCCCCCAACCCATTTCCATAGCCCTCCTGTCTCCTTCTCTCTCTCTCATCGAAGCCCCGCCCTCTCCACCCCCAATCGACCTTCGAAATCTACATCACACCTCGCTCTCTCCAGCCCCAATCGACCATCGAAACCCTAATCCTAACTTTCCATCTACTACCTCCGATCTGAAGAGTCCGATTCCCGACGCCCCTACACGCCTAGACCTGTCTAGCCACTGCAGTTCGAAATCCAAAATCAGTAAAGTTTACATCTTTACGAGAATTGCCCCATTATCAAAAAGCAGTTAATTTAGGGTTCTTCATTCATATTGTTCATTTAATTAATTTTGGGTTGATATATATATAATGTGAAATGCACAAAAACAAATAGAGAGTTGCATATACAAAATTTGAATGCTACATAAAGAAACTTATTGTCATCCGTACAAGGAAAAAGCTAGCAACAATCACAGCTATCATCTTATCATATATGCAACAATCGCTATAGTCTTTGTCTTTAAAAACATCATATAAATCTCTACTATAATGGGAGAAGGCCTTTGTCCATAACCCAACCCGTGCAGCGCACGTGCAGGTAAAATTATTTTTTTTTTGCCCTTTTCATTTCCCCCAATTTTCCCCCACGTGCACAACACGTGTATAATAGAGAAGATAATTTGTCCAATTTTTTTTTCTTGCCCTTTTCATTCCCCCCCTCCCCCCAAAAAAAAATTATCCACGTGCACAGCACGTGTATAGTACTAGTTAATGTAACTAAAGAAAATCCTTATCTGGTCTAGCCAAGGAGTTATTTAATAGGGAAAAATATTGATTATATATTTCTTTCTTTTAAAGGTTTACCAAAAAGATATTTGTGTTCCTTGCTCACTATTAGTATCAAAGCATCTTGTTCCCAGTCTTATCCTCCTTGCATCTATCATGTTCCTATTTATTTCTCCCTCTAATGCAATCCTTCTTCTCTTGTAGTCTCACAG
Organism: Hemerocallis citrina; assembly: GCA_017893485.1. Classification (NCBI taxonomy): domain Eukaryota; kingdom Viridiplantae; phylum Streptophyta; class Magnoliopsida; order Asparagales; family Asphodelaceae; genus Hemerocallis; species Hemerocallis citrina. The sequence goes on along the minus strand of CM030359.1, from coordinate 435,224,844 downwards.
ATTACCGGTCTTCAAACTCGTGTAATTTATATATTTTGGGAGGCCCCTGGGGCTGCCTTTACCTCAAAAACTCTGACAACAACACCTCCGATCTCTCTCTCAATATTACAAACAAGTCTCATCACCCTTGTTGGAACAATGCACTTCTTCAAGACTTCCCTTGAGCATATACAAGCTTTCAGAATTGATAAATTCATTTTAACTTACGAACAGGGTCGAAAAATGAAAATCGTATATGTGACACTGCCTTATCTTCAACATGGAGTTTGTAAATATATAAACCCAGTCAAGAGAAATCCTCATTGATTAAGGTGAGATGAGAGAAGCCCCCTAAGTTCTTTTAAGTACTTGCAAGTTGCTTAGAAAATTTAATTTAAAAATCAACATAATACCCAAATATATATAAGAACAAAAAGGCAATCAATGGAGAGAAAAAGATTACAACCAATTTGATATACAAGTAAATTTGGAGTGCCTCATATCTACATCCAGAGTACACTGACTTCCCCTTTTCCTTTATCATCCACTTTATCTATCTATTTGATTTGTATAGTCGAAGCTCTTGTATCTAAACATCTGGGCAACATAATTGAATAAAATGAAGGGGTAGGGAGAAAGGGACAATTCAGGGTATCAAAGCAAAGGGGATAACACAATCAATTTCAATATTGCAATACGCAGACGATACACTATTATTCGGAGCTACAACAGAGGAAGAAATGAAGGGTATTAGTATGGCTCTCCAGTGTTTTTGGCTTTGGTCGGGGATGACGGTTAACAACGCAAAGACTTGTGTTCTACCGATTAGCAATCAGATCTCTATTCCCATCGACGACATCAAGAGTTTCTTTGGATGCGAAGCGAGCAACTTTCCTCTGGTATATCTAGGGGTTCCGATAAGACCGAGAGCACTACTAAGAGAAGACTGGCAGCCATTGATAGATAAAATTGATAAGAAACTTTCAGGTTGGAAAGGAAGACTACTGACGCTAGGTGGAAGAATCACACTGATATACTCAGTTCTTAGCAGTCTACCAGTTTACCTTATGTCAATATACGAGCTTTCGCAGTGGGTTATTCACAAGATTGACAAAGCTCGAAGAAGATTCCTTTGGAAAGGTACCGGGGAATGCAACGGAGGAATACCTCTAGTCAATTGTGGTAGAGTGTGCAAAAGAAAGGAATATGGAGGCCTAGGTATTCAGAATTTAAGAGATATGAACAGAGCCCTGCTGAGCAAATGGTGGTGGAAGATGCAGAGGAGGCAGAAGAACTGGTGGTGCAAATCGTTTAATAAGTATAGATGGAGGAAATCAAGTCGATTCGGAGGGAAAGCTATTTTCGGCAAGTCCTCGCAAATATGGAAAGGAATTGCAAAGGTGGGAGTGATGTATCACTCTCACACTAGATGCAGAGTCGGAAGCGGTAAGGACACTAGATTTTGGAGGGATAAATGGTGTGGGGATAGGACTTTGATGAATTTATTCCCGGGAGCAGCAGAGGCTACGGTGGACAATGATACATTGATATCGGATGTATGGCAGAATCAGAGTCTGAAGCTGGTTGTCAGAGGTAATTTAACCAGCGAGGCGGTTTCAGATCTGTCGGAGCTTAATTCGTTTATTAGAGCAGAGGGGCGATTCACAAACGAAGAGGACGATGGTAGAGACTGGATGCTTCATCCATCAGGGGAATTCTCAGTAGCATCAATGTACAAACGTATCAACGATGGTGGATTTCGATGTAAGAACTCGGAGATCATTTGGAAGCTATGGGTACCACTGAGGGTTAAAGTCTTTGCTTGGCTAGTCATGAACGATGCCATTCTATCGAAAGTGAATCTCAGGAAAAGGAATATGCAACTGGAGATCAAATGCGAAGCATGCTTGACGGAAGACGAAGATACGAATCATATATTATTCTCTTGTAATAAGGCAAAACTAGCGTGGGAGATGGTCAGTCTTGGTTTTGGGATTATAGAATTGCCAGAGTCTAGTGCACAGTTATGGGGTCGGTGGTGGGTAGAGTTAGTTAGAAAGGAAGATAGAGAGGCGTGGGGGGTGATGGCTACAGCCACAATGTGGTGCTTGTGGTTAAACAGAAATGATTTATGTTTTCGAAAAATTAGCTGCTCAATATCTTCTATCATGCATAAAATTATATCTTTGTCTTATGATTGGACAGGAAACAGGGAGGCTATGAAAAGGCTAAGGATGGAAGAGGAGGAATAGATGGATCAGGAAGTTGCAGAATGGGAGATAGACCTTTATCCCAATAGCAGAAGGTCATAGAGACAGATGCGGTGCAGTGGATCATTAGGGGTAGTCAGATAACTACCTTTGTATCTTTTTTTGCTTTCATAGTCTAGCTGATGAGATGTATTTTGTATTTTGTATTTTGGATTTTAGATGGCCATCTTTGGCAGACTTGTATATAGCACTACTATGTTTCTTTAATTTCGCATTAATGAAGCGATGACCGGGTCATCTTTTTATCAAAAAAAAAAAACATAATTGAATAAATTGAGTAGCATTCCATCAGATAATTAATATGAACTAAATTAGTCCTTTATCAGTTGAAAGATGGGATTACCATCTGGTGCATTTTCAAAAACTTTCAAACAATATGCCATCTATTCTTGCTTGAACTGCAATGGATAATGCGGGACCTTGCAGAAGTTCCTTCACACAGGTGTCCACGCTAAATAAGGAGCTCCCACTACCAGTTAATATTTGCAGTAATGATGGTGTTGGTCTTGACATTTATACTAAACAAACCTGCACTCAGAAATAATAAGGAATATAAAATTTCGATTTGGTTACTTCATGTATTCTATCTCTATATAGCATATATAATAGTCATCAGGGCCGGCCCTACCCTAGAGGCGAGTAAGGCGGCCGCCTTAGACCCCCGGAGATTTCGCAATTTTGGGGGCCCCCAAATTTGAACTTCCCTTGTAAATATAGGTACGTATTTTGTGCGTAAAAAAAAATATATGTTATTAGGGGCCCCCATTCGGAAGTTCGCCTACGGCCCCTGGGAACTCAGGGCCGGCCCTGGTCATACATAATACAGTATCAACCAGAAAAAGCAATTTGTTGGTCAAATTGAACATGATAGATATGTATGTGAGAGACCGGTGAAAATTCAAGTCCAGTTAGTTCAGAAATGGTAAGGTGGCTGCATCTAGAACTGTAAATCAAATACTATAAAAATAGTAAAAAAAAACCTTATTATTATTTTATATTTCAAAAATAAGCTTTGCCCCAAATTGTCGGATTAAACATCATATATTACAAAAATGAACAATAAGTATCGAGCATTGCCCAATGAAATCAAGAACTTCTCCAAACTGATCGGCCAAACACATTTGAAGAAATTGGACCAACTTCAAAGTGTCACAAAGCTCTTGTGAGTAAGTTTCCCAAAAGATAAGATACAAAAAACTATATTGATATACAAAACTAACAGCACCATTATCCACCTTGAGACCAGGAGGACTTGTATGATATATGCAAAAATTGTGAAGGAGCAATGAGGCAGCTTTAGGGCAAAAAATAGTCCTTGGAAGCACGACATATCTGCTCAAATTCACAAACATAAATGTCAACATTCCATCTAACTTCCTCATCTTCCCATGTATAAAAAATTATCGCATTGACAAACTTATAAAGCTCAATCATTTATCGCAAAGTACTCAGTGAGAAGGTATATCTTGAGCAATGAGAGCCATTTCTTCCGAGTTGTCAATTTATCGTTCCACAAACTTACTTGTCTTCAGAGTTGTCAATTTAATTTGTACAAACACTGCACAATGTTCTCTTACAGGTGCTGAACAAGATCCGAACTGAATTATATGCTATTAGAGTCATTCTCTTAAGAATGAGGCTAACTCATTAACTCCTTTACTATGTCTATAAACCTGTATTGAAAACAATCGCAACATCAACTGCAACATGAAAAATCCAAACCATTTGAACCAAAAATTGATGCAAAAAGATAGGATATATATATGTACAATTTCAGGTACCTCATTGATAGAGAAGGGAGTAAGTAGCTTGTCCACATATTGAATAACAACCTCGGCCTCTACATCATCCTTTGAGGTATTTATAGAACCACCACCATCTACCATGAAACGAAGTTCCTAAACAAGATTTTCATTTAGCAGACAGAACTATAATCAATTGTTAACTCAAATAGTTGCAGATAAGGCCAACAAATAGTAGATAGAAAGAGTACCTATGAATAGAGTGTTACATTCATTGTTTACAAAATTCGTTTTACAATCGAAAGATAGAGAGGCACGGAAAAACCGAGAAGGGAACAGAAGAGGGTAATCCGAAAGAAAAGAAAAAGGAAAATAAAATAAACAACTTACAATAAGTAATTTCAGATTACAATTTTGAGAAGTCGCGGCCTGTGTATCACACAGTGTCCTTAAAACAGATTTCGCCTCTTTCCGGATGCTGGAATGAACGGAGGCGTCTGTCTCCCAGGATGCAACGACTTGGAGCGATCCCGTAGGCACCACGTACCACTCCCGAACTGAGTATAAGCGCTTGAACCTATCACCGACTTACCAACAAAAGTATTACCGACGAATAGTACAGAAGAAGACTCAGTGAAGGAGAGAAGAAGATCTGTTTTTGTGCAGGGAAGAAAGTAGAGGGGAGGCCTCTATTTATAGAGCCTGGGTTAAATCAGTAACGGCAGACAAGGTTGTTAATGCCTTCACTGTAACGGCAGGCAATGAATTGAATGCCTTCACTGTAACGGCAGACAATGAATTGAATGCCTTCACTGTAACGGCAGACAATGAATTGAATGCCGACACTGTAACGGCAGACATCATTTACTGCCTTCAGTGTAACGGCAGACAGTGAGTTGAATGTCTTCAGTGTAACGGCAGACAAAATGTTAAATACAGCACTGAAACAGCAGACAGGACCGTTTCTGCATTCATTTCAGCCGTTACAAAAAGAAAACTGTAGCAAAAGGTGGCTCTGCACGGGGTAGGGTCTTTCGGTCCGGCATTCTTGAAGTTCCTAAACAAGATTTTCGTTTAGCAGACAGAACTATAATCAATTGTTAACTCAAATAGTTGCAGATAAGGCCAACAAATAGTAGATAGAAAGAGTACCTATGAATAGAGTGTTACATTCATTGTTTACAAAATTCGTTTTACAATCGAAAGATAGAGAGGCACGGAAAAACCGAGAAGGGAACAGAAGAGGGTAATCCGAAAGAAAAGAAAAAGGAAAATAAAATAAACAACTTACAATAAGTAATTTCAGATTACAATTTTGAGAAGTCGCGGCCTGTGTATCACACAGTGTCCTTAAAACAGATTTCGCCTCTTTCCGGATGCTGGAATGAACGGAGGCGTCTGTCTCCCAGGATGCAACGACTTGGAGCGATCCCGTAGGCACCACGTACCACTCCCGAACTGAGTATAAGCGCTTGAACCTATCACCGACTTACCAACAAAAGTATTACCGACGAATAGTACAGAAGAAGACTCAGTGAAGGAGAGAAGAAGATCTGTTTTTGTGCAGGGAAGAAAGTAGAGGGGAGGCCTCTATTTATAGAGCCTGGGTTAAATCAGTAACGACAGATAAGGCTGTTAATGCCTTCACTGTAACGGCAGGCAATGAATTGAATGCCTTCACTGTAACGGCAGACAATGAATTGAATGCCTTCACTGTAACGGCAGACAATGAATTGAATGCCGACACTGTAACGGCAGACATCATTTACTGCCTTCAGTGTAACGACAGACAGTGAGTTGAATGTCTTCAGTGTAACGGCAGACAAAATGTTAAATACAGCACTGAAACAGCAGACAGAACCGTTTCTGCATTCATTTCAGCCGTTACAAAAAGAAAACTGTAGCAAAAGGTGGCTCTGCACGGGGTGGGGTCTTTCGGTCCGGCATTCATGTAGGCACACAAGTCGCATGTAATCCGGTCGGTGATTTGCACCCCCCTGCACGCGCGAGAGAGAGCCTCTCTTCTAGCCATCTTACAATGCTTAGAAGGAGATTACTATATATCCTCTTCTATTTCCTTTGATTTTTCCGATATGGGACTATGTTCCCTTAACCCATTTCAAGAATGAAAACGTCTCACTTTGAGAGACAATTTCTCATTCACCCCTTAACCGATTTTGGCAAACTAATATATGATTTTGATCTACTCACGAAGGAGAACACAAATCAATCAAGATCTCTTAATAATTCATTGAGGATCTTTCTCAAAAAATTGCTCAAAAATCGGTTCATAAATGGTGTCTAAAACACTCATTTTCTAACATAGAGGGTATGCACACAATCCTATGCTTATAATGGAAGATTCCTTGCCTTACATCGATAGGGGTAGTGATTTGGGGATTTTTTGTTCTGGATCTTTGATTTTGGAATGAGAATAAGAATACAAATACTATCACAAAGTTGGATAACAATCTCTCTTTAATTTCCTATTACATGAGAAAACTTAACTTTATATATTTAAGAATATTATTGTAGCTTAGTATCTCATGGGAAGAAAAATTCATCTGTAAGGGAAATTCTATCCAAATGTTTCTCCTAATTAAGCATTACCTTTTTATCAGAGATCATAGATTCGCATCAAACAACAACAAATTTGAATTAGACGGAAAAATGCGAGAATCTTCCTTATATAGTCGGGAAGAAGGCCTTGGATTCAACGGAGCGTGGTACGAAGTCTAATTCGTAGTTGTCAGAGGCGTCGATAGTCGAAGGCATAAGGGCCGTCGAAGTGGTGGGAGATGGAAAGTGCTGCAGCAGGATGAATGGTTAAGATCGAGGTCTACGAAGAAAGTTTTGCCGTACTGCCCCACTTTTTGAAAATATTTGACGCTCTGCCCCACTTCCGAAAACAATTAGCGATCTGCCTCTGTTTAGGACACGTCAGCATAAACCGTTATTGGAAATAACGGCATAGGTTATTTACGTGCCGTTATTTTCAAAACGGCTAACGGCATCTATATTTAAAAAAAGTGTCATGTCGTTATTTGGAGTAACGGCATAGGTTATTTTGTTTTTCAACAGTTTGTAGTCTCCATTTAGAGAAAAAATTGCAAGTGTGAAAACCTTATAACAGATGCCGTTATTTCAAATAATGGCATTCTCAAAACTTATGTCGTTATTTAGAATAACGACATCAGTTATAATTTTTTTTAATAAAAAAGTAACTTATTATTCATCCTCTCTGACGAATAAGTTAAAAAAAAAAAAAACTTATTATTCATTCGCTCTGTTTCCAAACAACGGTAAGAGTTCATTTATATATAATTGATGTCGTTATCTCCAATAACGGCATTAGTCATTCGAATGCCGTTATTTAGGATAACGACATTATTTATAAGTTTTTTTCACACTTAGAATTTTTTAAAGTTAGAAGATTCACACTTGTAAGAGAAATATACTGATGCCGTTATTCCAAATAACGGCATGAAAAAAAGGTAAAATAGATGTCGTTATTGAAAATAACGGCACGTAAATAACCTATGCCGTTATTTTCAATAACAGTTTATGCTGACGTGTCCTAAATAGGGACAGATCGCTAATTGTTTTCAGAAGTTGGGCACCAAATATTTTCAAAAAGTGGAGTAGTACGGCAAAATTTTCGTCTACGAACAGATCTATTCTTGTGTTTTTATCTCTAATCTCTAATATTATAATGGGAGAAGGCCTTAGTGTCATTTGTAAATGTTTGTCATTCTACCAACCCGTGCAACGCACGTGTTGGTAGATTTTTTTTGTCCTTTTCATTCCCCTCCCTATTTTTCCCACGTGCAACGTTCGTGTATGATACTAGATTTTTTTTTTTTGTCCTTTTCATTCCCCTCCCCATCCCATTTTCTCCACGTGCAACGCACGTGTATAGAGAAATACATTGGACCTGCGTGACAAATAATGTGAAGCGACAGTCCAGAGCCCACGCCCTTCCGCCACAGTGATTTGATGGATTGGGTTACGACCGGGTTTGATCAGGAGCTAGTGAAAATGTTCAATGGCCCATGGGCCTGGTCTTCCACAATACAAAATACACCATATAATTGCTCCCTTAAAAACTTGGCCCTTTGCGTAAATGGCCCAATTTAAGGCCCATAGGCTTGTTATGTGAAGAAAGCAATTCAGCGTATACTTCTTAGTTCAATAAAATCAGGCTCTAACGAGGGTCCTACAACAAATTTTCCTCTTTAAAAAACCTTAAACAAATCAACCCCTAGACGCAACCAAAGGAGAAAAAAAAAAAAAAAAGATCACTTGCGATCTAATGGCGTCTTCTTCATCAGATCTCTACAATACCGAGTAAAAATCCTTCATTTTTCCTCAGTTAGGTCCCTCTAACATCCCCTTATTCTAATTCCACCCTCAAAATCGAATCTTTGCAGAAGAGAGAAGGAGTTGAGGGAGGCGGCGTTGAAGAAGAGGCAGGATAGAGGGTCTCAGATCAAGTTCTTGGTTCCACTCATTTACGCTCCTGCCCTCCCTCTAAGTAACAGTTCTAAATCCACCCTTTTGAATTTCATTGTTTTCAATTAGACCCATGTTAGGATTTTGCAAATTTTCAATTGGGGTTGTGTTTGTGTAGTTCGGATTGCTTTTAGGCACCAACCGGTGACGAGGGATCGGTTGTTTTACGGAGTTTTGACGGGTGCTTTTGCTCATGGCGCCTATTTGATGTATCCTTTTAAATCTTTTTTTTATTGATTTGATATATTTTTTGTTTTTGGGTAAATTTTACTACATTTGATGTTGGTGGGGAAATTGTCTGATTGATTTGACCGTGATTTGATTTAGTAAGATTTGATAGCGATGAATTTTTTTAGGGTGTGTTTGGATACGAAGGTAGGATACATGTAGGTAGTTTTAAAGTTTTTTTGGGGTGTGTGTGTGTGTGTGGAAGAATGCAGCCTAAGGCCTGTTTGGATACAACGGTAGGATAACTATAAGTAATTTTTAGGTGGGGTAGGTGAGTGAGACCCTATAGGTTGAATACCTGTACCTCCGTTTGGGCCTTAAAAATACCTATAATTTTTAAAGTCTTGTCTGTTTGGATCATATTTTGATGTTACGCTACCACTTTTTTTTTCACCTCAAAATTAAGATAAAATGTAGGTTATGGTAGGTATGTAAACTCCAATCCAACCTAATTTAATTTTTAAGCTAAAATGGAGGTAGACGGATGCAACCTATAAGTTGCAAACCTCTAACTTCAATTAAAAATTACCTATCGATATCCTACATTCGTATCCAAATATAGCCTAAGTGAAGGTTGAGGAATGCAACCCATTAATTCCATAATTGTACCTCCATTTTGGCTTAAACAATTAAGGCCTTGTTTGGATATAGAGGTTAGTGGAGGTAGGTGGAGGTGACTTGTCTACCTATAATTAGGGATGGTATTCGTGCCGGACGGGCCGGTTCGGGCCCTAACCCGGCGGGCTAGCTCGGGTAACGGGCGGGTTCAAGTCGGGTTGGGTGAATATCCGGGCCGGGCCGGGTTCAAACGTCGAATTCTGGACCCGCGAACCCATACGGGTTCAACCCGACTCGAGCCGGGCCGGGTCACGGGTTGGCCCAACAATTTTTTATTTTTGATTTTTTTAAACTCTAAAAATAAAAAAATGTACATTTTATATTAAATGGGTGTGATCAACAAAATTAATTGCTCACTAGCTATTTATAGCCCACTACTTAATTAGCCCACCACACCCTTGCTATTTATAGCAAACTCTACTTTCTCACTTCTCTCATCTCACCAATGTGGGACTAAATATATTTGGATTTTAACCTTTAAAATTTTTTAGTCCCACATTGATGAGATGAGAGAAGTGAGAATGTGGAGTTGGCTATAAATAGCTAGGGTAGGGGTTGTCTAATTGAGTAGTGGGTAGTAAGCAATTAATTTTGATGTCCACACTCATTTTTATAAATTTTTGATAAATTTTAGAGTATATCTATATGCATATGTACATATATATACATATATTTTTCATTATATGTATACATATATTTGGCACACAAAAATCAAAAAAAAATTCAGATGGGTCGAATCCACAAACTCGTGGGTCACAAGTCGGGTTTGCGGGTTGACGGGCCGGGTTGAGCTGGTTGGTATTGAGATTTTTTCTACCCGAGTTGGCCTGGTTGGGATAACGGTCTGACCAGAACTCGAACCGGGCCAAGGCGGGTTGGGTCGAGTTGGGCAGGTTGCGGGCGGGTCGCGGGTTGACCTGACCCGGATACCATTCCTGCCTATAGTTATCTAACCTTTGGTCCGTTTTGGATAATATTTTGGAGGAATGCTATCTCCATTTTTTTCACATCAATGTGAATAAAAAAAAAAGGTTATGGTAGGCATCTAAACTTTAGTCCAACCAAATTTATTTTGTAATCTTAAATGGCAGCACATGTGTGCAACCTACAAGTTGCATTCCTCTACCTTCTCTTGAAAATTACTTATAGGTAGTCTAGCTTTGTATTGAAACAAACCCTAATTTGGTTGGATTGGATTTCAGGTACCTACATAACCTACACTTTTTCTTAACTTTGTGGTGAAAAACATGGAGGTTGCTCAATTTTAAAATCAAAAGAGAAATAATCAACTAAGAAACAATAACACAACGAAGTAAGAGATGCAGTTGGATTTATAGAAGCCGAAGCTATGACTTCCTTTTTATTCTCCTAGGCTAAGATCGATTTCCTAAAAAATATCAAATGACTAAGAAAAGCAATTTGATAATAATGAATAGATAAGGATGCAAATTGTAATTTACTTAGGCTCAACTTTTTTTTGTTCAAGGTTTGATAAACAGAAATAAAACAGAATAAATAGACAACAAGAACCAGGCCTCTAACCCCAGCCTCCTCCTTGATATCAATATATACAACCAATGGGCTGCATTCTACTTGTGTCTTAATATAATAATATTACTACTTTGCATATTTGATAGAATTCAGGGGCCGCAACTGCATACGCTTGTACCCACCTGGCTCTGCTAGGTTGTGTACCTCCAAAATATAATCCAAAATGACCAAAGTCATCTCCACTGACCTCCCCGTATCCAGGCCTAGAGGCGTGATAATCAGAAATTACATAACTCCAAAATATAATCCAAACGAACTAAAATTTAGATAACTGGTATACCACATACCACAGGCTTGCCTAACAAAAGGTGTGATGGCTAATTGGTGCATCTTTATCATGGGCTTCTATATATATATATACTACTCATCTCCTATACTTGGCCAATGTGGGATATATCAACATATCCCACACTTCATCCAAACCACACGTGCTTGCATGCCATTTGCACAACCAGCACCATTTTCATTTCCATTTGGCCCATAACTCCAACTCATGAAATCTCGATAGGCTCATAACATATACATACATACTATAGGCCCACTCCAATATATATATATATATATATATATATATATATATATATATATATATATATATATACTACTCTTCAAATACGGGGTATTTAGAATAATACACCAAACCTCCTGCGCTTATACTCCTAAACAAAATAGAGTGACAAAACTCAAAAATCAACATTTACTTAGCATTGCTCACTCTCTGATGTTTGCAATAAATGTCCCAAAGTTTTATTGGAGTTTTGCAGTTCTTACTGGCTGTTTTCTTATTAACCATATGCCTACCCCTATTGTTCTAAATCAATCACCTTTCAATCTGGTATTTTCATCTAAAGATCTATTTTCACTACCTTATCGTGTTTTTGGTTCCATGTGTTTTGTTGAAAATCTCCATCCGGACATTGATAAACTTGACCCGTGTGCTACTAAATGTGTTTTTTGGATATTCGTTCTTTTCGAAAGGGTATCTTTGCTATTGCCTTTCACGGAATAAAATGTTTACCTCAGTAAGTGTTTCATTTTTTGAACACAAATCTTTTTTTAACACAAACCCTTTTTTAATAAACTTCTTTCAAGACTCCAGATTTACCGAAGGCTATTGTTGAGTCTTGATTTCCCACCACCACCATCACCATCACCTCCACCACCGCCTTCGCCATTTTGGATTTATGTAAGAAAACGTAAGCCACACTCCGACTCGACCATCCATGATGTACCCTCTATTGTTCAATCGGGGTCAACCACTTCTGTTGGTAATATTTCTAACACTGATGATTTGTCTATTGGTCTACGTAAGGCTCAACCGCTCAACGTTTTTGTGCTTACTATGATATTGCCAAGTTTGTTTCTTCTTCTAAACTGAATAAGTCTTTTCGAGCCTTTACCTCTTCCTTGGATTCTTTTTGTATTCCTAAAAATGTTCATGAAGCCCCCAGGCATCCTGGTTGGACAGCAGCCATGAAAGAGGAAATGCAGGCTTTTCAGCAGAATGGTATTTGGCAGTTGGTTCGTGGTAAAACATTTGGTTGTAAGTGGGTGTTCACAGTCAAACACAATCCTGATGGCACAGTTAAACTAAAAAAATCTCGTCTCCTCGCTAATAGATATACGCAGGAATTTTGGGTTGATTATGCAGAGACATTTTCTCCAGTTGCGAGACTCATGTCTGTTCGGATTCTTATATATCTTGCATCAAATTGTTCTTGGCCTCTTTATCAGCTTAATGTTAAGAATACATTCCTGAATGGCGACTTGAAAGATGTGGTGTATATGCAGCAGCAGTCTTTTGGTTTTTAGCGACAGAAGGAGAATCTTATATGTTCGCTCAAAAAGTCTTTTTATGGATTCAAATAGTCTCTTCGGACTTAGTTTGAAAAGTTTGGGAAAGCCGTGTGCTCTAATGGGTTCTGTAGATGTAAGACAGACAATTCTCTCTTCACAAATAAATGAAGCAAAGACATTGCTATTCTGTTAGTCTACGTTGATGATATCATTATCACAGGTAGCGACTCACAAGGTATTGCAGATATCAAGCAGCAGTTAGCTCAAACATTTCAAACAAATGATCTTGATCCGCTTTGATATATACTTGACATTGAGTTTGTACGCACAAATGATAACTTTCTTTCTCAAAGAAAGTATGTTCTTGATATTCTTGCTGAGACATGAATGTTTAGATGTCGCCCAGTGACACACCTGTGGATCCCAATATTATGTTGTCCTTCATCAATGATGCATTGTTTTATGTTCCAGGACGATATCACAGGCTAGTTGACAAACTTATATATTTCTCAGTGACTATGCCAAATATTGCTTTTGAAGTTAGTCTCGTCATTCAGTTTATGTATGCACCGACCATCACTCATTGGGAAGCAGTAGTTCATATTCTTCGCTATCTTAAGAAAATTCTAGGGCAATGACTTCTCTTAAGCCTGGTGATTCTCTTTCTTTACGAGGTTATTCTGATGTGACTGAGCATGACCGGTTGATGATAGACGCTCAACTAGTGGGTACCTTGTATTGTTTGGAGGAACTCTTATATCTTGAAAAAGTAAGAAATAATCCATGGTAGCCAAATCAATTGCAGAGTTTGAATACCGAGTCATTGGGTATTTGGTTTCTGAAGTTTTATGGCTCAAATCTCATCTTCGAGATCTGGCAATCTCATTGTTCTCTCCAATTTTTTCTACTGTGACAACAATGTTGCTATGCATATTTCTGAAAATTCGGTGTTTTATGAGCACACAAAACATATCGAAGTTGATTGTCACTTCGTTCGAGAAGAGTGGGAGAAAAAGGTGATTTCATTTTCATATGTCCGGTTCAGTGAACAATTTGATGATATCCTAACTAAAGTAGTACCTTCTGAGCTTTTTCATACTTTTAAAGCTTGGCTTTGACAATATTTTCGCACTAGCTTGATGGGGTGTGTTAAAGTAGCCTTAGTATTTGCCCCACATCTGAAATAGACTTAGCTTGCTCTTTGTACTCTCCTATATATAGGAGGCAATATATTCAGTTATCAGTATTCAATAAAATATTTTTTTCTGTCTCGATACTATACCTCAACAATAATGAAGTACCAATTCTTATACTTCAAAAATATAATAAAGGCAATATTAAAAATATATGAGATTTAGGGTGTGTTCTTTGGTTGGTGCTTCCAATTTGTCAACTTGTGTGGTCGTGGTCACACTTGAAGTGTTTGTCATTTTCCTAGTCAACTCTTTATATATCTGTACCTTGATTATCATAAATTTATAGTCATCCTACTATCATTTTTCTTGCTCAAAGCTATTCTATGACACCATGTGCCACAAAATAATGTCATCAACTCATCGTCTTACTCGACCTTTGTGCTTGATTTAGTCTGCTTTCTAATTGTCTTTTACTAAAAAGACTATTGCCTCGTGCTCTGGACATGTTAATGTTATATTTGATCAACCAATACTAATAGTGCATTAGATTCCACACGAGAAAACGAAATAGGATCAGTCTTGACGTCATCAAGCAATATGTTAATACTTACAATCTTGGGAAAGAGTTTTATTTAAACACTGCACAAACGGACTCAAGAACACGAGAATTTAAGTGGGGTTAGAAAACTTGCCTACATCCACGAGGAGGGCTTCATTGAGTTTTATTAAAAAAATCTTGGTTACAAGAGATGTACTAACCTTATTCTGGAAACCCAAAACAAATCTGGGATTTCTTGACCCCTTCACCTTTAACCTTGCCCTCTCGTTCCAAAAACTTGGTTATACAAGTAGAATTAAAATTTGATATGTATGATTTAGCCATATAGGTGAAAGCTCCAGAAAGACGAAAGCTGCACTCAAACTGGAATTGTGGTCCTGTTCATTTTCTTGTACTTGTATATATGACATGAAAATAGCTTAAGTTTGCAAAGCGTGATACTAAGTTTCTTGTACTACTATCAATTTTCTTTTACTCCCTTGCATAATATTTAATGTATAGTTATAGTGAAAATTTTATGGATTCTTTTCTTTTCCTGTGCTTATCCTTAACATATACACAGATCGGATCTGTTCAATTGAAAAGCAGGCTGGTGTTTCTTATTAACTGCAGAACTCTGTGCTGTGGATGATTACCTTAACAGATACCCCGTAGTTCAAGATTCAAAAACAGTTTTATTGTTTATTTCTGTATTGGGTGCATTGTTAAGCACTATGAATTTTCCCATCATGTTGTCACTTGATGGTGCAATTACCATTGTTTGATTATAGAATAACAAAATCTGTATACATTTTGCAAAAGGCCACACAGCTGTTAATGTTGTATGACTTTTGAAACAGTATTTTTCATAATGTTCAGAAAAACTTCCTGTCACCCGATTGAATATTTTTCCATCTCATTCACTGTCTTCAGTTAATCCTCAGCATCCTTGCAGTCGAGACATCAAGATACTAAATTTGTATGTTGGACGCAACGAGTCTACTGTTGGAAGCATAGTTTCTATGTTTTTCCATGTAAGAAAAACTGTAGTGTAGGGATGAATTTTGTGAACCAAATTCCTTTGTGGTCTTAAGTGAAAAGTCTAGCAAGTAGTTTTGTGCATCAAACTCAGTTGCATAATGCATTTTACAACTTTCTACACCTGAAACACATTGTTGTCTCGATTTTACTATATATGCTTGCATTCTTTTTCACTGGGAGCATTTGCAAATCTTTATGCCAGTTCTCTAACCTCCTTCTTGAAGTTACTTATTTTCTATTAGCCCATTAAATTGTACATGCAAAATACATTGAACTTGCTTGTTCTCACTTTGGTTCACAAGCTATACTGGTGTCTATTGAATGTGCGGTGAGTTATTTTGACTCCCTCATTGATTTTGGTGTGTGCGAGATCTAACAGATAATAGACAATTATCTGGATGCATCAGAATCACACCATTTCAGCAATTCATTACAGAGCAAATGTGTAATAGACAGTTTGTGCTTTTGTTTCATGTTTCTTTCATTTGGAGAACAGGGCATTACTTGATGCAAGCGGAATTTAAACTCCGAAATCTTGCCTGTGGGGCTTTGTTACATGTTTGTTGAGACAGACTCGCCAATAAGAGACAGGTCATTTGTAATTTTGCTGCCAACTGTATGTTTACAGGAAGAGGAATTTTTTCTCAATGTTTGCTGAAAAGGTTGAATTTCTATTCGGAGAATTTTTTTTGCAGCTTGCAGAAGCGATTCCTGGAGACTTGTTGGATACTGCAGATTGTGGATTCGACATGTGAACGAATCAACAATCAGTTGAAGCCACAGGTTACACCCCATGCAGTATGCACAATGGCAATGAAAGATCCTGACACATCAATTTTCCATGACAAAGTTAAGCATAGGTAAAATACAGTGCTTTACGTATACTGGCAAGGACTTCATTGAACTCTGTATACACGAATGGATCAGCTAAAAAGATGTTCACTACTCACTGCATCATAACTGATTCAAGCAAATTCCCTTATTCTTACTTGTTGATTAGTATGTTCTACACAGAGGTATGGTATTTCTGTGTTATTTATAATAGTTCTTCGAAATTGTAAATTGTGATGAGTTTGGTGAATTGTAGGAAATTATCTGGGCACGGAGACGGTTTTAGATTGGAGTCTAGTAAGTTTTTAGTTTTTTTTTTTTTTTTTAAAAAGAAAAAGTAGAATATGGCCACCATGTTTTATTAATTAGACATTAACAAAATAAACCCAAAGTACTGAATAAAGTACAAACAAACATTAAAACAGAAACTGACCACTTTTACATACAAAATGCAATAATGCAAGGTGGTACAAGAATATTGGTCATCCTATCATGGTCATGGAAAATTGTGCTGCATACCAACCGCATTCATCAAATGCATGTTGATCCGTCATGGCTCATGAGAGCTGAATCCACTCTCATACACGACGTCAGATTTAGGTTGCTAGGATTTCAAAATTCCTAGTGCAGAAAAAAATTGTTCCTAGCATAGAATCATAATAAAGAACTAATGTCTTTGGAGATGACACTATTCTTGCTACTTCTCACACTTTAAGCATTTCGGACTCCATTTCACCTTCTTCCTCACCAATCTCAATCTATCGAATAATGGTTTATATGGCACAATATGTAGATTAATATACTATATAGGAACATTAGTAAACACAAACTGATAAATTTTTATTTCCTTTTATTGAAACGGTGAAACGTTGTGCTCATAGATCTTCTTTATTGTTCATTTCATCATTTGAATATGCAATAAGCAACTTTATATTAATAAGTTATAAATGAACTGTAATTTTTTGTGAGGATTTACTAGTAGTATGAAAGAAATATTGAAATTGGATAATCCGAGAATCTGAAATTTTGTGGGTTTGGATCCCCAAGTGGATCCTTCATTTATTTGTGGGCTTGGATTCTTTATGAAATCTACAAAATCTTAGTGTATCCATAAGTGGCTTTATAAAGTACTTTGTGACTGCTTCTAGATTACAATAATATGATCTTCCGAAATTGCTTATAATAGTTATATTTATCAAGTTGATTTTATTATTTTTTTAAAATTAGATATGCAATATCTTTAGAGAAACTTTCCATTGCAAACGGGTCTGTTTGCACAGACCTGTTGCAAACCCCGAATCTGGTCGTTGGATCAAGTATCATCTTGATCCAACTCAGATCGTGCCCGCCCTCCCCCCCCCCCCCCCCCCCCCCCCCCCCCCCGTCTCACTTAAATTCCGAGGGTATTTTGGGGTTCAACCCAAATACCCCTTCAACTCTTCTCCTATCTCTCACGCTCTCACTTTCGCTGCTTTCTCTCTCTCCCGACCAACACCCCCAAACCCGAAACCCCTCTTCCTCCTCTTTCTCCTCCTCCAACCCGACACTCCGAACCCCCCAACTCCGTAAACCCTCCTCCTCTCCTGAGCCTCCTTGACCTCTCCCAAGCCTCTCTCTCATTCGAACGCCAACGCCGATCTCCGACACCCCTCTCCGCCCCAAGCCCGTGCCTCTCCGATTGTGAAGCTCCCCCAAAAACCTCCATTACTCATCACCTCCTCCTCCTCCTCCAATCTTCCTAATTCAATCGGCAACTCGAAACCCTAATACGCCGTTTAAATCCATACACATCGTCAACCACTCAATCTCCGCCATACAAATCCACATTATGCAAGGTAATCACTTTTATCTAGCTTCGTAGATGTAGTTACGTAGATGTAGTTGTTTTTAATTTTTTGAATTTATTTTTGTGATGAGTAGTTATGTAGATGTAGTTGTTTGATGTGTATTGTATAGAGTTGTTTGATGATTGTAGACGGTAGAATTGAAGATGTAGTTGTTATTGTCTGCTAAATTTATAGATATAGGTGTAATTGTTGTTGTTCGATATTAGTAAAACCACACAAACGACAACCAAAAATTCTAAAATTTTGCGAGTAGGTTGGATTCACCACACACAAGCTAACGCAACTTCTAGAAGTGAGTTTTGATATACGGTTTGCAAGATACGGCAATGATCACTTTATTTCAAGAAAAACCAAAATAAAGTGATACACAGCTGTATCTAGTAAAACTTGAGTCGAAACTCAATTCCAGAAGTTGTGTTAGCTTGTATGTGGTGAATTCGACCTACTTCAAAGTTTCAAAATTTTTGGTTGCCATTTGTGCCGTTTTCTCATGTATTCAAACAACAGCAACTAAAATAACTTTAATTTTGGATATTTTGATAACGAATACGTGAGAAAACTGCATAAACAATATCAAAAAATTACGAAACATTGCGATGAGATCTGATTCACAACACACAAGCTAACACAACTTGTAAATGTCACGCCTTGCTTCCCAAAATACGGGAATACGAGTCCGTGACGAAGGCCCAGCGAATGATTAAACATCATCCATAAGTTGTACCAGTCTTAACTCAACAATATGATAAGAAATAATCATAACCACGCAGAAAAATATAATCACATAAACAGAATAAAATCCAATAACCAAATCTGGGATACAGGAACTTACCAAATAGTTCAAGAATATGCAATGCAGTAACAGTTCGATGAGTTCCTTTCAGTTACCCATCATTGTATCTGAATGACATAACTCAAAAGAAGGAGGAAGAGAACCCGTTAGAGCAAGCTTCGGCCGACAAGTAGTAGGAAACAGTAAAATAGGGAATAAAGGACTATATAACAAAAATAGAAATTGGAACGATATCGGAGTCAATAAATGATAAACGGTATCAAAATCAAAGTTCATAATCAATAATTCAGAAATCAGGAATCAATATAATAAGTAGTATTCAGTATTAGTGTCAATGTTCAGTGTTCATTTATGTCTATAAGTCTATTATTCATTTTAATCCTAACTAATATACGTACTACTGCATCCCATACTACATGTTCGGTGCATACAAAACAGTGTACGTTTTAGACTTCGTGGTGGGATCTACAGACCGTGTACTCGGTGCGATAACAATAACAATCAATAATTCACAATCGCTGCTCCTCCTTCCATGACAATACGATATAACGATAAGGCCTTACCGAGTACATTTTCTGAGATTATCCACTACTAAGTCAGCCCTTATTACCCCGGCTTGTTTAATATTTTTATTAACAATCATTTATGAACATGCATGTGATCAATGTGGACGATTGTATCAATACTCATGCAACAGGTACAATCGATGAGACCAATAGCACTAGTACAATTTCAAGATGATATCAAGACTATACAATACATGAAATACACATGGTCCAATTTATTAAATATGGAAGAAACAGTTTATATGCAAAACATAACAATATATGGACTAAGTGTACTACAATTTCTATATGCAATGTTTTAAGTTTCTGTGTCAGGAATCAGGTCGAAACCTCAGTACAAAATCAAGCAAATGACAAGACAGTATATGTGAATGTTCAATAAATTTACGGCTTGGGATTGAAGTTAACAATAATAGCACGATGAGAAAACTATGAATCAATAACATGGTACAATATATAAACAACGGAGTTCAATTAAATATGATGTTCAATTTGATTCCTACTTGCCGGATTTCAAAGAGTGATTTCTTGAACTAGAAACAATAAAAATGAGTTCAAGAGACGCTTGCCTGTTAGGAGACGATTCTGAATATCAAAAGAATAACGGAATCAGAATTCCGACGGCGGCACGTGCACTCCATGTGCACCGTAATACGTGCAACGCATTGCAACAAATCCACAGCAGCAAGAACGCACAAAGAGACAGCAACACAGGAAACCACACAACAGCAACAACATCAACCCAAACAGCAAACAGTCCAACCCGTCCAAAACAACAAACCCAAATCACCTCTCCACAACAGCAAAACAGCAAGACAACTTCACACCGGATCTTCACACAAACACCAAATACAGATCCTCTCTCCAAAACACCAAACACAATACAAACCAATCCCCTACTCCACAATAGCAAAACCAATCCTCTACTCCACAACAGCAAACACACAAACCAATCAGCAACCCAATAACCCAACTCCTCCTCTTCTTCTTCTTCTTCACAGCGACACACACACACACAGAGAGAGAGAGAGAGCGCGTTGGAGGGAGAGGGAACGGCAACCGGGCGGCGCGACTGAAGGTCGCAAGTGGGTGGGGACGGGCGACGGGAGGTTGCTGAGGTGGTCACGACGGCGGAGCAACGGTGGGACGAAGACGGTTGCGGTGGGGCACTGGCCACGATGAGTAATGGCAGTCGACTGAGGGAGAGCAGGAGGAGGAAGAAGACGATACCGGTGGGTTCTCCGGTGGTTGGCAGGTGGTCTCGAGCGAGGACGCAAGCAATGGTGGATGAGGAAGGCGATGAGGGCGGGGGGCTTCGGGGGTCGCGGCAATGGCGAGAGGCCAGGGCTCTTCAGAGTTCGATGATGGAGGTGGTCGACGGTGGCTCAAGCGGCATTGGGTTTCGCGCCTCACAACGAAGAGGGGGAAGACGATGGTGACTGGGGCTTCGACGGAGATGCGATGGGGGAGGCGAGGTTGAGACTGAGTGGTGTCGCGTGAGGGTGGCGATGGCGAGGCGGTGCTGCTATTGCGGTTGCGGAGGGGCGAGGAAGACGAAGAGAGTTGGGGGTTTTCTGTTCGTTTGGGTAAACAGAGGAGAGGGAGAGGGAAAGAGACAGAGTGGGGATAGATGAGTTATTAAAATAATAATAAAATATTAATTAAGGGGGTAGTTACTAGATAGTGGGGATGTAGTTACGGGAATTGTGAAGAGATTTGTATACGGGTGAGTGTATAGGATTGATCTGTACAAATAAAGATGAGTACTGGGTTTGGATCCAACAATATGCGGGTTTGGGTTTAGGGTTAGAGTCCAATAGAAGATGTGCTTAAGTAGATAATAGTATGGACTTGCAAATGGATTGGACTAACAAAAGATAACAATAATAATACTAGAATAATAAATTGCAATAAAATGCCCATAACAAACCCAAGATCCAAAATACAATAAAACAGAAAGAGAACACCACAGAAATACAAGAAAATACGTACAATCGGAAATAGGGGTTACAAATCCTACCCACCTTACAAGAAGAATTTCGTCATCGAAATTCATTCTAGCAGGCAGTAAGACAAAACCGAAGCAAACTTAAGAAATAACAAGGCAGGAAAATTAGAAAAAGAAAACTCAAGTGATGGAAGTATCAGAATATGAAAAGGACATAGATAAGGTCGATGTCGAATAATAAATCGGCAAAAGATGACGAGTGAAAAAGATGAATAAGATCTGAATGATGCAAGAAGAAGGAACAACAGGAGAATCCTAGACCCTGTGGGTTGTGGGCCCACCACACTTCCGCTGCGCTACTCCGATGGTGATGTCCCAAGCAACATACAGACTGATGGACATGACACCAATCGATGAACTGAGCAGGAAGACAAGAATGAGACACCAGGATCAAGGAGAGTATGAGCTCAAGATAGATATAAATGAATAATGCAAAATGAATATAAAGTTTGGCTTCAATTTAAATAATTAGAAGATATGCTATCGATCAAAACTAATGGGATTTAACAAAAATAATAATAAAAACAAATATTATTAATAAAAATACTAATATCAATAATAAAAATAATAATAACAATAACATTAAAAAAAATAACAGCAATAATAATAACAGTAATAAAAATCATCATAATCATACTGGTAATAATAATAATAATAATAAAATATATTAACAATACTTGTAAGAATAATAATGCAAGACAGAATATAATTTGGGTTCAACATTTTTTTTTGGAAGATAATTCAATATTAACAACAATAATAAAATAATGAAAACAACAATAATAATAGTCATGGTAATATCAATAATAATAATGAAATCAATAATAATAACGAAAACCATAGCAATAAAAATAATAGTAGTAATAATAACATTATAACAAAATAAGAATTTGGCTTATCAACTCTATAAATAAATCAAACGGGAATATATATAGTCGATCAATTATAAATGGAAAGTGAAGTCAAAATACACCATTAATCCCTAATCGTAAGAAAATAGGAAGACTATTCACATAGAATAAGAAGTCAAAAGTGAAGAGATAAAACCCAAATATAAAAAGGTTGATAACCATACAACCAACAGAGGAACACAAACTTTAAAGGTTATATATATAAAAAAAATAGTTTTGGGAAAATAACCAGTCAAGATACATAGAAATACAAACAAATTTAGCTAAGTAAGGAAATATTAATAACAATGAATGTAAAAGACATATAATAATTAGTGAATGTTGACATTATAATCAATACTCGAAAAACACATTAAAGGGTAACAAGCAAAATAGGCCAAAATATATGCATGCAAGAAGACTTAAAAGGAGTTCATTAAATATTACAAAAGTAGTCGTCAAATCATTAATTAGGACGTGGAAACAAAAATAAGTGAGAAATCTAAAATGTTAAAGAATTGGAAAATGGTGGCAATAAATAGTAATTCACAAAAGAACGAAAACTTAGACCATAGTTGATGTACTCAATTTTAACATAAATTCAAAAAATAAAATTTGTAAACACAAAATAGAGTAAAATCAACTATACTAGTTCAAATTGTATGGAGACATAAAGTGTAATTGTATAAACAAAATTTCATAAAGAAAATATTTCTTTACCATTAGTTTCATTATATAAGTAAAAAGTCTGGAAATATCAATTAGCAAATAGGTAGAAAATTTTGCCTCCTTAACATCAAGTTGCATGTTTGCCTTCACGACATCAGGTTGCAGGTTGCCGTTTGGATATTCGGTTGCACATTTTGCTTCCCCGACATCCAGTTGCAATTTGCCTCCATTGACATCGAGTTGCATATTTGCCATCTCGACATTAGGTTGCACCGAAATGGTGAAATGTAAGATGTAACCTTCCATATGCACAAAGATATGAGACATTTAATTTAAGTATGATGTTATATTTTGAAATTCGTGATATGAAAATAGTAGAAAAGTAAGAAATGGAGTTGAAAGTCACACAATGGAATATCAAAATAGATGTATAGATTATAAATATCAAACACAATTGTACAAAATAATAGTAGTGAAAATGATTTATAAAAGTAGGGAGAAAAACGGAATGAAATACATGCATAAGCACAATACAAATGTGAATGAGAAAATAAATATGCAGTGTAGCAAATTTACACAATAAATACATCATAAAAATATATAGTAACGTAGGAATTAAACAAGCCTCTAACATGTCGTTGAAGATCCACCAATACCGATCGACGAATCAAGTGGGAAAAAAGAATGGACAACTCCAGAATCAAAGGAATATAGGCACAAAAGAAAGAATCTAAACCCAATGAAGAATCAATGAATGTGAATGAATGGAAGGGACGAAACAACTAAGAAATGAAGGAACTAAATGTGAAGGGATCAAAAAGTGGAATCAAATGAGAAGAGTATCCAGATTATATGTTGGTTATTACATGTTCATATGATTAACGTGGTGCGCATATTATTGAGTTAGACTGGTTAGAGCCAAACTTGACTAACGTATTAGCCAAACGTGACTAACACATTAGCCAAAACCCAGCTAAACTTCAACATAGTTAGAGCCTAACCTGGCTCTGATACTACTAAAAACCTGTCACGCCCCGCTTCCCAAAATACGGGAATACGTGTCCGTGACGAAGGCCTAGCGAATGATTAAACATCATCCATAAGCTGTACCAGTCTTAACTCAACAATATGAAAAGAAATAATCATAACCACGCAGAAAAATATAATCACATAAACAGAATAAAATCCAATAACCAAATCTGAGAAATAGGAACTTACCAAATAGTTCGAGAATATGCAATGCAGTAACAGTTCGACGAGTTCCTTTTAGTTACCCATCATTGTACCTAAATGACATAACTCAAAAGAAGGAGGAAGAGAACCCGTTAGAGAAAGCTTCGGGCGACAAGTAATAGGAAGCAGTAAAATAGAGAATAAAGGACTATATAACAAAAACAGAAATTGGAACGATATAGGAGTCAATAAATGATAAACGGTGTCAAAATCAAAGTTTATAATCAATAATTCAGAAATCAGGAATTAATGTTAATAAGCAGTATTCAGTATTAGTGTTAATGTTCAGTGTTCATTTATGTCTATAAGTCTATTATTCATTTTAATCCTAACTAATGCACGTACTACTAGCATTGGTATAAATACCCAAAACCCGGACCCGAACCGAACCTGGCATTGGACCGGAACCGACCCAGCCTATCTGGGTCCGGGTCCGGGTCCTAAATGGGGACCCGATGTACTTTCGGGTCCGGGTCCGCTCAAAAGAGACCCGACCCGGACCCGGACCCGTTAAAAAAAACCCAAAAAAACAACATAAAAATAAATATTCTACCCTCATCCCTCCCCTCATTCCTCTTCAATTCTAAATCTTCTTCTTCCATACTCAAAACTCATGCCTTTTTCTTCTCTCCTCTATTCTAAATCATCCACTCGCCGCCTCCACTCGCCGCTCACACTCCCGCTCCTACCCGAACGAGTATGAATATTTTAATAGGACCCGGACCCGAAACCGGACCCGGTCCTCATGGGTCCGGGTCCGGGTCCGGGTAGTAAAGGACCCGACCTGACCCGACTCGATACCAATGCTACGTACTACTGCATCCCATACTACAGGTTCGGTGCATACAAAACAGTGTACGTTTTAGACTTCGTGGTGGGATCTACAGAGCGTGTACTCGGTTCGATAACAATAACAATCAATAATTCACAATCGATACTCCTCCTTCCATGACAATACGATATAATGATAAGGCCTTATCGAGTACATTTTCTGAGATTATCTACTACTAAGTCAGCCCTTATTACTCCGGCTTGTTTAATATTTTTATTAACAATCATTTATGAACATGCATGTGATCAATGTGGACGATTGTATCAATACTTATGCAGCAGGTACAATCGATGAGACCAATAGCACTAGTACAATTTCAAGATGATATCAAGACTATACAATATATGAAATACACATGGTCCAATTTATTAAATATGGAAAACACAGTTTATATGCAAAACATAACAATATATGGACTAAGTGTACTACAATTTCTATATGCAATGTTTTAAGTTTCTGTGAACCTCAGTACAAAACCAAACAAATGACAAGACAGTATATGTGAATGTTCAATAGTACAATAAATTTACGGTTTGTGATTGAAGTCAACAATAATAGCACGATGAGAAAATTATGAATCAATAACATGGTACAATATATAAACAACGGAGTTCAATTAAATATGATGTTCAATTTGATAACTACTTGCCAAATTTCAAAGAGTGTTTTCTTGAACTAGAAACAAGAAAAATGAGTTCAAGAGACACTTGCCTGTTAGGATTCGATTCTGAATATTAAAAGAATAACGGGATCAGAATTCCGATGGCGGCACCTGCACTCCATGTGCACTGTAATACGTGCAACACATGTGCAACAAATCCACAGCAGCAAGAGCGCACAAAGAGACAGCAACACAGGAAACCACACAATAGCAACAACAACAACCCAAACATCAAATAGTCTAACCCCTCCAAAACAACAAACCTAAATCACCTTTCCACAACAGCAAAACAGCAAGACAACTTCACACCGGATCTTCACACAAACACCAAATACAGATCCTTTCTCCAAAACACCAAACACAATACAAACCAATCCCCTACTCCACAACAGCAAAACCAATCCCCTACTCCACAACAGCAAACACACAAACCAATCAGCAACCCAATAACCCAACTCCTCCTCTTCTTCTTCTTCACAGCGACACACACACAGGGAGAGAGAGAGAGAGCGATGGAGGGAGAGGGAACGGTGACCGGGCAGCGTGACTAAATTTCGCAACTGGGTGGCGATGGGCGACGGGAGGTCGCTGAGGTGGTCGCAATGGCGGGACGAAGACGGTTGATGTGGGGCACTGGCGACGATGAGTAATTGCAGTCGACTGCAAGAGAGCGGGAGGAGGAAGAAGACGACAGCGGTGGGTTCTCCGGTGGTTGGCAGGTGGTCTCGAGCGAGGACGCAAGCAATGTTGGATGAGGAAGGCGAGGAGGGCGGGGGGCTTCGGAGGTCGCGGCAATGGCGGGAGGCCTGGACTCTTCAGAATTCGATGATGGAGGTGGTCGACGATGGCTCGAGCGGTGTTGGGTTTCGACGCCTCACAGCGAAAAGGGGGAAGACGATGGTGACTAAGGCTTCGACGAAGACGCGATGGGGGAGGCGAGGTTGCAACTGAGGGGTGTCGCGCGAGGGTGGCAATGGCGAGGCGGTGCTGCTATGGCAGTTGCGGAGGGGCGAGGAAGACGAAAATAGTTGGGGGTTTTCTGTTCGTTTGGGTAAACAGAGGAGAGATAGTGGGAAGGAGACAGAGTGGGGATAGATGAGTTATTAAAATAATAAAAAAATAATAATTAAGGGGGTAGTTACTAGATAGTGGGGATGTAGTTGCGGGAATTGTGAAGAAATTTGTATACGGGTGAGTGTATAGGATTAATCTGTACAAATATAGATGGGTACTGGGTTTGGATCCAACAATATACGGGTTTGCATTTAGGGTTAGAGTCCAATAGAAGATGGGCTTGAGTAGATAATAGTATGGGCTTGCAAATGGATTGGGCTAACAAAAGATAACAATAATAATACTAAAATAATAAATTAAAATAAAAGGCCCACAACAAGCCCAAGATCCAAAATACAATAAAACAGAAAGTGAACACCATAGAAATATAAGAAAATCTGTACAATCGGAAATAGGGGTTACAGTAAAAGTGAGGTTCGAGTGACGGTTTACGAGATATGGCCGTGTATTGCTTTATTTTGTTTTGCTTAAAATAAAGCGATGCACTGCAGTTGTGTTAGCTTGTGTGTGGTGAATCGGACTTACTCGCAAAGTTTCGTAATTCTTGGTTGTCGTTTGTGCGGTTTTCTCACGTATCAAACAACAACTATAATTTGTTTTATTTTGAGTTCGAAAACATAGAAAACAACACAAATGACCACAAAAAATTATGAAACTTTGCGGGCATGTCAGATTCACCACATACAAGCTAACACAATTTCTAGAAGTGAGCTTCGACTCACAGTTTGTGAGATATGACAATGTATCGCTTTATTAGGATTTTTCTTGAAATAAAGTGATACATGACCGTATCTCGCAAATTGTGAGTCGAAACTTACTTCTACAAGTTGTGTTAGACTATGTATGGTGAGTCCAACCTACTCGCAAAGTTTCAGAATTTTTTGTTGCCATTTTTGCATTTTTTTATGTTTTCGCTCACTTTTTACAATATTGGCGACTTAACATAAATTGGAACTCTTATCAATTAACCTTGGTATTATTGTTGATAAAGAAATGGGCAGAGCGAGGTGATTGTCAGGGTTGTCTGGTAGCGGTAGTGGCGAACGGTTTACAGAAGTAAGATTTTTTTATTAGTGTTAGTTTTGAATATGTGTATGTAACATCAATAATAACAAGATTTGTATTCGTTCTTGTAGGTTTGTGGTCTTCATTCTTCTTCCGCTGAGGCCGGTCCGTCATCTTCGGTTGGACGTACAACCCCAGGATAGGAAAACTCAAGCGTAATTGCATTGCAACACATATACAGATCCCAAGCCGTGTGGGATGGGTCCGCAAAGAAGTGTAATTTCTGGATGCACGCGACTCTTCCCATGGATCTCTGTACCAATGCGTACTTGGTCCAAACCGGTTTTTACAGAATAGGATTGATGGAGGGTGTGAAGCTCGATCGGCACTTACTTACAGCTCTTGTCGAGCAATGGAGGCCGAAGACACATTCCATCTATCGGTAGGAGAGATGGCGGTCACTCTACAAGATGTAACAATGATTTTCGAGCTTTCTATAGATGAGGTTGCCGTGACGAAGAACATAGACTTCGACCGAGTGGAACTTGTATGTGATTACTGCAGTGTCAATTTAGAGTCTTAATGTGCTGCAAAGAAAATGGAAGTTGCAGCTGATCTTGTGGCAGAATATGAATATGAAGCTGTAGCGCTAACTGAAGTTGAAGCTGAAGAACAAGAAATTTTTTGGAATGAAGTTTTCGATGGTAGATCCCTCCGACTCTCATGGTTCAAGAGAAGGTTCACCGGGTATTTGAATGATGACTCCACTGACAAAGGCGTCCAATACTACATGCGTGCGTACATTGTAAGTTTGATTGAAGGTGTGCTCTTCCCAAACTCCTCTGGTGATCTCGCGCCACTTATGTATATACGATTGTTGGACGATTTCACTATGGTTGGTCAGTATTGTTGGGGAAGTGCGGCATTAGCCTCATTGTACATGTCGTTGTGCGCATATGCATTGAACTACCGACAGATGACGAGGCCGATGATTTTGTTGCAGATTTGGAGTTGGGAGCGTATACATATCGGTCATCCCCGCATTATTGAACCATCACCGGCTTGGTTGGCTACTCCATCGATTCGAGAAATGTTTCCTCCTTTAGGAGTGTATTGGGCAGAGCGACACACATGGGTCGATAACCCACAAACATCTCTAGCATACTATAGAGACGAGTCCGTCAATTTAACCTTCACGAGTTTGTCAATATTGTTGTTACAACAAAAAGATGGCAAAGATTCGAACGACCAAGGCAAAATTTGTTGGAGTTTAAGAAGACGAATTCTAGAATGTACAACTTCTATCGTATAGGTAGGGATTTCATGTTCAAAAGAATCGCCAAGATGACGGACAAACATGAGAGTTGCTGCAATGAAGTTGCACACGATAAGGAATAATGCACTCATAAGACACGGAGTCTAATATAAGGTGATGCAATTATTCCTTTCAATCTCACTGATAAAAAGGAGATTTAGCTACATTTATATTTTCTTATGCAAATTTACGTAGTTATGTCACAACTTCATTCTCTTGTGTATTGCTTTTACTTATGCATGTAAGTGTACAACTTCATTCTTTTGTGTACTGATTTTACTTATGCATGTAAGTGTGTGTGTGTATATGTTTTGTATCACATATGGGTTTTCCGCACTGGTCTACACATTTGGTTTAGTATTGCTAACCAAATAAGCACGGTCACATACATGGCAACATTTGCTAGTGTGACACGATTCACTCACACGAGTAAAATTTTGAAAAAAAAACTATACTGATTAGCTAGTGTTACAGAAGCATGCCAACACAGACCAATGGGGCCCCCACTGGGCCTCGACCAGGGCCATCTCCTTGGCCGGTCCAGCCTGATTCCGGCCTCCAAATACTACTTGCTCGCAAGCGCCTGTATCAGCTCGTTGAGGGTGTCGGAGGAATCTACCCCCCAACTCGTAGTGCTAATAGCGGAAACACATCACAAGCAATAGAAACTCCCAAAATTTAGATGAACCAAGAACAAGCCACCATAATATATGCAAGATCTCACAAGAACACAATCAGTATGCAGAGATAACCAATACTTCTTATTCCCCAAGAAATACAAAGATTACAAAGAGATTACAACTCTCAATCTCTCTCTCTCTCACCTTTGAAACACTCGGCACAATTCCCTCTTGAAGTTGAACAATAATAACGGCTCACCTCTTGATTACACAAATTGATCTATCCAGATTACTAAACCCTAGAGTTTACGGCCATATATATAGCTCCCATGTAAACTCTAAAAGATAAACACAAATCTAGCAATTGGGCCTTTAAACACGTAAGCCCAAAAAACAATCAGCCGCCAAAGTCGGTCGACCGCACCCCCAAGGTCGGTCGACCGCAACGTGTAAGTCCAGACCCCAGAGCTGACCGGTCGACTGCACCCCCAAGTTCGGTCGACCGTCCTCACCTCTGTTGGACCTTTACACTCGAAGAACTCTCAGCTGACTAGGTCGGTCGACCGCAACTCTTCAGGCTGCATTCTTCTACTCGCTGCTTGTCTTCACTTGCTTCTTTGTCTTGTCCTCTTCTTCTCCAACTTTAAGTACTCAGTGCTTACGTGTATTTGAGGCCAAACCCTAACAATCTCCCACTTGGACCAAATAAACCACACTTCAAAGTTATTGCAATCTTCACCTCGCATTATCTCTGTCAATCTCCTATTTTCATGGAAGACTAAGTACTCCCTACTCTCATGAAGAGCACCTCCGCCACTCCAACACATGGAGTGCACCAACCACCCCTCATCGCCTCATGAAGGATGTGCTCCCCCAATCGCATAGAGCACGAATACCGGAGAAATAATCTCTCGTGTCGGATTCTGTGTTATGGGACTCCCCAACTCGCAAGATCTCCATCAACACCATACATGGTTCAAATCCTCTCAATGTACCCTCTGCACTAGAAACCTCTGTGGACGACACTGTAACGCCCCGGATCCCCGTCATAAGACATCCGTGACACAACCAAAATCTTTGCCTTCAAATGCATCTCAACACAGTAAATAGTACGGAAATTTAAAACACTTTTATTGCCATCAGAGTTAATACATTAATACTTACGAATATCAATTTATCATATCGAACTGTAACGCCCCCATTTTGACTCCAAACCCAATTCCTTCAATTTCTATATCACTTTAATCATAAACTAAGCTAGTTATATTTCAAAGAAAAATCGGGCAGAGTCTCCCCTGAAATTTCTGCCCCGAAACACAAAAAGCTTACGGAATTCTGCTCTAAATTCCGTAGCTCACATCACAGGCAATTACATCGCGGGCTCCCCAGGCCAAAATGAGCAGAGACACACAGGCAATATATATATATGCTCTGGGGGCCAAACTCATAACAGATTATCAAATATCAAATAAAAACCATAAATCCCTTTGAAAACATAGTAAGGTTTTTAGAAAATAATTCATAAAACATACCACAGGGCCCGGTACTCCACAACAAGATGGGTACGGGTCAACAACACAGCATACCACCCCACACTATACTCACCATCATTATCCACATACTTATACATCACAAATACAGTTTAAAGCATAAATTTCACTATTCACATTAATAACCTTAAATGACAATTTTAAGATGAAGCTCCACTCCACAGAATCTACACCTCACCTCTGCACCGCTGAGGACCTGTAACAGTAGGGGCCTAGGGTAGTCCAGAGACCCCCTAACCCCCCAAACACTAAGGGGTTAGCCATTTCTGATGTGAGTACAATATATTAATAAGCAAATAAATTAAACTTATAAGTAAAACGGAATGAACTTACGAATACCAAGATAAACCTGAACATGTAAATGTCATATATGGAATTTCACATCAAATACTCACTGCATCACTTCCTGTATGCATATCCATACCTGCTCACAGCATACTTGTCATAAGTTTGGCAATCATTCCAATTTGTCGCTTAAGGCCCATCACTTTATGCCTTAAGCAACCATTCCTATAGCTTTATTTTCCCATAAAGCTTTACATGCACAAATACTCTACTATCACATAACTGCACCATATTTACCGTTCATTGCAATTACAGACTCACGACTTATCTTCCTTCCCAATCTCATATCACATAACACCGCATTCATTCATTTCTTACAACACATATCATCACGTCTCGCAATACATCACTTCCACACTCATACTTCATCTTAAATGGAAAATAAACGTGTATCCTAATTTCCTAGTGTTTGTGTATGTCATGACCTGAGTCTAATGCAGCAATACAAAATATAGAACAGATACACTTAATCTAATGTCAGCAAGATTCTGGATGCACATGCATCCCATACTACATGTGACCCAGGTCAAGCCAACATACTTAGTCTAATGCAAGCGAGACTTTGGAAATGTATGCATCTCATACTACATACTTTCCAAATCAAGCTGTTTCTCCAGTTCAGGGATTTGAACCCTCGCTATGCAATGCATTCTAATTTGGTCTACTTCCTGTTCCTGATAGTATGACATGGTTGAGGAGGTGAAAATAAAATAAAAGAATATAATGCGGGGTGCTACCCCGAAGTCACCAATAATTACTGCGTCGAACCATCCTCGAAAGCTATGACGAACTTACAGATATACCGCGGTATATCCATTGCGCAAAGATCCTTTATGATCCGTTCGTGTCCACCAACATAGAACATGACGACCTCGGAGGTCCTAAAATACCCCCGATCCGCCAGGATATCAGCATCCCATTCTTACCATGGTACTTTAGGAATTAACAGTGCAAGATACGCACCGCAGTGCGTATCCCTAATGACAGGAAGAGACAACCAGTATCACCACTTAGTGCTAACTCTCAGAATAAGTTAGATTATAAGGAATCACCCCTAATACCAATTTAGACTTCGAGTGAAACAATAAAAGAAAAACCTAATCGATCCAGTTTACTAAAAATATGTTGTTATTCAAACCACACTCAGTGTCGATCAACAAAGTCGAGCCTGACTGGTCTGTCAAGGTAACAACCATCCCGGAATCACATCCACTGATTCCCAATACCTTCATAGGTCAGCGACCCAAAATAATCCCGGCCCGTGACCCTCAGCGAGTGGTCTAACGGCGCCCTGATGGTGTAATACAATTTAGTGAAGGTAAGCACGCACATAACCATCAATTCCTGACCGTTGACAGACTCAGGCATCGAAACACCAAACACAAACCGACCAGAACTATATGTCAACTCACTCATGTCCGCCATGAGTATTAATCCTAGGAACTCATCCAAGTTCCAAATGAAATGCTAAAACATCATTAAAACCTGATAGCTCATAATCACCACACTGCGATATGCAGAGGGCTCCTCATCAATTGTCCGATGGAATAACTCAAGAAATAGCAGTAGTTGTGGCCCAAGCTACGCTCATCGATAATCAACACGATCAGACTTCTAGAAGGGTAGGGGGATCCACAGCAATCCCCCAGTGGGCGACTCTCGGCTATTTAAGAGCTCAAGTCCCCAAGCTAACTTAATCTTGAAGTCAGTCTCAACAACAGGGTGTCAAACTTACAACAACCACAACTTCCAACATAGCACATAAATTCAGCCACTCCTTCAGCAGAGCGTTTACTACCCTTCACCCAAACGAACTCTAGAATTTCTAACGCTTGAGAATCATCAAATAAACTCATACCCAGAGCTACTCTCAAAGTTCATGGCAATATCATACATATACAATTGGTTATGACCCTTTGGACTTCAGTCCAAAAGCAACCGACTTCAGCTCTGTCTTTTCAGACCAGCTGAACTCAGCAAGTTCTGAGGTATCAACCGACCTCGATAATTTATGAAATAAAACTATAGTTGTGGACACATACAAGAGTGTCCACACCAATCCTTAACTCAAAACATCCATGCTACACTAAGATACAAAAACAGAAATACACAGCAATTCATACTTTAAATTTTCACAACGCACCAAGTGCGTAAAATAAAAGATATCATACTCACAAATTGTCCCGCGAAGACTCGAAGCGCCACCACGCCTCCAAGGCCGCTAGTACATCCTATCATCAAAATTCGAAGCAATCAAGGCTCAAGCATCCAAACCAGTTGCGGGAAAACAATAATACTAATTATCTTAGTATCACACAGACGTTTTATAAAACGTCCGGGATACACGTGCGATGCACGTAATAATCTAATGTCTAAGGGATTTTTTTATTCCCCAAACAATTACTAGAACCATTCCCAATTTATTCTAATGGCTAACTACAATTTCTACTACCATGCGGAAGATAATTTATATATAAAATTCTCATTTCCAAACCCAAAACCCTAAATTATTAGCAACTTGTAAAATCTTTAAGAAATTGCTAATTTCTCTTCTCTACCATTCTCAACATCTTCCAATCTCCCTACCATAATACTCTTACTCAAAATAAAGTAACCACACTAAATTTTATACAAAAATAGAATCTAGGGTTTACCTTTTCGAAACCCTTTCGAAAAACGGACTCCGCCACAACGTAGAGGACCCTCCAATTAGTCAATCCCTCAATTTAATTTGGATTTGGCGAAGGAACGAAGTGGATTTGAGCGGGAGAAGGGGAGAGGCCGATGGGTTCGGCGCTGGGTTTTTGAGATCGGGAAAGAAAAGAGAAGAAGGGAAGAAGTAAGAAGGAACAGGAGAAGGGGGGGTTTATCAAAATAAATAATTAAATAAATAAATAATGGGGAGTATTACATATAAGCCCCCCCATTTCAAAGATACTTCAAATAAGCCCCCACTCTTACACTTTATAAATCTAACAATATAAAATACATAAAATTGTCTCATAATAACCCTCCAAAAGCATAAAATAAGATAGACAGTATATCTGATAATTCTCAATAACAATTAATTATTATTAGAAAATACCTAATTGTGTGCAATTCTCAATTTCGCACGGATTACGATGCAAAATAGCCATACGCTATTTTTGCGGGGTATTACAGACACCTCCACAAACTCTACAGACTGTTCAGCCCCTACAATCCCAATTCGGTTACCCTCATCGACATCACCCCGCATATCGATACCAGTACTCTCTATCACACAAGAGCGACTTGAAGATTCAACTGCCAATTCGCAAAGTACCCTCACCGCAGCAATGTCTTTCCATCTATGGATAAAATCTATATCGATTCTCATTTATAACAATCGACTGTAGCAAATTATCGATAATATGGATATTTGGCAAACGACTGCAACGATTTTTTTAGCCAAATATCCATATTATCGATATTTAGCAAACGACTACAGATGCTCTAATGCTGTCTCTCTTTCCCATGTGCCCCCCCCCCCAACTCGGTTGCACCCCACACAACTGAAAGAACTCGATTCTGGCTGAGAGTCAACTACATGAGAAACGCCCCTTACGTCTCTAAGAAAATACAACGTTCCCTCACGCTTCCCTCTTGCAACCACCCTTGAACCTGCATCTATACACCACTCCCCACTACCAACTGTAGTAGATAACCCCTCCTTGTCTAGCCTTCCAATCGAGATAAAATTTTTCTTCAAGTCTAGAACATGTCTTGTCTCCCGCAAGACAACACTTTGATCATCAATGGTGTTCACGCGAACAATACCAACCCCACGTACAGGAAACTGATGACCATTTCCCACGATCACATCTCCAAAAGAACCCTCCTCATAGTCATCAAATACCTTTCTCCTCGGAGTGCAATGAAAAGAAGCTCCCAAATCAATACACCAATCTTGAGTGCCCAACTCCTCTCGAGCTGATAAGCATAAATTCTCAACAAGCTCCACTTGAGCTTCCTTTGGAGTATCTCTCTTCGGTTTCTTCTGCTTCTTCTTCATATAAGCCTTGCAACTGCGCATCATGTGACCCTTCTTGTGATAATACCAACACTCAGGCTCATGTCTCCCATCGCTGTCATCAGACCCACTCTCAGATGAACTACTCTGATCTTTTCTTCTTCGACTACTCTTAGATCTCCCACGTCTCTTCTCAATGTACATGGTAGAATCTCTAGAAGATGATGATGGATATCTCCCGTTTCTCATCCTTCTCACCTCCTCGTTCAGAATGCTACTCACCACATCCTGTAAAGTCGTCGAATCTGTCATAGTGCCTGTAATAGTCTGTTCCACCGTACCATAACAATCTGAAAACTTCAAACCTGCAGCTTCCATATGGTTGTAAACCATACAGTAATTGTTCACATGCTCTACTACTGAACCCCCTTCTTTCAACTTCATATTAACCAATTTCTTCAGATGAAGAATTTGATTAGATGCCGACGGTTTCTCATACATATCCGTGAGAATCTCCATAGCCTCCTTTGTGGTCTTTGCCTTCGAGATATGAAATAACGCCTTTCTACTCAGCCCCAACTGAATCAGCCCCAGCACCTTCTGATCCAAACGATTCCAATCCACCAAGACCTTCGCATCCTTGTCTGCACCTATCGGCTTCTCATCAAACAACAGACCATCAAGATCTTTCTGACGAAGATACGCTATCATTTGAATCTTCCACATCGCGAAGTCACTCCCATCGAATTTCTCGATCTTCATCTTGTTATCGGCCATCTCGAACCAACTGCTCTGATACCACTTGTTGGAGGAATCTATCCCACAACTCGTAGTGCTAATAGCGGAAACACACCACAAGCAATAGAAACTCCCAAGATTTAGATGAACCAAGAACAAGCCACCACAATATATGTAAGATCTCACAAGAACACAATCAGTATGCAGAGATAACCAATACTTCTTATTCCCCAAGAAATACAAAGATTACAAAGAGATTACAACTCCCAATCTCTCTCTCTCACCTTTGAAATACTCGGCACAATCCCCTCTTGAAG
This sequence comes from Hemerocallis citrina, assembly GCA_017893485.1. Lineage (NCBI taxonomy): Eukaryota > Viridiplantae > Streptophyta > Magnoliopsida > Asparagales > Asphodelaceae > Hemerocallis > Hemerocallis citrina. Next base: position 435,188,147 of record CM030359.1, on the reverse strand, counting down.
TTGAACAATGATAACAGCTCACATCTTGATTACACAAATTGATCTATCCAGATTACTAAATCCTAGTGTTTACGGCCATATATATAGCCCCCAAGTAAACCCTAAAAGATAAACACAAATCTAGCAATTGGACCTTTAAACTCGTAATCCCAAAAAATAATCAGCCGCCGAAGTCGGTCGACCGCACCCCCAAGGTCGGTCGACTGCAACGTGTAAGTCCAGACCCGAGAGCTGACCGGTCGACTACACCCCCAAGGTCAGTCGACCGTCCTCTCCTCTGTTGGACCTTTACACTCGAAGAACTCTCAGCAGACTAAGTCGTTCGACCGCACCCTCAGGTCAGTCGACCGCAACTCTCTAGACTGCATTCTTCTACTTGCTGCTTGTCTTCACCTGCTTCTTTGTCTCATCCTCTTATTCTACAACTTCAAGTACTCAGTGCCTACGTGTATTTGAGGCCAAACCCTAACAGTAGGTAATGGTGGTATTCTTCCTCTCCAACGGTGACGTCATCTCGTCATCGATGGCGGCAGTGGCGTTTCTCCTGGCCTGCTCTAGTCGCCAGAAAAGAGACATTTTTGGGGTTGGATTTGGTATTTGGACTGGGCTCGTAGAAGCTAGAGTCTGAGCCCGGCCAGTTTGTTTATTAGGAGTGGATTTGTAGGCCCAAGTGAGATTTCAGGCCCAATTTCAGGGTTTTCCAAATTAATACTATAAAATAAGATTATTATTCCACTTAATAAAAATTTAAAAGCAAAAAACAAAGTACCCCAACATTTGGGCTTAATACAATATACACATATAATGTTTGAAAAAGTACATTTAACTCATTCCACCGTTAACTTAACCCCATCCGTTAAGTTAGAATTACTTTTTACCTTTACCCTTTCATAATTAAATCTCTTCTTCTTTTTTTCCTCTTTCTTCATTCTTTTTCTTCATTCCTTTTGAGTTAATGCAGGTTCCCTTTTTTATTTCAAGGAGTTTCTTTTTTGAGTTCATGTGGTGAGTGGGGACTTACGATAATGAAGATGATACTGAAGAGTGAGAGTTCCATGAAAATTGATCAAATATGCGTAACATAGTTTATATAGTAAATTCATCTCAACGACAACTTCTTATCGAGTTTGGAAAAGAAAAATTGAATAACTCAGCATTATACTGTAGCAAAATATTGTTCTAACCACAATAGCATTCTCAAAATATTGTTCACAGGTCATCGAGTATTTTGAAAATATTATGGCAATACAAAAGAAATAGTGAAATCCAACATCAGCTTACCTAGTCTAGTGGTATATGCAACCAACATGCCTCAACCTCAAATATGGAAACATTAATGCTTAAAAACAATATCATGCACTAAATTAATGCTCATGTATGCAATTTTGATGGCCATCAGAAATATACAGTTGCAAGTACTCTTACTTTAAAAATGGTGATCGATCATCAAATCTCTCAAGGATGAAATAACTGATAACAATGAAGAAAAAGAATGAAGAAAGAGGAAAAATAAGAAAAGATTTGATTATGAAAGGGTAAGGGTAAAAAAGTATTTCGATAATTTTAACTTAACGGATGGGATTAAGTTAACGGAGGAATGTGTTAAATGTATTTTTTCAAACATTATATGGGCATATTATGTTAAGCCCAAAAGTTGGGGGTACTTTTTTTTTGCCCAAAATTTAATTAACATAACCTTTGAAGATTAGCTATCTATATAATAAAATACAAAGAAAGCTATCAAGTGGCTCTCATTCAATAGGGTTGAAATCAATGGTCCAGATCTAACCTCACAAAACATATTTTTCCGCCCAAAAGTTTCCCCCAAAACTCAAATTCAAAACTTCCAAAACAACTCTTTTATTTATTTATTTATTTCTCTCTTTCTCTCTCTCTCTCTCACTCTCTCTCTCTCTCTCTCTATTTACTCAGAAATTTATATTTTCAGTTTTCAGGTTTGTAAATTTTCATATTTTTTATGCATTTTTTTATTGCTCATGTTACATTGAAAATAACAAATATCTCATCAACAGTTAAATTTCATTATTTTCCACACTCAAAGTTTTTAAAAGTTGGATTTTACACCTCCATTTATAATTATTTTTCAACATATACTAATGAAAACATGGACTTTTATTTACAAACTAGATTTGCCTGTGGGCACGTGCCTACGGCACGTCTTCGGAACGATACAACACACGAAAAACTCTGTAAACAGTAAAACAACAATTATGTAGTTCATGTTTGAATAGTATGATAATAATTAGTTGTAAATAAAAGTCCATGTTTCTATTAGTATATGTCGAAAAATAATTATAAATGAGGGTGTAAAATCCAACTTCTTAGAACTTTAAGTGTGGAAAATGATGAAATTTAACAGTTGAAGAGATATTTGCTATTTTCAATATAACATGTGCAATAAAAAAAGCATAAAAATTCTAAAAATTTTACAAATCTGAAATCTTTAAATCTAAATTTCTAAGTAAATAAAGAAAGAATGGGAGAGAGATGGAGAGAGAAAAAGAGAGAAATATGAAAAAAGAGAGAGGAGAGAGATAGTAATAAAGTAATGAGTTTTTTAGGTTGGGGGGGGGGGGGGGGGGGGGGGAATTTAATTTTGGGGTTTGAAATTTTGGGCAGAAAAATATGTTTTGTGAGAATCAATCTAGGCCATTGATTTTAGGGGAGATTGAATGAGAGCCACTTGATAGCTTTCTTTGTAATTTATTATATAGATAATTATTGTTTTACTATTCAAACTTGAACTATAGAATTGTTGTTTTACTGTTTACAAGACTTTAATATGGTGTATCATTTCGAGGACGTGCCGTAGGCACGTGCCTACGGGTAAATCTAGTGTTACTATATAATAGAAAGAAATAATATGTCAAAATAGAATGCTGTTAAATGCACAAGCTGATAAGACACGATGTGCACCATATCACATGAATCTGTCAAACATTTGCTCCGGCCCACAGTAATTAGCACATGGACATACACTCCCAAAATAAGGTAGGAGCAACACCAAATAAACAGGAGATTTCGAGTTGATCTTTCTTTGATTTTTTTTTTCTTCTTACAATCACATATTGCAGTAGCTACAAGACTAAAGAATTCTTGTGTTACATATCTCAATTTCTTCTACTGTAATACTTTGTTTTCTTTGGCTAAACATTAGTGGTACATTTCAAAAAGAATGAGTTGATTTACAGACTTAAAGTTCCCTCGTTTCCACCAGATATATCGAAACTAAGTAGACCAAAAAGGCAGAGAAAAACGGCGAAAAATTGCAACCCAGTGTCTTCTTGCATCTATTTATGCTATTCGACTGCATATGAACTACTTAAAAGTAGCGAGGAGATCAGCAATGGTATTCTTCTTATTGGGCTTGCTTCCATCTTACTCACTTTGCGAGTTGGACTCTGGATGTACCTGCAAGAGACAATTAAAATGCAGCTCAGCAACAAAAAATATAAATGTATAATATACAGACATAATGACATATCTCTAATCTCTAATCTCTAATATTATAATGGGAGAAGGCCTTAGTGTCATTTGTCATTTTGTCATTCTACCAACATGTGCAACGCACGTACATAACTAATATAAAAGAGGTTTCCGGTTCGAATCCTCCCTACGTCAGAGTTTTTTATTTTTATTTTTTGAAATTATTAAAGCGTGCATCGCACGTGTAAATTACTAGTGTATGTATAATGTGTATTACTTTTTCGCTAAATTTGCACGCATGTGGATTTTTTTTTTTTTTTTTTACTGGCACACGCATGTGTATATGACTAGCAAAAAGTGAATATTTGTATATACCTGCATACATGTTACATAATCTCCTTTCCATAGTTTAAAAATCCAGTGAAAACCCTATCAAAGTTGCGGCATGATGTTTACTGATTGTAACCTTAAGTTGTAAATATCAGTATTACATGATATTGATACCAAACCTTCTTTGGAGAAATTTGCTGTGACGATATTAGAGAGACTTATAATACTCACTGTAACCATTATTCGTAAAGTGTAATATTTAATATGAACTTTTTCGTTACTATTTTTCAACTAATATACCTACCACAGGTATAGATATATGCACCCTAAAAATATGTTCAAACATATTTGCCTAGTCTACATGTTTGGAAATTGTTTAGGCCATATATTTTCCTAGGCTAGATGCTAATTGTGTAATGGAAAGAAGAAGAAGAAAAATGCTTACCTGAAGGTCCTGTAGTGTTCTGTCCTCATTGAAGCTCACAGATCTATGCTTGAATTCCCCTCTGCTCGTAGTGAGCTCATCCAATATTTCAGCATCAAGAACATCAACATTGCTGTCGTCGCTGTCCAATTGAATCATGTCTTGATCCTGCTAAGCCGTAAGATTTCATGAAATGGGGAACTTTGTCACTTAGGAGGGAAATGTAGCAAGAAATGAGATGATTATTGCCAGGATAACTCTGGATAAGTGTTCATTAAAGCTTTTGTATTTTGTATTTGATGTTCATATCTTGGATTATCTATATCTTAACTATCATAACTTCTATTTTCATATGTTCATATCTTCTATTTTCTTTATCTTTACTATTGAGGCTGTGGTTGTGTGGATTCTGGACAAAAATTCAGTATGAGCATTCAAAAGCATGTGCGTTTCATCTATAACTGTACTCAATGACTTATTTACTAGTTGTCATACTTGTCATACCAACTTTAAGCAAACATTGTGATGACCAAGGCTCCTAGTGGCTAATACAGTGACAATCTAAAGTAAAAGCACATGCAGGGTCGGCCCAGGGGTAAGCCCTACAAGTCAGCAGGCTTGGACAACCCCCCTTTCATGGGGCAACAAACTTTTTTAAGGCCCTATGTATAACATATAAGGGCAACAGAATTGGGCTTTAACAGCCCACTAGGTCAGTTCAGTCCAACCTAAAAGGAGGCAGACATATAAGGGCAACAAAATTTTTTAAGGCCCTATGTATGTATAAAATTTTTGTTTGACTTTATGGTGTAGTTCAAGATAAAAAGACAATTTAATCATGCGTTTATCAAAAAAAATATTTTATTTCCTTCTACTTTTACTTTTTGTTGTTATTATTAAAAAAAATTTACTAAGGAGCAACAACACATGGGTTTGGCGAGGGCAACCCGGATCTTCGGGCCAGCCCTGAGCACATGTAATCACATTCTTAGAAAAGCTAGTACCTTGAATGAGAGGCTGCGGTCGCGATGAGGGGCTCCAGCAATTTCCTCATATTCAGCAGCATCCAACTCCCACAGGTGATGTGGATGAAAGAATTTTGGAAGAACATACTGCCTGATGATAATTAGAATGAAGAAAGGCAGTGGGAATAGAATTCCCGCTATCGGTATCCATGTAATTCCATAACATAGCAGTAGATACATTAGCTGGAAGACTGTGAATATAGCCATTTGTCTGAACGGAACTGACTCTACAAATGATGCATGGACACCTTCAAGAACCCTGCCAAAATATTCAAGAGAGCAAATGAAAACTCGTTAAATATGGAAACTAAGCCGATTAACAGAATGAGAGTTATAACCCTTTCAAAATTTGTGATGGACCATATTATTTTTTCTGAACAATTTAGGTATGAGTATAAAATAACTTGTAACGACGGTCAGGAGTGATGAATAGAAGTAGTAGTCTTTCCCAGAATTGATTGCCAGGAAGACTATCAATAGCCATGTAAGCAAAATATCCCCAGAGTACAGAGGTGGGTATCTTCTTGATAACGGGCATAGCTCCAATGCAAGCACCCACCATGATGGACTGCAATAGGTTAGTCACTCTCTGTTCATTTACACGAACAGGCAAGTATGCATCTATGTGCTTCTCCGGGTCGAAGGAAACATTTACTTCCCCTTCATTGGTCTCACTTCCCATAACTGCATCCTTTAAGTTCTTCAGCTCTTTAGTAATTGAGATTGTCTGTGGATGATAAATTTGCAGGATATTATTAAGGCAGATAGTATAATGGAAAACCAAACACATGTTCTTAAGCACATACAAAATAAAGTGGCATGAAGCTAGAAATCTAAGAAGGCTTTTGGGCATGGGATATGAACATGGACCAACATGCACAGGGCGAGAATAAATCCTCAGAACTTTGGCATTGATCATACATTTACATATAGATACAAATATATTATGTGTGCGCGAGTGACTGCACATGTGCATGGAAGTTATGTTAATGTAATTGTATAAATAGGACAAGACAAGTATGCAAACTCTATTCAAGGAACCTAATAATATAGATTGTAAGATAGTTTTAAAATATGCTAGAAACTTACCAAATAATATGTATTGTTGCTTTTCAATTAAAACAATTGTCTCTTCGCGCAGAATAAATTAATACATATCACTTCACATAATGAAATATATTCTTTCGTCAGGGCCCATTTAGGCTAAACAATATTCACTATTACTGAACTTGCTACACTTTGGAATAAAGCCTCAGGAAAAATAAAGCAAAGAAGAAAAAAATGAAATTAGGACTTTCATATGCAATTGCAAGAATAAAAAATAAAATGAAAACCTTTCAAAGAATGAAAAGGTACTATATAGCGACCATTAGTACCAGACCATAATCATATATGTCCGCAATTCAAGAACGAATTTACCCATAATTAGTTTAAAATTTGCAGTCACAATTACTAACAGAAACTGATTTGTAATCATTATATTAGAGAGAAAAAGTGAATGCACACACTCAAACGCACATTCACTAACATACAAATATGTGCAAGCTCCATGACTATGACTACTTACAGTATCTCCTTTGTCCATTTCTATGAAGACCTCTTGCATTTTGCCATATATTTCTGAATTGCTGGCTTTCCTTTTTATGCTTTCTTTAGCACTCTGAACCAGTCTCTTACGCATTAACTGAAAAAATTAAGTAAAAGAAATATATAAATTCTACTACTAAAAACTTTGAGTGGTATATCAGCATATCATTCATAGCTTTGGAAACATGCACAAACACACACACCTGGCCTTTAAGAACAGCGAGGCTTTTTGTGTGCATAGGTGACTGCGGGAGAACCCCATTTGAAGGTGGGATTCCAAGAAATCCACAGATCAAAACCTGAAATCATAAGTCAGAATACCAATGGTGACTGTTTGTATTATGAAATTCTACCTGCAACTATGTCAACAAGAATCCAAATGGGATAAGCTATGTACCATAAACCCAAGGACGAAGATGTCATAATGATAAGCAGAAGGGTTCTTAAGATTGAATTCCTTTTGCTGTGCCATCTGTGAAGCAACACTATGATCAAAGAAATAGAGACCAGCAACCATGAATGCAGGTATAATTGCAGCGAAAATGTAAACCACAGGAACTGACAGCAAATCCTGCAGAGTAGAATCGAAACAAGTAATTCAGTGCCTAAATATAATACTTAAGCATGTGTTCCATATGAGAAACAGAAAGACATCTTTATTTATAATTTTAGTTCTACATTAAATATATTATAGAAAAAATAGTTCTTGAATGAGATATATGTGGGAGAGAATAGTGTGTATTACGTCATTTTATAGCAGGGTTTTTCTGATAGAAGTAGAAAAAAAAAAGAAAATCTATGTAACGAAAGACATCTTTATTTATAATTTTAGTTCTTACATTAAATATATAAAACACGGTTCTTGAATGAGATATATGTGCAAGAGAATAGTGTGTATTACGTCATTTTATAGGAGGGTTTTTCCGATAGAAGTAGAAAGAAAAAGAAAATCTATGTACAGGATTCATTTTCATAAAAGTCTTTTATAACAAGCATATATACTCAGAACTAACAAAAATCAGAAGAAAAAATATCCCATGAATTTATCAACCTAGGTACAATAACCCACAACTCTCTCAGCCCTTGGATGCAAGGGGGAGCACATCCTAAAGTACACTTCTTCTACATGATCCCCTTAATCCAAGGGTGAGATGGGCAGGTTCATATAAACCGAAATCTAGAAGATTCTTTGACCAACATTTGCAAAAAGTTGTGGTATCGGAAAATATAATAGTCACGAAAGCTATATGAAATATGATAATCAAGTAATCTACTTCGAACATGTGACCTCTTGTTCATAAGTTCATGCCTTACTACCTCTCCTCATGCTTATCTAATGTTAAACTAAACAAAATCAGAATATGATATGCAAAATGAAAGTGGTTATGAGATATGAAGTAGCTTACAAATCTTGTTACCTTTGCAACTGTCCAATGATGTAGTGATTTTGCATCCCAAGGAAGTGGGCTGAAAAGCCTCCTTGGAACTCCAGAAGGAACTTTGCCAGGAACTGAATATGACATTGCAGTCCACACTAAGACCATCAAAGGAACTCCATAGTCCGCAGTGAAACTTCTAAACCACCCTGCATTCATCAGTTATGGGGCCAGTAAGTAATCAACGAACAAAATTTAAACAAACCAATTCACTCGGGATTTACAGACCTGTGCCGTATCGCCATGCTCTTGCTCTTCTGCTCTTTAATGCAGTATACAGTAACCCAATGGCAAATATGATCCCCAGCAAGCCATTGGTATATAGCCACTGAAACTGGTTTACAGGTAGATTTGGATCTTCACCTTTCGGAACATTAAATTCACTGACCATGCCCTACAATTCAAACAGTATGTATTATTAGTATAAATAACTCTTCTGATTTAAAAATTGAAACTCACTTCACAAATCTGTTGAAAAAATTAGAACCTTAACAGCTTGTTGAATGAAAAGAACTGTGATTAGCATCCCAAAAAGTTCTCCTGCAACCCTTGTGAATCTACTGATAATAGCGGAAGCATTGAAAGCTGCAAGAAGGAATAGCATACATGCAGTCCAAATACAAACCCTGTAAAAATTTGAAGCATACAGAAAACAAATTATTTTATGGAAAACAATTGAGTTAGAGTTAAAACTGTTCAAAGTGCAGAATGTAAATTAATGTATTACCATCCAGCCCAAGCCAAAAATAGATGCCCTCCTAAATCCACTCGGTCTTTCGCAAAGTTGTACAAATATGTGTACATTATCACAGTGGGTTCTGCAACTCCCACAATCAACATCGGCTGCCCACCAAGTATCGAGTGTATGGTTCCACATAAAGCAGTAGAAGCCAATGTTTCTACCGTGCTCAGTGAACCATCTGTGTATAAATTAACATAAAAATTTCTTACACTTCTGAAATTGTCATGCATGTAATTTTATACCCCCCCCCCCCCAAAAAAAGTAAAATGATTGGTAAAAGGGGTGGAATGGACCTGTATCTTTACTTAGCTGTTCCCCAAATGCAATGACGGGAAGAGCGGAAGCAAAAAAGATGTACAGAGTAGGCGCCAATATCCTGGAAACATACATCCAATTCTTAGGAAAATCACAGAATTTATTGAAATAACACGTACACTAATGAGTTGTAAGAGCATCCACAATGGTTTGCTATTTTCTCATTTTTGCCATTTTTTGGCAAAATGTCATCCACAACGGTTTGCTATTTTGCCATATTTTGAGAAAGTGGGAACAGTAGCTTCTCATATTTGAGAAACAATTTGCTCATTCTCAAAATATATGGGATGGAACATGTCCCTATATTTCTTTATTCGATCAGACGATACAAGTTGTATCGTCCAAGAATATTTAATTTTAATTTTTTTAACTATCGGACGGAACACTCCGTGTAAAAAGTTTTAAAAAAAAGAAGAAAAAGAAGAGGCATCGGACAGGACATGTTGTCTCATCCGACACCCAAAGTAGCAAGGATGGGACAACATGTCCCGTTTCAAGCCATTATTTTTTTTAAATGAAGGTTTAGTGCTAATTTAATTGCTTAATCACTTGGTTTTATGTTTTAATCATGGTTCAGTATTAATTTAATTACTAATTAATTCACTACCAACTATTTTAATCACTAATTAATCATTCAATCTTTTTTTTAAATGCGGGATGGAACAACATGTTCCGTCTCACAACCCAAAAAAAAATTTTAGAGCAAATGAGACTCTGTTCTCATTTTGCCATATTATAGCAAACACCCAGTGCAAACAAAGTTCAATTTTGTGATTTCTCATTTTGTCATTTTGCCAAATTTAACAAAAACCATTGTGGATGATCTAAGTAGAAAAACCATTGTGGATGATCTAAGTAGAAAAACCATTGTGGATGCTCTAAGCAGTATATGGTACCTGAATCCTGAGTGAAAGCCACCAGCCCAATCCTGCCTATAACAAACTGCTCTTCCTTTGACATCTTTGACGATTCCCCTGAATGGGGTTTTCAGGTGATCCATTCCTGCATATATAAAACATCAGTAATCAGCTAATTTCAAGTTAAAAAAAAAGATTTATATAAATAGCAACCATAAAAAATGAGGCCCAACACTTTCAAATATCCGAATAAAGTGATTTGATGATGACAATGATGATGAGTGATGGCTACCTATAATATACTATCATCCTCTATCGTGAAAATAATTAAGGTTATTTTCTCATACAAAGTGATTGTAATCACTCACTGGTCCACTGGACCTAGCATGGACAACTCACACCATTCACCCTACTTCATCCCCTAATATCTCATATAAACTCCTAATATCTATTTGGGAGACTTCGGCTTTCTGTTCGATTATTGTATTAGCTGTTGTTAGATTGCCCTCTGTATTGAGGCATTAGCCTATGTTTTGGGAGTTTTAGTTTTTGTTGTATGATGCACCTTCGGGCATAGGTTGTTATATTTTGAACCAGTTTCGTTAATTACTATTAATGAAACGATGACTGTAGTCATCTATTTATCAAAAAAAAAAATCTATTAGTACAAAACTCCAACTTGTTTGGAATCTTCTTGATCATGTTCCAAGTGGTTGCAAAATACAACAAACTGGGCCACTTGGATTTTTGTGCACATGTGTTGCATGACCCCAAAAAGGGAAAGAAAAATGATGAACAGTGCAAATCGTGTACACACTTCAAACAGCGTAGTACATGGTCCAATCATTCACCATACCAGTCTTCAAACAGTGTAGTACATGATCCAACCATCCACCCTACGGTCTTCTTCTGACACGACTCTCAAAGCACTTTCACAAATCCCCCCAAAAAAGGGACAAAAATCGAAACAACTCAAACCAGCACAAAAACAAGCAATAAAACAGTGGTAAAAAAAACACAAATCCTCAAAAGAACAACAACAACGAATCTGAGACCACAAACCTCGGATCCAAAAAAAAAATCACAGATCAAAATGGCGTACCTCAAACCTCCTATACGTTTCGAGATCGTTCAATGTTTGGGGTCAAGAGAAGAGGATTGATTCGATCGATCGATCCTCTTCACTTGAGTCTCTGTTAAAACCCTAAAAGTGAGATTTTTATTGCTATTTATAGGAGGGGGCAGAATCTGAAGAGAAGAAAGCGGAATGAATGAAGAAGGCTCGCTCTTTGAACTTAAAAACCCGGGAGGCATGGGTGGGGCCCAGCTTTGTGGGGGACACGTGACGGGATTTGAGTGGGTGGGGGATGGTGGTGGGTGTTTGTACATGGAAAGTCCGTGTCGTTTTCTGTTTGTTCGGCTGTTTGTGCTGGATTTTGTTGATTATTTTTATTAATTAGTGCAGTTTTACATATAGGTACAATACTTTTGTGATATTAATAATATTTTAAAATTTATATTTCATCATGCATTTAGTGAATTATATAAAATTGTCTGGGTATTGCTGAAATTAGTAATTCAGTTCTTGTATGAAGTTGTCTTCCTTGATACTACGAGTTTTGATTTGGTTTGGGAGTCTAGCAGGTTCAAAAGTCCAGTCTTGAATTATTTTTAGTTAGTTGCCTCTAAAAAAAATGGTACTGAATTGGTTGAGTACTACTAATACCTGAACCGACATACTTCTTGTGTTTATTGACTTCTAAGTCCTCTTTGGATTTGAAGAGAGATTCTAAATCGTGCCAGTGTTACTAATCATCTGGTGCTCCTATTTATCTCTACTACTATAATGGGAGAAAGCCTTAGTGTAATTTGTTCATATCTCAATCCGTACAACGTACGTGCTGGTAGATTTTTTTTTTGCCCTTTTCATTCTCCTTCCTCAAATTTTCCCGCGTGCACAATACATGTATAATACTAGTAGTAGTAATGTGAACCGGTTATACAACAATCGATGTTAATGGAATAATCTAGGCTAAAATTGAAAAAACTCCTCTAAACTATCCTATATCTGCAGAAAACCTCACTCACCTTTTTATTACGCTGAAAACCACACTAAACTATTGGTGCAAAAACCCCACCTTCACACTGTTAGGGTTCAGTTTGTTTTTTGTCACGTGCTATGCACGCGACTTAGTAAATGTCGAAAATATCCCCAGAATACAATCTTCCTTCTTTCGTGCGATCTTCCCACTCACGTGCGATCTCCCCTTCTTCTTTTTCTTCCTCTTTTCTTCAGAACCCAACTTTCCTTCTTTCTTCAGATCTGCATCGACCAATTCCCAATTGAACCAAATTTTAATCAGAAGCACATCCCGACCGGACGACGCCATCCACTCGACGTCGCCATCGGCCGGACGTCGCCACCGTTTGGACCTCCCCATCGACGCGTCGTCTTGTTCCAGGTGTTGAAGTCGATTTCTTGACGCCATCAAGTGGAGCTAACGTCCTACTCTTCAGTCGAAGACTCAATGTCAGGTGATTTGTTCTTTCTATTGAATTATTTTTGACCTGGATCCGATTTCATTCTCTTTTATTTTTCGATTTGATTATTTTGATGTCTGGATTTGTGTATACGCAGATTTTACAACCTCCAAATCTTCGAGGAAGAACTTGCGTAACAGTTGCGATGAAGGTGGAACCTTAGTGTGTTTTCACAAAGATCCTGCAGTTGTGAAGGTAGCAAGCACTGCTGCTAATGCTGGAAGAGACTTTGCGGGTTGTCCATATTGGCAAACAGACAAATGTAGATTTTTTCGTTGGATTGAATTAGTGGGTGAAACCGAGAAACAGGAAAAATCTTACTCAGACAAATGTGGTTTTCAACGTAATAAAAAGGTGAGTGAGGTTTTCTGCAGATATAGGATAGTTTAGAGGGGTTTTTTCAATTTTAGCCAATAATCTATGCTTAGATGAAGGTAGCCAGCCTAGCAAAATCATATATAAAAGTAAAATACAAGGATACAAGGTGTTAGGTGTAAAATACAATGTAGTAGTACGAGAATATTGGTCTCCTTCCTATCATGGTCTTTAGAAATTGTGTTTCAGACCATCCTCATTCACGAATCCCATGCATTCTTCTTCTTTTATTTTGACTTGTGTTCATTTGCATGCTTTGACTCAATTACTGCTAATCAAAATCTAGACGTAGTAGCAGATCAAAAGTGAATATGACACCAAATTAATTAGTGTTTTTTTTTTTAATTAGTGACCCATGTCACATGTTTCATTAATGAACCGTTAACGAAATAAAGTACAAAATATTACAAACCCAAAACAAAGTGGACCACATCTAACTTAAAACAGTACAATCTGACATCAACTGAATATTACAAATCCAAAATAAATTAGTCCACATCTAAATGAAAAGCCCACAGTACAATCTGCCAACAAGTACCAAAAGAGTGGCTGCAAAATACTCATCATCCCCACCCGTGAAAGCTCAGACTGCTTGGGTGGGTTACCCTTCCATATCAGTCTGTGGCGTCATCCTTGGCCCCAGTACACCTGCCCAATCATTAATAAGAAGTAAGATTTTATGCAACATCCTCTGAAAATTACAGTTATTGTTACGAAAGCAAGCATCGTTCCTATCTAACCATAGGCTCCACATACAAGCAGCTACCGTAATATCCTACATAAATCTACCCTCCTTCCTAATGACCCTAGATCTCCATGTCCCCCATACGTCGTTAATACAGGTCGGAACCTCTATTACCCCAAATCCCAATCCCAAGATTTCCCAGGTAAGTTTCGGTTTTGGACAGATCATGAAAATATGCTCAGTATCTTCGTCCCCTAAGTTGCATCGCGGGCAAGTCGTGTCAATCATAATATTACGCTTTCTAATGTTCATCTTCGAGAGGATTGCGTTATTTTCCACCAGCCACATGAACACTTTCACCTTATTTGGGATATTTGCCTTCCAAATAACATTTGCACCCCTACTTCTAATTCCCGTATCATTAAGGAAATACATTGACCTAACAGAGAAAACATTATCAGTCTCTGGCCTCCACACTCTCTCGTCTTCATTTCCCTTTCCGATTTCCAATTTCTCTGCCAGCATACTTTGAATACTAAGGATCTGAGCTTGTCTTTAGGGGTATCACTTCCTCAGAGTTGCAGTGTCAGTCTTTTCCGTTTCCAGACATCCGTCACCAATACATCTTCGTTAATGGAGTCCTCTGCAAGCTTTGGGAACAGAGATGTAATTGTGTTAGCTCCCCACCATTTATCCTTCCAGAATGTAGTGGTTTTCCCATCACCTAGGATGGAGACAGTATTATCATGGAACAGGTTTCCCACCTTGTCAATCCCTTTCCATAATTACAACACCTTTCCGAACCTGCCGCGACCTCCGAATCTTGTCCTTTTTTGTCGTCTGTATATCCTGAATGAGTCGCACCACCAAGATTGTCGATGCTTATTTATTTTTCACCACCACTTGGATAGTAGCACCTAATTCATATCCCGAAGGTTCACGACCCCTAGTCCCCCAAATTCTTTCTTTCTACACACCTTGCTCCATCGAATCAGATTGATTCCCTTGTTATCCTCCCTCATCATTTTCCAAAGGAATTTCCTCCTACATTTATCAGTTCTGTCTATCACCCAGCTCGGAATCTCATAAATGGACATGAAGTATGTCGGAAGGCTACTAAGTACCGAATTGATAAGAGTAACTCTTCCTCCCAGCAAAAGGAATTTCTTTTTTCACCCTGCGAGTTTTTTCTCCACTTTCTCCACTAAAGGCATCCAGTCATCCTTGATCAACTTCCTCGGTCTAATCGGAGTCCCCAAATAATTGAGTGGGAACTCCCCTTTCACACACCCCAATGCGAATGCGATCGTGTCTATGTCCTCTTCCTGCTCTCTGGTTAAGGCAACGATGCAACTCTTATTAAGATTGATGGCCAATCCTGACCAGTATTCAAAGCATCGTAGTAACATTCTAACTGCTATGGTTTCCTCCAACTTTGCTGCCCCAAATAGTAAAGTGTCGTCCGCATATTGTAGAATCGATAAAGGCTTCACTATTCCTTTAACCTTGACTCCTTTGAAAAGTTCCGCCTTTCTTCCTCTCTTGATCATCTCTGCCAAACCGTCGGCAATAATAGTAAAAATAAGTGGTGATAGCGGATCTCCCTATCTTAGTCCACGACAACAGCGGATTTCTTTACCAGCAACTCCGTTCAGCATAATGAATGACTTTCCATTTTGAACACATAATCTCATCCAGCTCCTCCATTTCATCTGAACCCCTTTAATTCTAGCGCTTTGTCCACTGAATCCCATTCCACCGTATCGTAAGCTTTTTCAAAGTCTAGTTTCAATAGAAAACCGTTCACCTTATCCTTGTAACCTCTAAAGATCAACTCTTTAGCTGAAGCGATGCTGTCCATGATATCTCTTCCTTTAACAAAACCACTTTGAGTTTCGTCAATAATATCCGATAAATGTGGTGTTAATCTAATGGCTAGAACTTTTGTGATGATCTTGAACGACCCATTCAACAGACTAATATGCCGTAAATCAGACCTCCTCAGAACTTCCGATTTCTTCTGAATTAGAATAACATTTGCATAGTTTAATCTTTCAACTCGTGCAACTCCTCGATAGAATTCCTGGAAGATGTCAATTAAATCTTTCTTGATGATAGTCCAATATGTAGAATAAAATAGGATCAGGAATCCATCCGGCCCCGGTGCCTTGTCCTGGCCCAAAAGTTTGATAGCTTTTAGAATTTCCTCCCCTGAAAATTCTTCCTCAATCACATCACTTCCCTCAATTCTAGAATCACTCCACATGTACGGTTGTAACTTACCACGTTGAACTCTGTTCTTTCCGAGGAGGTCTCTAAATCCCCTATGTGTTCCCTGATCTTCACACTATCCTCGGTCCAAATATCATGTACTAGCAATCCCCCAATATGATTATGTCTACTTCTCTCATTAGCCACCTTATGGAAGAATGTCGTGTTTGAATCACCTTCCTTGAGCCATTGAATCCTAGATGTTTGCCTCCAGTAAAATTCCTCCATCTCACGTATTCTATGTAGCTCCTCTCTGCTCGAGTTCATTTCCTCATATTCGCCTCTTTCCAGGTTTCTATTTTCTTCAATAATTTCTAGATCCTGGATCCTATCTCCTAAGCTCTCCTTCTTCCTATATATCTCTCTGAACTTTCGCTTAGCTCATTTCTTAAGGCATTTACGGAGCCTTCTCATCTTGTTGTTCCATTTGGAAATTGCGTCTGTCTCGTTCACCGGGCTCTCCCAAGATCTTTTAATAGTCTCCCTACAGTTATCGACCATGGTCCAAGCCTTCTCGAATCTGAATTGAGGCCTGGGTCTACCTCTATCGTTCCGACACTCCAGCAACAGCGGCGAATGGTCCGATGTATACCTCGAAAATGATTTGACTGCTGCCCATGGGAACATGATTTCCCACTCTGTAGAAACCAACACTCTATCTAGCTTAGCAAGAGTTGGAGACGCCTACATGTTAGACCAGGTAAATCTCCTATCTGCCGCCTGAATCTCCATGAGATCCAGATCATTAATGACCTGGTTGAAATTGTGTCTATCCATGTCGTTAGGTCCCCTCCCTCGATGTTCGTATTGAAATCTACTAATATTGAAGTCTTCTCCAAGAACCCACGGACCAATCCATCTACCCCTAATGTTTCTTAACTCCGTGAAGAAATCATTCCTTAGCGCCAGGTTATATGGCCTGTAAACAGTTGTGACCATATGTTCCCATCCGTCTCCTTTACGTCTAATCCTAATCGAGACCGAGAACTCCCCGACAAAACTCTCTACAATGTCGAAAATCTTGGAGTCAACCCCTAAAGCTATGCCTCTCGACATACCTCTAGAGGTCTTAAAATGCCACTGAAACTCCCTCAACGATCTAAGAAATTCGAAGTCTTTGCTCTCAGGGTTTTCAATCCTAGTTTCCTGAAAAGCACAAATCGCTGGTTTTTTCTTGGCAATAGTGTCCCCCACCAATCTACTTTTACCCCTAGACTGCATACGTCTCACATTCCAAAAGATGTAACTCATTAATAAACTATCTTGACGTCCCCTAACATCTCTTCCTATACCCGTCAACTGGAACATCTAAATTCCAATTCTATGAGCTTCATCCCTCAGTGCTTCTATCCTAAACTGTTGTATATCTATAATGGACCTCATGTCTATACCTAGCATGGTAGCATAATGCAGCAACATGTTACCAGAAATGAAACGCAAAATAGAAAACTCACTTCCACAAGCGGATGTTGGCTCCTTTGCCTTTGCTGCTGATTTAATAAGGTCCTCCTCACTGGGCCCCTTAGATTCCCATCTGTCTATCTGTCTCTTGCTTTTTCTCTTTACCTCTTTCCCCCCATCCCTGCTGCCCCCAATCGCTGCGTCTTAAGATTACTGGTGCCCGGAGTTAAATCTCTCACCTGCCTTTCCCACCTCTCGTTCTCACTATTCGAGTCATGATTTTCCTCCCCCACCACATAAAAATTACCTATGATATCGTCTTCCAAATGGTAGCCCATCTTTTCACCTAACTCCGTCTCTCCCTCCTCGAGACTGTCTGTTTCTCTCGCGAGAACCTAATCCCCTCCGGGCTGAGGGTCTGTGTGGCCACTATTTTCCTCCCCCTCCATCTGCACCGATCCGCCATTACTCTCTAAATCCCCCCTCTCAGCCGAAGCTCTCACGCCCTGTTTAAAGCCCACGCCCTCCAAAACTTTATGAGCCTGGTTCACAACGAATGGTGGCCCATCATAATTAATTTTTTTATCTGGCCCAAGCCCAACCACACTAATATTCAAAGAGATGGCCATAATAGCTTGTTCCACTACCTCCTGATCTTTCGTCATTGAAATGACATTGGATTGAATTGCTGAGGGCCCCACTGATTGACCCTCTGTGCCTACGAGACCACTCCATCCAACAGTACCTCGTTTAAGCGATTTGCTTGGCACTGTTTCAGAGGTAGCGCCGAATCCCTCCCCTCCAGCTGTTAAATCTACTGAGCCGACGTCACCTCTCTGCCTCCCACTCTGCAAGCACCCAACAACCTCCCCCTTCAGATTTGCTACGAGGCCCTCATCTATGTTGTGCTATTTTGAGCGGCTCAAATTCTCCCCCGTACGATCTAACGGCTCCTTGAGATGTTGAGATTTATCCTCCGATCGAAGTAGTGGACGGCTGTGATCTCCTTCAACCTGCTCTGTCGTGTGGAGTTCATCTTCAACCTGAAGCTCTTTCAAAACGAACCTCCATAAGTCTTCCGCAGCCTCCGGCGAATCCATAAACGCCACCTTCTTTTTCCTCTCGACCACCACTTTCACTTCATGCCTCTCCTCTTCAAACTCCGCGATTATCATCAACGGAATCAAACTCAACACCTCTACTCCGACTTGGATCCTAGCGTACTCACGGCGTGATTGCGTAGTGGTATTCTTATCGATAGCAATGAGGTACCCGAATCCATCTACCAGATTTTGAAACGCCAAACGAACCCAACAATAAAACAGAAAATTGAACAAACGCAACCAAACTGTCGGCGAATGATCCAGTTTCAACGCCCCATAGTTTCTTGACCATCTGCTCATAGTGACGTACCAATCCTCGCCCTCCAAACTATCCACCGCAAGCAATTCTTTAAGCCTTTCCTTAGAGACGCAATAAACCAAATAAACATCTTGTTTTACCTTTTGAATAACCCACTCTATCCTCATCTTTGGTCTAACTGTCTCTGAAAGCCCCTCTACCAAGTCTGGGAGAGATAGATTTCCTGTATGGATTTTCAGCAAAATACACTGCCTCAATCTACTCTCGAAATCTTCCATGATAGGCGCGGCGTAATTACTGCTTTGATAATCTTCCTCCCTGCATCGTAACTCTCTTCCGACTTCGCCAACTCAACCTTGATAGCCTTCCCCTTCGATGTCGCACCCGGAACAGGTGACGAGAGCCTACTCGCTCCTGAGTTGACAGCATTGCAGTTCTTGGAGATGTGTCCCATCTTCTTACATGCGTAGCAAAATACAATGAATCAATTAGTTCTCCAACAAGATATTGCATCATAAAAAATGGTCACATATTTAACATGTAAGAGCATCTGTAGTGGTTTGAGTTTTAAATGGGTATATGGAAAATATAAAAATAGCAAATAGGGGTAGCGCTACAGTGGTGAATACTAAAAAAAATGGTTTTTTTTTTATATCAAATAGAACATGATTTACCGTCCGAAAATTTTTCGAAAAAAAATTTAAAAGACGGCAGTTCTGCCGTCTGATGAAAAAAAAGGGGTTTGTGAAGGACGGGAGATCAACACATTTGGGTTTTTAAATTTCCTCAAACGGCAGATCATCTCCCATCTCCCTTTTTTTTTGTTTTTTTATATTTTTTTTACAAACGGCATATCATTTGTCGTCCGCTCAATATATTTTCTCAGACGACATATCATATTCCGATTTCTATAGTATGCATAATGTCAATTTTCCTGCCAAATGTAGACGTCTACTGTTCAACTCAAACCCAAAGAATGGGTAAATAGACGATGACTACAGTGGTTTTTATCCATTTTTTGGATATATAGCCAACGACTACATATGCTCTAATAGACCATTAATTACTTTATAGTTCATAGTAACTAGACTGAATTAAGGAAAACTAGCTATACCCTACATTGTTTTGTGTTGATTTGTTATGGTTTTTAAGAAAATTCATAGTGGTTGGTGATTATAGAATTCAAATATCAACTAAAGTGGGACTAATGTTGGTCTCTTTCGTCGTATTCTTGTTTGTTAACTCACATTGATCAGTCTGGAGAGACGACGCCCCTTAAAAATGCATATTAAAATTATTGTTGAAGAGCACAATTAAATACTTCTGAGTAGACCTGATTCAATGAGTATTTTGAGCTCTTAAATATGCATATTAAAAATGACTGAAAGAGGACAACAAATGGTTCTACCTTGGTCTATACACATACTTTTAGCATATGTTGATATGCTTATGAACACCTTTATTGTTATAATACTAGGTTTGCCTGTGGGTATGTGTCTACGGCACGTTTTCGGAACGATGCAGCATGAAAAGTCCTATAAACAGTAAAATATATCATACAATTTTTGACAACTTCAAAGAGTAGGAGATAGACTTACTTTCCAGCATTTCGGATGCATGAATAAGAAACTTTCATCATAGGGTTTATGTAGCTCAAATTTGAATAGTACGATAACAATTAGCAGCAAATAAATGTACATATTTCCATCAGCATATGTTGAAAAATAATTATGAATGAGGTGTAAAATCAAACTTCTTAGAACTTGGTGGGTGCAAAATGATAAATTTTAACTTTTGATTAGATATTTGCTATTTTCAGTGTAACTTTAAAGCTTGAAATTTACCCAAGTGAGAGAGAGATAGAGAAATCTGGACAAGTGAATAAGAGAGGAGAAAGGTATAGTAATAAAGTGAGGAAGATTTTTCTTTTCTTTTTTTTTTTGGTTGGGGGGGGGGGGGGGGGGGGGGGAGGTAATATCCCAAAAATATTTAACAATAATTAATATAGGTATTTGAGCAATATATATATTAGTAAATGGCTATTTTGTAAAAGTGATCTAAAAAAGTATGACACCAAAAGATTCAAATCAGAAGAAGAAACAGAAGACTTATGATTCAGAGAATGAGCGATTTGGAGCAGCATTTCCTATGAAACCAATCTTTCAGAGACCATCAGGGCATGGCTTTCAAAACACAGGTCAGGGATTCCGTAGACCAACATTTTAGCTGCCGAAGTTGGGCCAATCTACGCAGAGGACATGTCATTCAATTCAGAGGCATGATGGATAATGTTATAAGTGTGGCCTTCTGCACAAAGGTCGCCCTTGTAAGTTTTTTCGTGACTGCTTTAAATGTGGAGAACATGGTTACATGGCTAGGGACTGCTCTAAGAGCATTTGTAGTTGTTCAATCTCAAAGTTTGGGTATTTAGCATATAGGAATAAGAATTTTGGGTTTGAGCTGTAGTCATTTTAATCCAAAATTTGGGTTTTGATTTTTTAAAAATCGACGGACGACATATGATGTATCGTCCCAGAAATATATATATATATATATATATATATATATATATATATATATATATATATAGAGAGAGAGAGAGAGAGAGAGAGAGAGAGAGAGGTTTCTTCCATTGCAAATGCAAATATTGGTGCACACCACTTAACCCGTCATTGGCAATGACGGGTTAAGGCAAAATATAATTTTTGCCTTATGCCTTAACCCGTCATTGTCAATGACGGGTTAAGTGGTGTGCACCCGTTTGCACAACATTTGCGTTTGTAATGGAAGAAATCCCATATATGTGTGTGTGTGTGTGTGTGTGTGTGTGTCAGACGATGAATGATTTCAAACAAAAAAACAACAAAAGACGGGAAATCAATTCCCGTTTCAGCATTTAAAAAATACAATTTGCTCACAGACGGGGAATCAATTCCCATCTGAGAGTTGTTCCTGCTAATTAATTATTAATTGATAATTAATTTAATCATAATTGAATCTTAATTTAATCTTACATCTTAATTAAATCCTAATCTGTATGCAAAATAATTCTATAGGCATAATTCTATAGAATTTTATCGCTAAATTTTGGAAAGAAATCTCTTGGACGGGAAATCATAGCCCGTCCAATCTTCTTTTTTTTAAATCGATCGGACATGAAATGATTTCCCATTTGAACGATTTTATTATATAAAAAAATTGATCGAACAGGAAATCATTTCCCGTCTGATATATTTAAATTTAAAAAAAAGCGACGAAAGATGATATTTTGTCAAATTCTTTTTTTTTATATATAAAATGAACGGACGAAAGATCATCATTCATCCTGCTATATTTTCTAAATTCCTATATAATCTTCCAAATATAGTCGATCACTATTCCCCTCAAACCCAAATTTTATGTATTTAACTAATGACTACAGCTCGATTTTTACCAAATTTTGCAAAAATGACCAATGACTACATATGCTCTAAGAAGAGTACTCCAAGATTTAGCTAACAAAGGCAGCCCACCAAACCAGAAGACAATCAAAAGTCTAAGGCTCAAAGGAGAGTGTTTGCACTTACTAAGCAGGATGCACAGGCATCTAATACCATGGTGACATGTGTTCTTTTGATTTTCTCTCAATTAGCTTATGTGTTGTTTGACTCTGGTTCTATGCATTCGTTCATTTCACATATTTTTGCTGGAAGTTTGAATAAAGCCCATGAATTGTTAGACTATGAGTTGTCAGTATCCACACCAACTGGCGATTCCTTGGTTGCTAGATTCACCCACAAGAGTTGTGATATTATAGTGGAAAATAGATGCTTGCCAGCAGACTTAGTGTTGATTTATATGTATGACTTCAACGTGATTCTTGGCATGGATTGGCTTGTTGCCTACCATGCAATTGTGGATTGTTTTGAGAAGTGTGCGGTCTTTAGAATTCCCAATAAGAACGAGTTTTGGATTGAGGCAACTGGCATTCCCAAACAACCAAATGTGATTTCTGTCGGAGAAATCTACCCTCAACTCGTAGTGCTAATAGCGGAAGTGCACCACAAGCAATAGAAACTCTCAAGACTTAGATGAACCAAGAACAAGCCACCACAATACTAAGTAAGATCTCACAAGAACATAATCACTATGCAGAGATAACCAATTAATACTTCTTATTTCTTAAAAAATGCAAAGATTACAAAGAGATTACAACTCTCAATCTCTATCTCTCTCCTTTGAAATACTCGGCACAATTCCCTTTTGAAGTTGAATAATGATAACGGCTCACCTCATGATACATAAGTTGATCTATTCGGATTAGATGACTAAACCCTAGAGTTTACGGTCATATATATATTGCCCCCAAGTAAAATCTAAAAGATAAACACAAATATAGCAATTGGGCCTTTAAACGCGTAAGCCCAAAAACAATCAGCTGCCAATGTTGGTTGATTGCACCCCTAGTGTCGGTCGACTGCAACGTGTAGAACCAACCCAGAGTGATGACCGGTCGACTGCACCCCAAGGCTGGTCGACCGTTTCCTCCTCTGTTGGACCTGTACACTCGAAGAACTCTCAGCAGCTAGGGTCGGTCGACCGCACCCCCAGGTCGGTCGACCGCAACCCTCCAAGCTGCACTTCTTCTACTCGCTGCTTGTCTTCTCTTACTTTCTTTGTCTCCTCCTCTTCTTCTCCAACTTCAAGTACCCCGTGCCTACGTGTATTTTAGGCCACAATTCCTAACAATCTCCCACTTGGACCAAATACACCACGCTTCAAAGTTATTGCAATCTTCCCTAGCATTATCCCTCTGCCATCTCCCACTTACATGGAAGACCCAAGTACCCCCCACTCTCATGAAGAGCACCTCCGCAACTCCACCACGTGGAGTGCATCAACTGTAACACCCTAATTTTTCATTTATGAGATTTTGTGATTTTACGTGCTTTGCATGCATAATTTTATTTGTATAATTTCTCGTATAAAATATTTCTTATATAGTATTTGTCCTCTTTATTTTCCAAAAATTATTCTCTTTAAAAGCCTAATTAAAATCTAGGCCTAATTGTCTCTTTTTAAGCCCACTCCATTAATTAATTAATTTAATTATTTTAAGCCCATGGTTAAATTGGCCCATTAGTGAGCCCATTTAACTTAATTCTCTTTTAAATGGTCTAACTTGTAGTATAGACTCTTTTCATGGACAATTAATTTTTGTCACATGAACAAATTTGTAAGTGGGGAACACTAGGTGGCATGTGCATGCAATAGAGTGTGCATTGCACACCCTTTTCACCCTAGACCGGATAGGATAGGAGAGAGTGGGAGAGATGGAAGTGGTGGAGAGGTGGTTGTTCATCATGGGTAGTTTCTATAACTCCCTAGTACATCTTGGCCCTTAATCTCTAACCATTTGATCTAATCCTAGCCTTCCATTCACCCCAAATCCCCCCCCCCCCCCCCCCCAGTTCTCATTACACCTAAAAGTTGAAAGAAAGAAAGAAAGAGAGAAAAAAATACAAGTTGTAAGGCAAAAGATTAAGGAGTTTTGTGAGCTGAAAAGAGTGAGTATTGTGTGTGTTCTTCAATGCAAGGAGAGGAGGCCGGAAGTGCACTAGGGGAGGCTCGGGTTCAAGCTTGCAACAAGGAGAGGCACAACTTGGTGGCTTGATCTAGGAGGAGAAGGCTTCGCTCATTCGTTGTAGGAGATTCTCTAGGAGTTCTTTTGATTTTCTCGCCATTTAAGGTGGGTGGTTCTCTTAAACTTCTAATTAGACATCATGATAGGATGTGGTTGACAAATTAAGAAGAAACTTTAACTAATTTAGTCATGCGTTATGAAAATGAGACAAATTGCTACTAGTTTGAATATATGTCAAAAGAGTGTTAAATGGATTGCAAAATTATGATTTGTTAATGTAGATGATTACCATGCTACCATGCTCTATTTTGTTTGTGATGTGCTAAATTAAGAATACATGCTTGTATGTTGAATAATTGAAGAAAGAACTATGAAAATATGTAATCTTGGTTATTGGGTGTTAAATTGCATGAAAAATAAAATTTATTACTGAGATAAATGTACAATGTTAACAAAAATATTATTTGTGACTTAGGAAAATTTTAAGTGTAAATTATAAGGAGGATATGCCTATTTTTTCCCAAATTTGAAAATTGAAGAACAAAATGAAATAGAGAGCAAAATATGTTTTTTTGTATCAAAAATCAAATTTTAATCTACTAAAATGTTGTACTGAGATGAAAAATAAAATCTGGAGTTTTTGAATAAATTTAGAGAGGAAGAGAACTCAAAAACTTTCGTTTTTGTAAAAAATCGAAAAAAATAGAGATCTGGGTTATAAACCCCGTAGTCTAAAAACATATCAGTTTAGTCACTTGGCCATATTGGTTAGCCGGTGCATTTGGGGTTCGGTTACTGTAGCAGCGGGTTTGGGCTTGGTGGTCTTAGGTTCGAAACCTGACGTGAGCCTTTTGTTTTCCTTTTTTTTAAAAATCCGAAAACCGAGACCCACACTTCATCTTAAATTAACCCCATTCTGTATTGATGTGGCGCCTTGGCTGTTCTGGCTCTTGGTGGCAGTTGGTTACCCTGTGGTCGTGAATTCGATTCCTGGCTTCGGCAGGAATTCAACTTTTAGATTTTTGGGTTTTAAAAATTGATTTGTGGCTTATAAAAATTTGGGGAAAATACTATAATTATTCTGAAATTATGTGGACTTAATGAAAAATATTTGGGGCATGATTTGACTAAGATAAAGATAGTTTAGAAGCAAAATTGCATGAAGTTGATATTTGTATAAATATGAAAGATGATTATTTTCATGCGAAGATTACACTAAGTTATAAAAGAGGAATTTGAATAAAAGAAGATTTAAGTGTGTATCTATGGATTTTATTGCCCAATTTGAATATTGTGTATGAGTGAAAAATACGACTTGATGATTATGGAATTAAGTAAGGAAAGAAACTATAGTATGAGAATCTATTGTGCTTATTGGAAAAAAAAAATTTGAGCATGAAATATAAGAATTGAAAGTGAACTTGATATGTGAGTTTGATTCATAGAAAAGAATGGAATTCATGTTAATTGTGAAAAAGAACTTATGAGTATAAAGACTCAATTTTGTGATTATGAATTGAAATTGAGAACTAGAGTGTAGTTAAGCCTCATACCGGCATTGAAAAGAAATATGTTGAAATAAAATTGGAAATGAAAAGACCAAGATTTGGGTCATGTTGAATAAATGATTAAGACCGGTATAGTGGAAGCGCTAACTCTAGAGAATTAATTTTGTTCATGATTCAAATAACTAAGGACTAGATACATAGTGAAGATGTGATGAAAATAAGAGAAAAACACGAGTATGAGGGCCTCGGAGCTACGGTGTGAGAATATTCATAGGCTGTCTTCACGATGCGTCGTGACATGACATGGATATGTCTTCAGAAGTCTGTACTGCAGGCGACGCTTGTGGGGTGTTTGGTGACTGCGGGTGGTGTCATGTCCTATGACGGTGGCTGAATTGTCCATAGATTTTTCACGATGCGTCATGACATGACGTGAGATTCCCCTCCAGGCTGTCTGGACATGAGCTCGTAATTCATAGAACATCTAGGATACTTATCGTAGTTACAATAGTAGTTTAAGTCATGACAAGGGATTGAACCCTACAAGATGAAGAACGGCTAAGGGCTTGCCCTCAGACCTATATAGTATGGGATGCATAGAATCTGAACAAGTGATCATTAGTGTCATGTAATATATATAACTGCATCAAGGACTAAGTGTACCACACAACACGACATATATAGGATAGTTCCTTATAGTTCTGTTTGTGATCAAGTTTGTAGTTTGTTTAAGTATTTGAGAATTGTTATACTGTTTCGGCATAGAGAGGATAGCCGTATTTAATATTTCGTCGGTTGTAAGCAACTGACGCGCCCACAGTTTCTATGCAGGATAAAGTGATTAATAAGACTAAAAAATGCATGCTGATTAAAGAATGATTCAAGTGTTCTACATTTCAATTCATGTA
This sequence comes from Hemerocallis citrina, assembly GCA_017893485.1. Classification (NCBI taxonomy): domain Eukaryota; kingdom Viridiplantae; phylum Streptophyta; class Magnoliopsida; order Asparagales; family Asphodelaceae; genus Hemerocallis; species Hemerocallis citrina. The sequence goes on along the minus strand of CM030359.1, from coordinate 435,161,310 downwards.
AATTGGTGTAAATTTCTTCCGCTGTAAATATGTAATGTAAGTGTAAACTCTAATGTAACAAAAAGTTTTTATTTCCTTATAAAATTGTACGAAGAGAAGTGCAAAAGATCATGTGGAAATTCGAATTCAGTATGTTTTGGAATTCGGGGTGTTACACCAACCACCCCTCATCGCCTCATGAAGGATGTGCTCCACCAATCGCACAGAGCACGAATACCGGAGAAACAATCTCCCGTGTTGGATTCCGTGTTATGAGACTCCCCACCTCGCACAAGATCTCCATCAACACCGGACATGGTTCAAAGCCTCTCAATGCACCCTCTGAACTAGAAACCTCCGTGGACGACACCTCCACAAACTCCGCAACTGTTCAACCCCTACAGTCCCAATTCAGTTACTTTCATCGATATCACCCCGCATATCAATACCAGTGCTCTCTACCACACAAGAGTGACTTGAAGCTTCAACTGCCAATTCGCAAAGTACCCTCACCACAGTAACGTCTTGCCCACTAGGATCACTTCCATGGGCAGTAACTTCCACTAAATTAGTAACCTCCCTTCCATAACTGAAAGAACTCGGTTGCACCCTACACAACCTACTACTCGATTCCGACTGAGAGTCAACTACAGGAGAAATGCCCTTCACGTCTATAAGCAAATACAGCATTCCCTCACGCTTCCCTTTTGCAATCACCCTTGAACCTGCAGCTATACACCACTTCCCACTACCGACTGTAGTAGACAATCCCTCCTTATCTAGCCTTCCAATCGAGATATGATTTTCTATCAAATCTGGAACATGCCTTGTCTCCTGCAAGACAACATTTTGATCATCAATAGTGTTCACGCAAACAGTACCAACCCCACGTACAGGACACCGGTGACCATTCCCCACGATCGCAACTCCAAAAGAACCTCCTCGTAGTCATCAAATATCTCTCTCCTCAGTGTGCAATGAAAAGAAGCTCCTGAATCGATACACCAATCTTGAGTGCCCAACTCCTCCCGAGCTGATAAGCATAACTCCTCAACAAGTCCTCCTTGAACTTCCTTTGGGTTTTCTTTCTTCGGTTTCTTTTGCTTCTTCTTCAAATAAGCCTTGCAGCTGCGCATCATGTGACCCTTCTTGTGACAATACCAGCACTCAGGCCCATGTCCCCCATCGCTGTCATCAGACCCACTCTCAGATGAACTACTCTGATCCTTTCTTTTTTGACTGCTCTTAGATCTCCCACGTCTTTTCACAACATACATGGCAGAATCTCTAGAAGATGATGATGGATATCCTCTGTTTCTCACCCTTCTCACCTTCTCGTTCAGAATGCTACTCAACACATCCTGTAGAGTCATCGAATCTGTCATAGTGCCTGTAATAGTCTGTTCCCCGTACCATAACTATCAGATAAAGTAGATAGAAGTAATAATGACTGCCCTCTCTCTGATAACTTCAAACCTGCAGCTTCCATCTTGTTGTAAACCATACAGTAATTGTTCACGTGCTCTGCTACTGAACCCCCTTCCCTCAACTTCATATTAACCAATTTCTTCAGAAGAAGAATTTGATTAGATACCGACGGTTTCTCATACATATCCGTGAGAATCTCCATAGTCTCCTTTGTGGTCTTTGCCTTCGAGATATAAAATATCGTCTTCCTACTCAGCCCCAACAGAATCTGTCCTAGTGCCTTCTGATCCAAACGATTCCAATCTGCCAAGACCTTTGCATCCTTGTCTGCACCTACCGGCTTCTCATCAAACAACGGACCATCAAGATATTTCTGACGAAGATACGCTATCATCTGAATCTTCCACATCGCGAAGTCATTCTCATTGAATCTCTCGATCTTCATATTGTTATTGGCCATCTTGAACCAACTGCTCTGATGCCACTTGTCGGAGAAATCTACCCTCAACTCGTAGTGCTAATAGCAAAAGTGCACCACAAGCAATAGAAAATCCCAAGACTTAGATGAACCAAGAACAAGCCACCACAATACTAAGCAAGATCTCACAAGAACACAATCAATATGCAGAGATAACCAATACTTCTTATTCCCAAAGAAATACAAAAATTATAAAGAGATTACAACTCTCAATTTCTCTCTCTCTCCTTTGAAACACTCGGTACAATCCCCTCTTGAAATTGAACAATGATAACGGCTCACCTCCTGATACACAAGTTGATCTATTCAGATTAGATGACTAAATCCTAGAGTTTACGGTCATATATATAGCCCCCAAGTAAACTCTAAAAGGTAAACACAAATATAGAAACTGGGCCTTTAAACTTGTAAGCCCAAAAATAATCAGCTGCCGATGTCGATCGACCGCACCCCTAGTGTCGGTCGACTGCAACGTGTAGATTCAACCTAGAGAGCTAACCGGTCGACTACACCCCTAAGGTCGGTCGACCATCCCCTCCTCTGTTGGACATATACACTCGAAGAACTCTCAGCAGCTAGGGTTGGTCGACCGCACCCCCAAGTCGGTCGACCGCAACCCTCCAGGATGCACTTCTTTTACTCGTTGATTATCTTCTCTTGCTTTCTTTGTCTCCTCCTCTTCTTCTCCAACTTCAAGTACCCCGTGCCTACTTGTATTTGAGGCCATAATTCCTAACAATTTCTTCAATGCATGCTTATAAATTATTGAGGAAAGGTTGTGAAGCCTATTTTGCTTATGTAGTTGATACCCCAAAGTCTGCGCAGAATTAGAGGAGATTCCGATTGTTCATGAATTTCCAGAGGTATTTCCTAATGATATGTCTGGATGGCCACCAAAAAGAGAGATTGACTTTGCTATTGATTTATTTTTCAGGTTAAGTCTTATATCTAAGGCATCTTATAGGATGGCACCTGCAGAGTTGAAGGAGTTAAAGGTTCAACTGGAAGAGTTACTAGAGAAATGATTTATTCGGCCAAGTGTATCACCATGGGGTGCTCTTGTACTGTTTGTTAAGAAGAAGGATGGAATCATGAGATTGTGCATTGATTATCGTGAGCTCAATAAAGTAACTGTGAAGAATAGGTACATGTTACCTCGCATTGATGACTTATTTGATCAATTAAAGGGTGCACTGATCTTTTCAAAATTTGACCTCCGTTTTGGATATCATCAGTTAAAGATAAGGTTTTTAGATGTGCCTAAAACAGCATTCAGACATGCATTATGAATTCTTAGTGATGCATTTTGGGTTGACTAATGTGCCTGCTGCATTTATGGATTTGATGAATCGTGTGTTCAAGCCATACTTAGATCAGTTCGTGGTGGTATTCATTAACGATATCCTAATTAACTATGGCATTATGCATTATTTCGTGGTGGTATTCATTAACTATGGCATTATGCAATATTTTACGTAGTTTGAGTATGAATGTATATACATGAGTGATCTTATGACATTAAGAATATTGAGATGGTTTTTTTAAGTTATTACCATATATATAGTTGTGTTACTTATGTGTCATGCATCCAAGTTATATACTAGTATAAGAGTCGGGAATCTAAGTAACTCATTTGGGCTCTCAATGCGTCCACTCTATGAGTGTTGAAAATTGGCGCAATTTAATTGGTCCAACCACGAATGATAGTGGGGTATGCCTTGTCAAGCGGAGTATAAAGCGTTGACCTCATTGAGAGATGAGCGTACCTAGATCCCCTTACATTGTAGACATTTTTTAAAATATACTTACATTGTCATATATTGTTGCATTGACATGTTCAAATATTAATGCGGTATTTTATAAATTGCCGACTACTTGATATATTTATTCAATTACTACTGGGCGTCAGCTTATTTATTTGTTAATAAATCTTTTCAGATTAGTACATCAAGACTGGGTGATTGAAGGGAATCAATAAGATGGAAGTAGGGCTGCAATCGAGCCGAGCCGAGCTGAATACCTTCAGGCTCGAGCTCGGCTCGTTAATGAAACAAGCTCAGTTTTGAGCTCGAGCTCGGTTCGGGCCGAGCTTTGACCTTATTCAAGCCTAATAGCTCGCGAGCTTAGCCTTAAAAAAAAAAAAAAAAAAAAAAAAAAAAAAAAACTCGAGCTCGGCTCGTTAAGGAAGCGAGCTCAGTTTTGAACTCGAGCTCGGTTCGAGCCGAGCTTTGACCAAGCTCGAGCCGAATAGCTCGCGAATAGCTCGATTCGTTTGCAGCCCTAGCTGGAAGTTTACATCTTTTGAGAAATTATCTTAGAGAGTTTAAGCTAATAAATTGGAATTCGAACCTTGTTTCAATGTTATTTCTTTTGTGTTGGAATTATAATGAGATTACGTGGTTGAAAGATTTAGTCATTTCTTGAAATGAATTATATATTATGGAGAGTCATTTAAGCTACTTTTATTAATGGAATTTAATTTCATGAAATTGTATAATTATTATTTTGCAATGATTGATATTATTTGGGGGGGTTACAGAAATTGAAAATCCCATAGATTTATATCGTCCCATATTGGTTGAGAAGTGAAGTATGAGTTATTATAGATTAGATTGCCAAGGATCCAAGAGCATCTACTAAGCTATAACACTTTTGGTGAGGTTGTGTCCTGTGGTGGTTGTGTCCTGTGGTGGGGCCGTAATTAGGTTCTGTACGGTCCAGGATGTTACAAATAGTATCAGATTTGACTTTCGACACCGATGGTGGGGTTACATGGGGTGTACACACTAATGGGGCCAGAGGCAGTACGCTGGTAGGAAGGCCAGGTCAATACTCTGGCGAGACCAGGGTAGTGGTATTCATGTTGACCACATCGACTAGAAAGAAAGTCCTGGCTAAATGAAGGGACCGAGCTTAGCGAGGATGCTAAATCCAAAGGATGGGTGATTTTAATACCTCCTAGTTTTACATAGTACCATATTGATTAGGAAGTGGAGTATGAGTTATTATATATTAGATTGTTAGGGATCCAAGAACACCTACTAAGCTATAACACTTTTGGTGGTGAGGCTGTGCCCAGTGGTGGGGTCGTTGTTAGGTTCTGTAAGGCCTGGGATGGTGGTGGTGGTGGTGGGGGTGGGGGCGAGGGGGGGGGGGGATTTAGTTTTGGGGGGAAAACTTTTGATGAAAAAATGTCTTTTGGGATGGTGAATATGAGCCATTGATTTTGTTTCAATTGAAATAGATCACTTGATAGTTTTTTTCTTCAAATTGCCTTAAAATTTATTATATAGATGAGAAGCAGAGAAGGTTAATGATCACAAAAAATAATGCTCTATATATTACTCAAAATTCAACTCATATTATATTATATCTATATATTATGCTAATAGGAGAGAGAACGTACCCCCTCTCCTTTCTCCATTTTGCAATAGAGAAAGGAGAGCAAAAGTAGGAATTCACACATACCGTAATACGGCACACACCTAGCCACCACCTTCGCTCAATTTTCGACGTCCGATCGTCCAGATGCACGAAGACGTGCGTAATCGAGGCTCCCGATCGTGCTACGTCGTCACCTAATTGCGTATGTCCAATTCACTTAGCGGGCGAGCCCATCACGTGCTCAACATCCCTGGTAGTGCCAAGTCACCACATCATCCTGACACCTTATTCCAATCATCGGGCGAGCACATGCTTGATGAGCGCTCCAGATCGCTCCAAATATCGGGTCAGCTCGATAAATCAATAAAAATTCACCGAAAATGATTTAAATTTAGGAAATTAAATTAAAAATTCGAAAATTATTATTAAATACAGAAATTTAATTAGAAATTTGGGAATCTATACATTATATTATGTTAAACCACTTTTGTCTAGGATTTTTCTCATTTTTTCTTTTTTAAAATAAAAACAAGAAGGGAAAATATAGATGATAACTCCTCACTCTTACTCCATCCAAATTGAAATTGAAATCTTCATTATTATATAGATGTTATTAGATGAATTTTTCAAACTAACTTTTATTATTTTTCTATTTCTTTAAAAAAAATTATGTACAATATTGCATGGATTATACTATATATTATATTATATTATATAAATTTCTACAATATTACACTAGTGTTAAATATCAGCACTAGCTTAACAAATCACTAAAAAAAACCTCCAACTAGATGAGCCAATAGTTTTTAGCTATTAAACATTAGCGCATTTTTATTGCTTATGAATATTACAAAATCTAAAGCTTAAACATGATTTAATTAACCAAAAAATCATCTCCACCTCAGCTAATTATTAATTATTCCAAGTGCCTTTCTGCAAAATCCAGGAGTGTATATGCAATTTAATTTATTTTTTTTAAAGAGTTCAATTAGCTCATCTCTACTACTATAATGGGAGAAGACCTTGATCCATAACCCAATCCGTGCAATGCATGTGCAGGTAATTTTTTTTTTTTATCCTTTTCATTCCCCCAATTTTTCCCCACGTGCACAGCACGTGTATAATACTAGTTGTAATTAAAAGCTAATTATTATAATCTGTCTATTTTGTTCCTATATTAATAACCTTAAAAATGGCAACAATTTACGAAACTACCACTGAAAAGCCAGTACAAAAGCAACTTTTGCCTCCAAGCAAGGGACAGCTAGGCGGCGCGAATCTGAAATTATTGGAGGGCTTTTATGGAAAATACGCATTAAATATTTTGATATTATGAGTTCTGAAAAAGGTCGGATGTCTTTTTTGCTAAATTGCCAGCTAAGCAATGAAAAGGCAAGGCCTGCCAGCTGTCGCACGTCGGATTCGCTGGATAGCGACGTACAGCAAACACGCAGAGTTAAAGTTGCAGCAAATCAATTAATGCCACGTTTAATTGCAATAATTAGTACCTTTTCTTTTGTGATTTTTTTATATTAATAAATTGTAGTGTGCATGCAAATAATTGCTAGTTCCTTGATTACTTTTATTTTTTTCTGATAATCTAATTACATCTATTGATACACAAACTAGTGGGCAAAAGATATTTCAGTCGTTATACTATCATATATGTGTCCTATGCACGCTTTTGCTTCGAGGATATAGTTCATGATCAACCTATATTTAACCAAGTCAGATTCTTAACAAACATCACGCCAGCAACAGTGCTGGATAGGGCCGGCCCTATCCTTCAGGCCGGTGAGGCGGCTGCCTCATGCCTACCATTGGTATAAATACTCGAAATCCTGATCTGATCCGGACCCGGCATTAGACCGAAATCGACCCAACATATCAGGGTCAGGGTCCGGGTCAGGGTCCGGGTCCAGCTCCGGGTCCTAAAATAGGACCCATTGTACTTTCGGGTCCCGGTCAGGGTCCGCTCAAAAGCGACCCGACCCGGACCCGTTAAAAAAATCCAAAAAATCAACATAAAAATAAATATTCAATCATCATCCCTCCCCTCCTTCCTCCTCAATTCTAAATCTTCCTCTTCCAAACACAAAACTCATGCATTTTTCTTCTCTCGTCTATTCTAAATTCTGCACTCTCCGCCTCCGCTCGCCGATCGCACTCCCGCTCCTACCCGAACGGATAAAAATATTTTAATAGGATCCGGATTCGAACACGGACCGGTCCACGGGTCCGGGTCCCTTGGTCCCATACATTTTAATAAGAGATATAGATGACTATTCTTTCCTTGTTGAAGATATAGAGTTAGTTGCTCTAGAAAATTTGACTGGCAATCCTGATAGACTGGAAATCTCCTCTTGCTTAATTAGGTGTAAGTAAGCCTTATCTACTGGCTTGGATGTGATGATGGGTCTGGAGGAGACCCATGTTCCTCTAATGGGCCTGCAAGTGTTGTAAAATTACCATTCTGCTTCCGAAAGCTTTGAGATACATGCCCAAATCGTATGGCTCTGATTTGTTGGAATTTTACTAATATCAAGATGCAATTTAGGATGTGAATGTTTAGACATTTGAAGCTTAAAAAGTGTGAAGACTTGATGCAATTTATCTTTAGAATTATATCTTCCACGAATAACAAGATTGGAGATCACCCACGAAATGTTTAAACATGCATAGAATATCTTTTGCGATTTTCCCTTGCAAAATCTCTTTAATTTATATCATACAATCATTATCAAATTAAGGAGAAGAAGAAGACTCCTCTAAACAAAATTCGAAAGCAAATTAAGTACTCTTTCATGATCACAAGCATGCATGCAAGTGTCTCTTTACCAACTGCTCGATCGGTTTGATTTTTTCACGAATACGAAAAGGGAGAGATCTTCCACAAAACGCCGTTCTTAACCATGGAATATCTTGTGAACCCGAATCTCTCCTTATATATCCTCGATAGGTAGCCACTAGGTTAAGATCGATGAACCTCTCTCTTCCTCAAGATATATATAGGCAAACCTAGCTCGATCATGAATTCCTTCTCTATATAGCTCATCCATGTCGCGTTGTTGAAGAAAAAGTTGAAACAGCAGTTGTTTCTTGTGATCCTCCTTCAATTAGTAGCTAGCTCGATCTAGGGAAAATAATGGCCATGGAGTTCGAGACAAAGGGAGGAGCTAGCTTGGAGTGGTCCTTCAAAATCTCTATTTGTTGTTCTTTCTATATATGCATGCATGAGGCAAATTTGTATTAGGCCCCTCAATTTCAAACCTTGATTTTGACCCTCGTCCGTCTTTCTGGAATATATATATATATATATATATATATATATATATATATATATATATATATATATATATATATATATATAGGGGTCGGTTCGGGTGAGAACTAACCCTGGGGTGAGAACCTAAGAGCATATCCTAGCCATTCATCTGTGTAATCTTAACAGTCAAGATTTTTTAAAATTAAACAATAAGATTAATTAATTTTTGCATTAAGATGTCAATCCCTTTAATTAAGGGATGGGGACCGGTAATAAAAGGAATAATTATAAATTGCCTTTTTTTGTGTGCGACGGTTAAGACAAATTTGGTCAAATTGGAGAGAGAAATAATTTATTCTCGTAAAAAATTGGAGAAGATTTTGTTTCCCAAATTAATAGCAATTGAAATATCATTCACCATTTCGTTCCTTACAGTTACTGTTTATTACAGTTGCTATTTATAATTATTACAGTTGCTGTTTAAGTGGTCAGGTATTGCTGTATAATTATTTCAGTTGCTATTTATAATTATTTCAGTTGCTATTTATAATTATTACAGTTGCTATTTATAATTATTACAGTTGCTATTCGAGAAGATTTTGTATCCCAACTTAATAGCAACTTCAGAATCATCACCAATTCGTTCCTTCACCAATTAGTTCACTATATAGCAACTGACTGTATTGTAAGTAGATACAATAGCAACTTCAGTTGCTATTTATAATTTTAACTTCAGTTGCTATTTATAGTATTTCTTCACCAATTTCAGTTGCTGTTTATAATTATTTCAGTTGCTATTTATAATTATTACAGTTGCTATTCGAGAAGATTTTGTATCCCAACTTAATAGCAACTTCAGAATCATCACCAATTCGTTCCTTCACCAATTAGTTCACTATATAGCAACTGACTGTATTGTAAGTAGATACAATAGCAACTTCAGTTGCTATTTATAATTTTAACTTCAGTTGCTATTTATAGTATTCCTTCACCAATTTCAGTTGCTATTTATAATTATTTCAGTTGCTATTTATAATTATTACAGTTGCTATTCGAGAAGATTTTGTATCCCAACTTAATAGCAACTTCAGAATCATCACCAATTCGTTCCTTCACCAATTAGTTCACTATATAGCAACTGACTGTATTGTAAGTAGATACAATAGCAACTTCAGTTGCTATTTATAATTTTAACTTCAGTTGCTATTTATAGTGTTCCTTCACCAATTTCAGTTGCTATTTATAATTATTTCAGTTGCTATTTATAATTATTACAGTTGCTATTTATAATTATTACAGTTGCTATTCGAGAAGATTTTGTATTCCAACTTAATAGCAACTTCAGAATCATCACCAATTCGTTCCTTCACCAATTAGTTCACTATATAGTAACTGACTGTATTGTAAGTAGATACAATAGCAACTTCAGTTGCTATTTATAATTTTAACTTCAGTTGCTATTTATAGTATTCCTTCACCAATTTCAGTTGCTATTTATAATTATTACAGTTGCTATTTATAATTATTACAGTTGCTATTCGAGAAGATTTTGTATCCCAACTTAATAGCAACTTCAGAATCATCACCAATTCGTTCCTTCACCAATTAGTTCACTATATAGCAACTGACTGTATTGTAAGTAGATACAATAGCAACTTCAGTTGCTATTTATAATTTTAACTTCAGTTGCTATTTATAGTGTTTCTTCACCAATTTCAGTTGCTATTTATAATTATTTCAGTTGCTATTTATAATTATTACAGTTGCTATTCGAGAAGATTTTGTATCCCAACTTAATAGCAACTTCAGAATCATCACCAATTCGTTCACTATATAGCAACTGACTGTATTGTAAGTAGATAAAAATTTCATATTTAGCAACATTGTACGCAGTAACAAATGTTGTTCATCCTGATGAAGATTGTAGTTCGGCTGAAAATAAAATAAAAAAGGCAATATATGTTGCCTAATAATCTGTGATCTACATTCCTTTTACGTAAAATAAAAAAGGCAATATATGTTGCCTAATAATCTGTGATCTTTCATTCCTTTTATTACGCGGTCCCCATCCCTTAATTAAAGGGATTGACATCTTAATGCAGAAATTAATTAATCTTATTGTTTAATTTTAAAAAATCTTGACCGTTAAGATTACACAGATGAATGGCTGGAATAGGCCCTTAGGTTCTCACCCCAGGAAATGGTTCTCACCCGAACCTTTCTTTCTCTCTCTCTCTCTCTCTCTCTCTCTCTCTCTCTATATATATATATATATATATATATATATATATATATTTAACGTGGATAGAATCGAAAGTATCCAGCAAAATAAATAAATCAATAAACAAAATTACAAAGCGAGAATAATTTTACCAGAAATAAAACAACCTGCTAACAAACAAAAGGCTAAATTTAATTTTTTTTTAAAAAAATATCGTATATTTTTAGCGTTTCTCAAATGTTATCCTGAACTTGCTTTAATATGAGCAATTCCTCTCAAACTTTTTTTAAAAAAAATAATTCAGACTTTTGTTTAATTTAAAAAAAACTAGCTGAAACTTTTTGAAGAAACTAACATATTCTAGGGTAATGATATGTGAAAATGCAAGTTTGATGGCACTACTTGTTGGATATATTGGTATATTCTCTCTATATAAATAAAGCACGTGCATATGTGTAACACGTGTAATGAACGTACAATTGATTGGATATTGGAACGCGGGTCTATGGGCTTACAACCCGATACCCAAACCAGTATTTATCTATAAATACTGGCTTGTGATAGCAGTCTAGGTATTCCAATTTTGATACCTAGGGTGAATATCTCAAGCAACTTAGATCTAGAGATAAAACCCTAATTCCCAATTGCTAATTTCCTCACAGAACTTAACAATCTTGATATATTAATTAATTTTGTGAGATTAAATTGAGGGAAAAAATACCATCTTTCAATCCCGTCGGATCCCACAGCAGCCGCCGGTTCACATCGGAACCCTAACGCCGTTCGCGTCGCTGGGTCCGTCGCACGCGTCGCTCGTCGCACTCGCCGCTCGCCGCACGCGTCGCTCGCCGCCCGTCGCGAGTCATCAGGCGTCGAAGCCACTGGGTCGCACCGGTCATCTCTCTCTCTTCTCCGATCGCAGTCGAAGGCGTCCCCCCACTCAGGCGTCGACTTCTTCTCTCTCTCTCTTTCGATCTGTGTGGGAAACACTAATTGAAGAAGAAGACAGTGAACAGTGGAGATTTTTTGTATCTCATCAAGATCTGGTATTTCTAAATCCCTAAAATTTGTGCAATTTATCTAATCCATCTATTCTGTTATTAGTTAGCAGATCATCTTCTCCCTATAAGTTACTTGTGTAGTAATAATTCAGAACATACTCTCGAATTTTAGGAAATCATAGTTTATTCCTTGAGATGGAAAAACATGATCGACCATATGAGGTTCCTAAATTAGAGGCGTTTAGTAGTTCTGAATTCAATAGTTGGAAGAGGAAAGCACAGTATGGGATGAAATTCATGAAGATCTTTTATACTTGTCAAACGACTTATGATGACTGTACCGAAGATGTGGATGATGCCACTTGGATCAGAGATGAGGACCTGTGCAGGGAGTTTTTGCTAAACAGTATTTCAGATCGGTTAGCAGATGTGTACATGAAGTTTGGAACAGCTAAGGAGATTTGGGACAATCTGCTGGATGAATTCAAAAAGGAGGAGAAGGTCTCCAAGACTCACCTGGTTGATAAGTTCATGAGCTTTGAATTCAAAGAGGAGAAGGCCATTCTCCCTCAGGTAACTGATCTTGAAAACTTAGTAGCTAAATTGAAAACTGAAGATATCACTGTGTGTGATGCCTTTCTCACTGGAGCAATAATCTTTAAATTACCTGCATCATGGCTCACATTTAAGACTGAAATGTATAGACTGCCAGAACAAATTAAGCTTGCACAACTCAAACGATGTATTAAAGTAGAGGATGAAACAAGAACTAGGATAAATTTGGAGTTGGCTAAGAAACAAATTTCTCATGCTAATGTGCTAACCAGTTCCAAATATGTTCCTAAGTTTAAGAAGAACAAGCTTAATAAGGTTAAGGGTGAACCGTTCAAGTTGGAAGCCAATAAAAGGATTGTGAAAAAGAAAGGGAAGTGCTACAACTGTAGGAAGTGGGGTCACCATGCTACCGAATGTAGGCTACCCAAAAGAGAACAACCTAACAATGAAACGGTGAACTTATTAGAGGATAACACTGAACCCACTAACTTTCTGTGTGTTGTTGGTGACGATAAGGTCAGTGCCTCTACGAGTTGGTTGTTGGACTCGGGGGCTACATGTCATGCTTGCAACAATAAGAACCTGCTAACTGATCTCAAAGATGCAAATGAGTCTGTCTCTATGGCGAATGGAGAATCAGTCAAGGTGCTCCAGGTTGGAACTGCAAATCTCAGTCTCTCATCAGGTAAGAATTTAATTTTGCGTAATGTTAAATTTGTTCCTGCTTTAGCAAAGAATTTAATTTCTATTAGCTTACTGAATAATGCTGGCATGGTAGTTTCTATGATAAGTGGTAGAGCAATATTATCTGTTAACTCATACTACTTTGGTTGTGCTTATTTAGTCAATGGCATGTATAGACTTAGTTTAGCAAATGAAGTGATTAATGCTGTTAGCTCAAAACTGTGTAGCCCTTCTACTTGGCACAACAGATTGGGACATGTAAACTATATTAAATTACTTGCTGTTGCTAAAACTTTTAATCTGCCAATTGATACATCCTTAAGGTATGACAAGTGTGAAGTGTGTGCTCAGACAAAGATCACTAGAAAACCCTTTAGTTCTGTTTCTAGGAGTACACAACTTCTTGAACTAATTCATTCTGACATATGCGATTTTAAAAACTTTGTGACGCAAGGAGGTCGGAAGTATTTGATCACCTTTATAGATGATTGTTCTAGATATTGTCATATCTATCTGTTAAAATCAAAGGATGAAGCACTTAATAAATTCAAAGAATGTAAAGACCGTGTCGAAAATCAGTTAAATGCTAAAATAAAAAGGTTCAGATCTGATAGAGGTGGGGAATATGTGTCAATGGGTTTTAAAGAATTTTGCACTTCACATGGCATTATCTCTGAAACAACAGCACCCTACTCACCACAGTCAAACGGTATAGCCGAAAGAAAGAATCGAACACTTACAGAAATGTTGAATTCTATGTTATTGACTGCTGGATTGGCTTCGAATTTTTGGGGAGAGGCTGCATTGACTGCTAATAATATTCTTAATTTGTTACCACACTCTAAATTGACTGAAACACCTTATGAGTTATGGCATAAACACACACCGAGCTTTGATAAAATAAAAACATGGGGTTGTATTGCTTTTGTTAAAATACCAGACCCAAGAAGGCCTAAAGTAGGACCTCGTACAAATACCTGTGTGTATCTAGGAAATGCAGTTGATAGTGCGGCATACAGATTTTATGACCTATCTCTCAATAAGATAATTGAATCTAGAGATGCAGAATTCTTTGAAGATGTGTTCATCAAAGACAAAGGCATAACACTATCTGTCCACACAGACTTAGTCAATGATTCACAAATAGAATCTAGACCTAGCATAACTGACACTGAAACTACAAATGAAATTGAGCCTAGAAGAACCTCCACCAGAGATAAGACACCTAGAACCTATGGTGATGATTTTGTAACTTATGCACTGTTGGCTGATCCACTTAGTGTGAGTGAAGCTCTTCGGTCTAGGGATGGTCTACTTTGGAAAGAGGCCATTGATGATGAAATGGATTCTTTATTACAAAATAAAACTTGGAAATTAGTTGATCTGCCAAAAGGGGCTAAAACCATAGGAAATAAGTGGGTTTTGAAGAAGAAACTTAATCCAGATGGGACTGTAGCAAAGTATAAAGCACGACTAGTAGCTAAAGGTTATACTCAACAAAGTGGGATAGACTATTTTGATGTTTACTCACCTGTTTGTCATATTGCTACAATAAGGATTCTTCTTGCCCTTGCATCCATTGAAAATTTTGTTATTCACCAAATGGATGTTAAAACTGTTTTCCTAAATGGAGATCTTAATGAAGAAATCTATATGAACCAACCTGAAGGTTCTGTACTTAAAGGTTTAGAGAACAAAGTGTGCAAATTGGTAAAATCTTTGTATGGATTAAAACAAGCACCAAAACTATGAAACGAAAAATTTGATACAACAATAAAGAGCTTAGGTTTTGAATCTAGCAATTCTGACAAATGCCTTTATTTTTGTGATCGATCAAATAAAATTGCTATAATTTGCTTGTATGTTGATGACATGCTTGTTGTTGGAAGCGACCTCTCAACTGTGGTTGAAGTTAAAACAATGCTATCCAAAGAATTCAGCATGAAGGACCTAGGTGTTGTGGACACTATACTAGGTATGAGAGTGAGTTTTGGTAGGCAAGGCATACTCCTTAGTCAATCTCACTATATCAATAATGTGTTACAAAAGTGGGGATACAGTAATTGCAAAAGGTTTGAAACACCTTATGATTACAACAAAAAGTTGACACCTAATGTTGGTGCAACAGTGAGACAGTTGGATTATTCCAAACTGATTGGAGGTCTCATGTATGCCATGATCTGACTAGACCAGACATAGCCTTTGCGGTAGGCATGCTTAGCAGATTTACTAGTAATCCCGGTAAGACACATTGGAATGCCCTTGAGAGGCTAATGGGTTACCTATGTGGTACTCAAGAGTTAGCTTTGTGCTACTCTGGACATCCTTCAATTTTGGAAGGATATTCTGATGCATCGTGGTGCACAGAACTTGGTGAAAGTCGATCCACTAGTGGTTATGTGTTTACACTAGGAGGAGCAGCTGTGTCATGGAAATCTAAAAGGCAACCAGGCATTGCATTCTCATCTATGGAGTCTGAACTCTTTGCGCTATCTTGTGCTGGTGAAGAAGCGGAATGGATGAGAGACCTGTTGCTAGATATTCCATTGAGAAGGTTTAAAGTAACCACTCTTAACTTGTTCTGCGACAACCAAGCTACAAAAACTGTAGCAACCAATTCTCTTTACAATGGTAAGAGAAGAACTGTCGGTCTTCGACAGGCAAAGTTGAACTATCTCATTAAGCAAGGGATTATTACCCTTATTGATGTGAGGTCAAAACAGAATGTGGCTGATGCCCTTACCAAGGGATTACAAAGAGGTCTAATTGTCAAAACTGTGGGGGAAATGGGGTTAAGAGCCATTAAGTCACAAAGGCCTTAACACCCTAGTTATTTTGATAATTAGAACAGCCATTGAGAAGTTCAAACTTAAGCATCAATTTGACAGTTAACGTGTTTCAGATAATCATGATGATTCCACATAAATTCCACAGACATATAATATCATTCCAATTTTGATGATATCATATATCTATAGAATTTACTTAGAATTATCATATTATTCCAATACGAAACATGAAAACGTGTCGATATGTTTCCGATGATTAATTGTCCTAAATATCATTCCAATTTTGATGATATGTCTCTTATGGATGCATGTTTCATTCCAATTTTGATGATTCAATGTTAAACCATGAGTGAAACGGCAGTTTTCATTCCAATATGAAACATAGTATGGTTCTTGTGTAGAAACTATAAAGTTCATGTACTTTATTTGTTAAAGATACTTGATTGTGATGCTTGTGTTAAAATCTTGCTAGCCAATTTGAATTGTACTAAGTTCTTTTGTTTGAACTAGATACTTTTATGCAATTTGTTTGAATTCAAAGAGTAATGACTCATGAAATTCTTATTTGCAATGTTGAGCAACAGGTGCTAGCAAAGATAATGGAGGTGGAATCTTAGATCTCGATTTTGAAGATGATGACTTGCTCGATATGGAGGAGTAGTCATGAAGCAGCATGCAGGGATTTTCTTTTGCCAATCACTTGCTTAATAAAACTTCTTTTGAGTTTAAGACTACTTTTGAAGCTTAAAACTCTTTTGTTTGGTTTGAAGTTTATTTGCTTTATTTAGTTTGAGACTATGGTTTATTTATCTATTGGTTTAGTCTTTGTGAACTATTCTGAATTGGATATGGTTTGGAACTATTTAATTATATTGGTTTAGTCTTGATTGAACTATTCAATTTTATAATTATTTTGGTTCTTTATGAAACTATACCTTTATGATGCTTTTCCTTTATGGACTGCTATCAGCCAGTCAGTTGTATGCTGATCTGATGAGATAATCCTGTACTTTATATATTGAGAATATAGGAGGAGATTGTTGGATATATTGGTATATTCTCTCTATATAAATAAAGCACGTGCATATGTGTAACACGTGTAATGAACGTACAATTGATTGGATATTGGAACGCGGGTCTATGGGCTTACAACCCGATACCCAAACCAGTATTTATCTATAAATATTGGCTTGTGATAGCAGTCTAGGTATTCCAATTTTGATACCTAGGGTGAATATCTCAAGCAACTTAGATCTAGAGATAAAACCCTAATTCCCAATTGCTAATTTCCTCACAGAACTTAACACTACTCATGTCAAAAGTAAGCTTAGGATAGTTATATGTGAAACCAGGGCCGACCCTGAGTTCCCGGGGGCCCAAGACGAACTTCTGAAATGGGCCCCTAATAACATATAATTTTTTTTACGTGCAAAATACGTATCTATATTTACAAGGAAAGTTCAAATTTGGGACCCCTAAAATCGCAAAATCTCCGGGGGCCTAAGGCGACCGCCTTACCCGCCTGTAGGGTAGGGCCGGCCCTGTGTGAAACACCAAAAGTATAGGGCAGTTTTTTTATGCAATTTATCCTTGAAAAAACTCATTAAACATTTTCACATTTAATTGAAAGATCATTTTGACTACAAATTTATGATATATAGAAATTATCTTTTTTTGTGTGTAAAAAACATAGATAGAGTAGTAGACTTCATAGTGTAAAAATTTAAAAATTAAAGAAGAGAAAAAGAAGCAATGAGAAAATCACATGCATTCAAATTAGGTGTAAGAATCAATTTTCAAGATTTAGGAACAATACTAATTGTAGTTTAGGGTAATAAAGATTAGTTGGTTCTGGAATGGAGGGCAAAGAATGTCAGCATCAAATTGGGTGTTTCTTGTTTTTAGACCATATAATTCATAGAACAAAAGTAGAGGTAAAATGTCTTTTAATTTTATTCTAGTAATTGATATGATGTGTGTTAATAGGAGACATGCATTCTCTACAAATAGACACAAAGTATTTGTCATTTTGCATCTTTTGGATTACTAGTGAGCGCAAAGCTAGGGCTCACATTTTCCCTGTTTTGGAGGTTTGAAAGTGAATGAACAAGGACCAAGGATTGCTGTTTTAGAATTTTTTTTCCATTTAACCTACTATGGACAAAACCATTTATGTTTGATATTTAAAGGGTAGGAATGTATTTGTTTCTGTGCCCATTTTTTTGGGGCTGGAGTGTCTAACTCATGATCTGTGCACAAAATACTATGTGTGCATTCTAATCAAATTGTCAAGATGAGGTTGCTTCTCTATTCCTTCACTTATTGTTACTGCTAATTTTGATGTGAGAGCAAACTAGTAATTTGTAATTTTTTTTGAAATCAATAAAAGCTAACATTTTAATTATTTGCCAATGTTTACCGTTCTAAAGGATGCTGCTGACCTGCAAAAAGTTCGAACCACCGGGATTGATCTGATGCAAACCCTCCGACACACAAGTTAGTAATATGAAATATTATAAAAGAGATTTTGTGGATAAAGATACTGATTACCTTTTTTTATGATGGGAGGTAGAGGGGTATTTATAGTCGCTCTTGGAACCAATTTCGAGATAATCATTTATCTCTACTTCACGGTGGTTTTGAATAAGAAATAGAGTTTAAATTTCATAATGATAAGATATTTGGTTTAAACTGTCTTTTATGGATAATCATGAATTTAAATAACTCTTTAAATGATCTGGGTTTCTTTTAATGGGTTGCCATTATAACCCAGTAATGCAGATCCGTTTTTGAGTTATTAGGCCTTGGAAAAGACCCAATTCCCATTTTGAACCGGTTTGTAGAAAAAAAATTACCATTTTATCCCTAAGAGCTTTGAGATTCGTGTCCGATTTGAACAGTCCTACTTTTGTTCTATTTCTAGCCATATTACTAATCGAATCAAAAACTCCGGAAATGACATGTGAGACACAAGCATTTGTTGTCCTAAACCTTCCTGGGCGTAATCCAGTAGTTGAGCCCGGCCAGTTGCAATGCTGGGATAGGTTTCCAACCAAAAAGTCAATTATGGTTAACAAGCTTCCTCGTTCGCTCTCAAATTTGAATAGACTAACCCACTGGAACATCAACAGTCGTGATTGCTAAAAAATAGCAAAATATATATTATGCATATAGCAAGGTGGAGTTTAATGCAGTGAATGGTGAAATGCTTTTACATAGCAATGAAAAATAAAATATGATCAGACGGAACTCTAAGTTCCGTCCCGCAAAAAAAAAACAACGTATTTTTAAATAATTTTAAAGTTCAGACGGATTTTAGAGCTACTTCGGAGCAGGGCCGGCCCTGACCCAGGGCTAGCTGGGCGACCGCCCAAGGCCCACTTCAGGGGAGGGGCCCATTTTTTTAAAAATATAATGGAATAATGGTCTTATAATTAATTTAATGAATTAATGGGTTTGTAATTAATTTTTAGGGGAGAGCTCAATTTAGTAATCTCTCTTTCTTTTAGTGTCACTTCAACTTCTTCAAAAAAAATTTTGTCCAGCCTTTTCATCTTCTTCAAATTCTCTCTCTCTCTCTCTCACTCACTCTCTCTCTCCCCTTCCGGCATCTTCAGAATTTCTTCAAATTGTCAGTTGAGAATTTTCGTTTGTTTCTTTTACAGAGTTTTTTTTCTTAGCAGGAGTTGTAGTTGGAGTTGTAGTCATGGTGTCTCGGGTATCAGAGGCGTAGTTGGAGTTGTTGGTCTTCTTAGCAGGACTGCAAGAGTTGTTGGTCTTCTTAGCACTACTCTGGTAGTTCAGCCCTCTCATGTCTTTTTTTTTAAAAAAATTAATAGAATTGAGAATCTCTTTTGTGGGTTTAGGAGGTACTGAGATAGAAATCACCCCAACAATAGTATTGTTGATTGATTTTATTGTTAGGCAAGCTTAGTGACCAACTGAAATTTGAAGTTTATTTATATGATAAGCATGATTCCTGGGTCCTGACATTATATTTTAGATGAGAGGTGATTTTTTTTTGGCAGGTGCAAGAGTAGCTGTCATTATGCTTAATGAAAAATATAGAGTATTTGATGTCATAAAACAAAACAAAGGTAATCTTTATTTTTCTGGGTATTGTTTTTATGTCCCTCACCGTTATATTATAATTTATTAATATATATAAAAATACATGCGTGCTTATAAAGGGCCCAAATTTTTTTCTTTGCCCAGGGCCTCAAATACCTCAGGACCGGCCCTGCTTCGGAGGCAAAAAAACAAAAAACAAAAAACCATGGGATGGAACTTAAAGTTTCCTCCAAGGTAAAAAAAAATTAAAAAATCTTTTTTTTTTTGGGACGGAACTTCATCCATTTGATATAATAAAAAAATAATTTTTCATTTGGGGCGGAACTTGAAATTCAATAAAAAAATAATTTTTTATTTGGGACAGAACTTAAAGTTTCATCCTCCATAATATGCATATTCTTTTCTCATATTGCCTCTCAAATATAGCACTCTTATGTAGCGATTTTGCTAAAATATGAATAAATAGCAAACGACTGCAATGCTCCTTCGCTATAATATGGATAATTTAGCAAACCACTGTGGATGCTCTTAGAGCAAGTAACAGTACCATTTCCCTCTCAGAATTGAATGGATCTGTCGATGGCCAAAGATAGATTTCTATAATAAGCGCCTGCTTTCATCAAAGGTCCGTTGAACATGTCATTTTCGACAATACAATCATCTACCGATACATGAACCTGAAACTATCTGTTCATGTGGAAAACTTTGCCACCTCCCACCAATAATTTACAGTTCATATATACGACTACACAAATAAGCAGCCATAAAGAAATCTACACAGATATTTCTCTTAGCTGAAAACAGAAATCTACACAGATGTTTCTCTTACTCTTACGGATAGTCTGAAAGATATCAAGGCATGATAATGCTTTGCTCTATAATTGAAAGGGTGATTTTTTTTTCGCCTTACAAGCACAACAAAAAGTTCAACAATCATGACTATCACTCCAAATTCATGTTTCCAGTCTCAACTGTTTAAATTGATGATGTTACAACACATAAAGGTTATCATAAAACGATATGTACAACAAGCACAAGAAATAATCAACAACAGTAGTAAAACCGTTGCTAGTCGGAAACTTTTCTGGAGAGGACTTGGATAAATATGCATGCCCACAAACACTCTTCTCCCATTCTGCTGAATTTCCTTACGATATTTTTGTATTGATTCCAAACACTGTACAAACTTGAAGCAACAGTATACTGCAAACACTTGGCCTCCGTTCCGTTCACTTTAGTGCGATATTATGTAAAGTTCTATCGCAATAGAAAAGCTTCACGGTTTCTTCCCAGTAGACTCAATGCTGTCGCTGCAATGTGATGCCCCGAAAGTAACAATTGTTCTTTTTGTAGATGCATGCTCTGTATAACTGTCAATAAAGGTAAGCACTTTTGTATTTGTGCTTCTCAGCAAACGACTTTACAGAAGTCAATAAATGTAAGTATTCCCTCACCCTCGTACAAAAAGTTTTAGCTAGCCTTTCACCCTTTTTTGAGACAACAAGCAGGGAAACACCCGTTTTTGGAGTACTGTTAAGACCACCAATAGCTCCTCTAGGATAACGTAAACAAACAGGCTTATTATTCAGGTATGCAGCAGTTGCCACCATGTCAATGATAGTTCATCGGATGGCGCCATCACTATCATGTTTGGCAAACAGGCCATGAATGTAATGTTGAATGTTCCACGCATAGTAGGACCATCAGATCCTACCAATCCTGAACCTGTAATTGCAAAATGTACAGGTACTTTCTGCAAATCTACGACCTTGCACATTCTTCCAAGTAGCACAAAGATTATCAGAAGCTTCAGGTGAAGTTGTTGTTTAAGACTTGTTCAATAGTGCTAATTTTACTCTTTAATAAATAAAAAATAACATCATATATAGACTAACAAATTTCCTCCTAGCAAGCATGGACATGAGTACTGATCCAACAGGACCAACACGAAACAAATTTATAATAAGTAGGACACATGGACACAAAGCTAAAATTCTAATCAACAATATAATTTTGAATTAATCAAAATAAGATATCTACATCAATAAAAAAAAAAATAATAATTTTTTGTCCATGTTCCATAAAGTAACAAAATACAAGAAACTCCATAATCCATAAAGAACGATTAAAAGTGCACTAGTATAAGAAATACTAAATGATGCTATCAAATTTGTTCATAATGTGTGTAATTAGTGTTCGAAAGTTTCTCCAAAATAAAGCATACATGAGAAAATTTAGGATACATGCTAAAAGAATAGCTTACATGTTTGTGGCTTTGTGCCCAATATGATTCAGTGTCAGTGTCCATGCTACATAATTTTCCTCTCAACTCGTAAGGGGGCGTTTGGTACAGAATTTTTTTCTGAGATTTATGAATCCTGGGACATATGATTCCTAGGAATCATAAAACATGTTTGATAGGTCTTAAACATCTCTGGGAATGTTAGTTGGAAACTTAATTTCTTATGTTTGGTTGAGCTACATATTTCATGGGAATCTTAATCTTATTGTCCAAAATATCCCTCTCATCCTCAAATAACAAAACAAACTATTTGATGAAATACCTGAGTAAAAAAATGTATGGCAGAACCATGGTTTCCATCTCTTTCCTTTCCTTGTTCTCTTTGTATTTACCCCATAGGACTGAGTAGAGCCCCGCAACGATCAAGATAGACCCCAAAATACTGCAACCCACCAGATTTTCATAAATAAGTAGGACTGAGTGCGGGATGCAAGAAGTACAGCGACGGTGGAGTCCCGAGCAGTCGAAGAGGCAGAAGGGGAAAAGCGGGACGCTCGAGCGGGAGGTGCTCGCAGTGGATGGGTCGAGAGGTTGGGTTCGGCTGGCAATGGTGGTGGCGATCGGAGTTGGATGCATGCGAAAACAAGGAGCTCGACGACGGGCTCGCGTAGGGGGCGATGGGGCCTGGGGGGGTAAGCAGTCGACGATGGAGAAGGGTTGCGAGGTCGCGATGGCGAGCGGAGGGTGGTGCAGCTTGAGCGGGGAGGCGAGGGGGTTGAGTGGCAGCGGAGGAAGATGAGCGGAGGCTCAAGCGATGACAGTGGTCGGTTGGAGGAGCGGCGATGACGGGTGAAGACGAGGCGGAGGTAGGAGACAAGGAGGGTGATATTGGGTTCGTGAGGAGGAAGATGAAGGGGTGGGGAGATCTGATCTCTGTTTTGGTTGGGAACAGAGGAGAAAGAGATGGAAGGAGAGAAAGAACGGGGGAGATTTATTATTAGGGGCAAAATTGTAATTTAAAAGAAATAACATTTTTCCGAGCACTTGGGAATCTAAGAATCCCACCCCTCTCTATGGAAAAATTTTTGTGGGAATTGTGGCAAAAAAATCCTAGGAATGTTAGTTTCCTGAGAATTTGAATTTAAAAATTAGCGTACCAAACATATAAAACTAAATTCCCAAGTTAAGATTCTCAGGAAACAAAAAAAAATCTTGTACCAAACGCCCCCACCCCCCCTAAGAGTCTAAATTTATTAAATTTAAAGACGGGCATGTACGGAAATTTATTTTTAAACAAAAAAATTATGTTCACGATGCCAAGGTTTATAAATAAATGACTGCCATGATGGTCACTCCTGCAAGTGATGCAATAGTGAGGAAAAAGGGTTTTAGATGTAACACCCCGCAAAATAGTAAATGACAATTTTGCCCTTGCATGTATGATGCACGTGCATTTGTATGTTACCTATGTATCAAAAAAAATATTATTTACTAGTAACCTGCATGTGCGATGCACGTTCTAATCAATTTTTTATTTATTTTATAAAGTAATAATAAGACGTAATCTGGCCTCGAACCTGAGACATCACTTTACTCATACATACTATTTACAAATTATACCTAGTGATACAAACTTTTATTTTATATAAGTAGTATTTTTGTAAATAATTATGTTATAAATAAATTTGAACTTTCAGGTTATTATGGTAACTACCAATAGTTGAGTAAATGAATGGTTAATATAACTCACTTAAAAGTAAATGGTTAAGATTAAATGGTTGAATGTCAACAAATGACAACTCCAATTCTCTCATTACAATATTAGAGATGAAGTGAAATAAAGTTGAATTAATATATCAGAATTTCAATGTCATAAATAGTTGTGTGACACTTTCATGTGTCAAGTTCGTATTGTGCAATCGCATGGGTTTCGGGCCTGATGGAAACCGAATCCCAAGGAGGTGATGGGGAGTGGAGTCACACGTGCATGTGGCAATAGGGCTTCCCACCAAGGGGTATTTGAATTCAAAATTTTATATTTGAAATCTGAAATTTCAGCTCATACTTTCCTCCTCTATTAAAACTATCATATCTCATTGATCTATTTCCCTAAATTCATCCCCTTGACTTCAACCTCAAACCAACATTTAATTCCCTTCCAAAATAGTCTCAAATCAGTCCCAAACCTGTCCCAAAACAGTCCCCAAAAATCAGCCCAAAATCTGAAATTTGTCCTCTCTCTCTTTATGGCTTTTAAAAAGCCTTCAACTGAAATTAAAAACTCTCTTTGCTGAATTGAGAAATTGTGAGGTTGTGAGAGAGGAAGAGAAAATTTTATCTTCGATCCTTGTTTGTTTGTTTGGGCTTAAAATACAAATAGTAAGGTGGTGTGTAATGTTTTGCAAGAGTTGAAGATCGTGCGAAAGGTTCGGATTCGCTGCGTGGGAGCGTTCATGGGAAGTCTATAGCCGTTTTCACCCGCAAGCAATCAAGGTGGGTGACTTTATTGCAAGTTCTATGTTAGTACATGTTATGAATTCGTCTGATTTTGATAGGTGCTTATTAGTTTTTCCTTTTTGGAATAAGCATGTGTGATTTGTTTGTCCTAGTAGCATGCTAGGTTGTTGATACTTGTTGCTTATAGGTGTATGAAATCCATATGTATGCCAGACGATAGGGTTTTTGACTTTTGAATCGGTGTTTTTAATAAAAGAGATAACTTATAAGATTCGATAAACCCAAAGTGGTCCTAAACATGTTAAAAACCCTAATTTTGTTGATGTGATAACCTCTAGATTAATAAGAAGAGGAGACGATGAAGCAATACAGGATCGAAGCGGCGTTGGGAGGAAAGAAGATGATCAAAATAGCAACGACAGACGGCGACGATCGCATTTTTGGGGCAGTCGACCGCCGCTAGTCTCTTTTGAAAAAACAAGTTTAGCGGTCGACCGTCCTAAAAGACAGTCGCAATATTGCAAGAAATGACAGTCAACCGTCCCGAAGGACAATCGATCGTCAATGGAGAAACATAGGAGGTTTCTGTTTTTTATGATATTTTAGTGATTTGATTTCGAGAGTAGTTAATTACTTAATTATATTCTAAATACTCTGAAGGATGAGTAATTGCACAAGTAAGTGCACATGGTTTGAAGTGCATGCCGGTTGTGCAGAAGTGATGCATCGGGTAGAATATCTGATGGTGTAACTTCGTGAGATCACTGACGGTTTGATGCTAGTGCCTACGTGGGGTCCAGGCCCGGTAAGCTTTTTAACTCCAGTGTAGGAGTAAGGTAGTATCTAGCGATGACGGATTTACCTATGTTTATAAAGATAAGTTCGGAATGGCACCACTAGGACTAGGTAAGTTTGGTTATATACCCTACAATTAAGAATCGTGCACTAGAAGGTGAAGTGACAAGGACAATGTCGGAAGTGAAGTGAGAGATCCACAATGCCCACAACCGAGAATAGGCTCTAGGGTGCTTAAGGACGTGGGATAGACCCACAAAATGTTCTAAGCCAGGGATGAGACTCAAGACGGTCAATAGGGAGGTAAGACTCACGGATCCGCAACCAAGGATAGGCCCTAAGGTGCTTTAAGAACGTTGGGATAGGCCTCGAGCTCCGTGGAAGTGAGACATACCCACAAATTCCAGGAGAAGGATAGACCCACGGGATGTTCTAAGCCAAGGATAAGACTTAGAATGGTCGGTAGGCGTAGGGTGGGGTCCATGGGGCTTATGCTTTGTCATACTAGTCACAAGGGTTAGAATTTTACATGGCGAGAGATCGAACTCTATAATGAGAGAAAAAAACGATTAGTAGCATGCATTCAGAAACTATGTTGTATGAGCGGCATAGCTATCCAAACAAGTGCTACAATAGAATGGCATCTTGAAGTTTGATTGCATTGTAGTATAATAATCACTTGTTTCATCAATTAGCTGTCTAGGTTCACTCATAGTATTGCATGATTGTTTGTGCTCATTTATATTAATTCTTAGTTACTGGTATATTGAAATAATTGATTTGTGGTTTAGGATTGAGCAAGATTATTGCTGATTTCACCAGCCTTACGTTAGTCTCACAAGTTGACAATCCCACAGATTTATATTGTGCAGATGTAATTTAAGGAGAGGGTGACCCAGATGTGAAGGCGTAACTCAAGATGTGCACCATAAAAGTCCATTATCATTTTTATTCATTGTAAATGAGAGGATCTCATGTGATATGTAACCTTGATGTTGTAAAGGAACATTAATGAATAAAAGTTTTTTACATTTTAACTGTTTATTTGTGTTTATGTTCTTAAATTGAAGTATCGGTCTTGGAAAAGTCATGGTTTCCAGTGTACAGGTTCCGGGGCGTTACACTAGATGCAGAAAAAGACTCACAGAATTTGTACCTGGTCATATGCACTTTGTAAAAATATAGATGATAGTCTGCAGCATGCTGCACTGCCAATCCCACATCAAAAAACCTATCAGGGAACCTGGACTGAAAATTTTGAAGTGATTGATCCATTACCATGCCAGCATGGACTGCCATTATGTCCTTGTCTCTCTTTGCTTCAGCACATAGAGCTTCGACAAAGCGAGTACAAAGCACTCGCTGTATGTTCTAGAGATCTTCTGCCCATAAATTTATGATAATATATTAAGGACCCGGTTTTTAAGGTCCCTGTTATGAATAGAAACAGCAAAATAATCAGCACAAAAAGTTTCTAGTTTATCGAGACATTACTTCTACTCGAGTAAATAAACTAAGCAAAAATAAACTTGAGATATTAGAAATAAACTTTTGGCATACAATATGAGAAACAAATTTACATGTTGAAAGGGTCTCTTAGTCGGATTTTTTGTGTGAAAAGCATTGGCTAATTGCTTTAATCAAATATTAAAGATATAGTTACACATGTTATCTGAAGTAAGATATACATATACAACTCATAATATAGAAGCTCAAAGCTTCCTCATCTCTCTCAGTAGATTATAGCCTTTATATATATATATTTTGATCACAAAAGGTTCCCCCCCCCCCCCCCCCCCGTGTTTCATTAAAAAGTTTTTAATAAAACAATAATCAAGTAACGGACAATGATGTTCATGTAACCCACATGCGGGCCATGATGCTCATTCTCCGACCCCAAAATAAGTCCCCTTGTCTTACATAAACGGGGCCGTCCCCAAAAATACATAAGAAAACATGAACCCAAAATGCATCCAAAATCACATTCCCGACGTCCAAGTACATGAACCCAAGATACCCCAAACAGTCGGCACATGTGCATGTTCCTCCTTCCCTCGATCCGGTGAATCACCCTTCTCGTGATGTACCTTCCCTTTCCTGTGGCTCTTCTTGGCTGGTGGAACCGTCTGTGTACATATCCTTGATCTTCTTCGTTTGCTCTTCACCTGCCGTTTTAGACCAGAATATGAAATTAACACTAATCTTGAAAAGCATTTGTTGATGCATGATGTGTCTGTGAGTTATTCTAAAAATTCTATTGTTCCTTTCTAGCCATATACCCCAGCATATAGCCGCCATCCCAATATCCCAAATGTCCAAATTGCTGGTTCGAATGTGTCCCTCTCTCCACGTCTAGTACCGTTTGCGGCCCTCCCCCTGGGCTACCGGTTCTGTGTATTAGATCCCCCCAAATTGGCCATGCGAAACTGTATGTCACTAGTAGATGGTCCACAGTTTCGTTATCCTGATTGCACATAACACAATTTGCAGGTCCTTGCCACCTTCTCCTAGCCAAATTGTCCCGAGTTAGAATTGTGTTTCTACACGCCAACCAGTTAAAAGTCCTCACTTTAAGTGGTATTTTTGCCTTCCAGATCGGGTTGTGGACTCTAATCCCACCATCATTTATTCTTTTATATGCCGATTTCACCGAAAAGACGCCACCTTTTTCTGCCTCCCATTTAGCTTTTTCTTCATGATCATTCCCTGTAGGTTTCCGATCCTGTAGGAAATCAATAAGCTCCATTTTTTGTCTTCTGGCTTCGCTGTTTAACCTGCCTATAAGTCTTGGTCTCCATTTCTCGTTCCTCCAATTTCTAGCCACCCGATCAAATTTGTCCGCAGCAAATTTGTATGCTTCTGGGAATCTTCTCTTTAAATTAATGGGTCCGCACCATTTGTCCTTCCAGAAACATGTTGTAGCCCCATTTCCAATGGAGAATGTAACCCCTGAGATGAAAATTTCCCTAGTGTGTGAGACCCCTCACCAAAAACCTGACGCTGATTCCTTATTTTTCTGTTTCCGATGCATGCACCCAGAACATGTCGTAGCCCCATTTATGTCGTAGCCTTTATATATTAACCTAGGAAGATACAACATAATAAACAGAAGTCTTTTTTTAATCATAAAACGGTGAGGAGCGAACTTCCCCTTGCGGTTCATTAAACATAATTTAACGAAGTACAACCAAGAATGATACTTATTCCTGGGTGCATGAAATTCATTCTAAAATACCACCATCACTAACACCATATAGATAGGCATCTACAAAAGTAGCAACAGACCAAAATACATGCAAGACTCCAAGCCATATCTCAAAAACAAGCTGCTATCCATCTAGGTAAGATATCCCCAAAAAATACTCTAACCAAAGCTAAACCTGGAGCTTGAGGTAGTAGTTGTAGTAGAGATACGTGCCACGATCACTCCTGTCGTCCAACATCCATAATAGTGAGATGTCACTTTTGCGAAATAAAAAGAATCTTAGTCTAGTCCTCCTGAAAGTGGATTCCATGTGAATACTTCTAAAATCAATACTCCCTTGAGTTCGACAAAATTATCATAACTAAGTTACTAGTAGTGAGGTTACAGTTTGCTCATGGAACGAAAATGGAAAGCAAAATGTTACCTGTTCTAGAGCGTGCATTGGAAATGTTTATATTTCCAATAGGTTGCAAAGGAGTTGCACATACGAATTATACGAATTATAAAATGTAGATACAGTAAATAAATCGTTATAATTTGATTACATAAAATGAACCAATGTATTACACTACACTAATTTTACCATTAATTAAGTAATTAATTAATTATTCAGCATAAATTCATCTCAAGTAACAAATGTAGCTATAAATTGTTGTGCAAGAGTTTTCAAAGATTCAGAACATCCAGTTACCTTTCCAAACCCCTAATGTACCTCATTTCAGAACACACAGCGGGTGGATTACAGGTGGCAATGTCTTTCCTAGTAACATTCATCTTACCACCTTCAACTCATTCTAATATATACTAATAAATTCAAATTATGTATTTGGAAGGGGAGATTTGGATCATTTTTGAATTTTAATTTAGATTTTTGAAATTCAAAACATATTTAGAGAGTAGGGAGAGGAAATTTGTTGACATTTGAATTTCAAATAATATGTATGGAGAGTGATGAGCTTAACTGTGAGATCCCCAACAGTGGAGGTGTTCGTCGGTGGGGGAGTTCGTTAGGAGCGTCGGCTTGTCGGTTGAGAACAATAGCTACTGTTGAGGGCTGAATTTGACGCAATCGGAAGATGGCGTTGCGGCGGGGTTGGATTGGCGGCACGTCGGCAACATCGTCGGGAGAGGAGGATGCATGCCGGCAAGAGATGGTGGTTGTGGTTGTTGCCACAGTGGACATGTGGGGGAAAGGTGAAGGGAGTTTCTGGGGTGGAGAGGAATTTTATTATGGAATTCAAATTTCAAATTATATTTTTTTTGGAATTCGAATTACATCTAGTAGGGCTTAGGAAAACATGGGGCAGATGCTTTCGTCTACATGTTTTGCTAGGAGAGAGACTAGTTTATGTTGTAGGCTTAGCTATGTAACTGCCTTCCGTTATTCCGTTTTAGGAGCAGATAAATATATATTATTTGTAATGCTTGTTTTGTTAATTATTTATTAATGAAACAGGAATGTGGTCACCTTTTTTCTCAAAAAAAAATATATATATGGTAATAAATCTATATTATAAAATTTCCCAAAGTTCATCCCTTGAATGATACACACAATCAAGAAACATAAGTAGGCTTAAAGCTAGAAAATCATCCCCTAAATGGCACATATGCAACATTCAGATTTATCGGACTGACACCTATTACTATTTCAAATGAGACAAACCATCACATAAGAAACCCATAATAGTTATTGATTTTTGCTGGATAAATATGTTCAAGCCATGTCATCCAAATGGCACCTTACCTTCGAAGATATTGTCTCACCCCTTCCCCTCCTCTGTGATTACATGAATCAATACAGGTCCAGTTGAATTCAAGGATGCCACTTTATTAAGTACACAAATTAGGTTGTCCATGTTATGTCCATCAACTGGTCCAATATAGCCCTAGTTCTTAAAAAGGTGTTGCTCCAGGGGCCCTATCATACAACATGCATACTAATCAACTTTGGCTGCTAATTCGTACATCCCCTTACCAATCCTTTTTGTGACGTCCGGCACAAAAGAATGAGCTTTATGATATGTATCGGTCCATAAAGACATGGAAAACACTTATTGATACTGAAAGTAAACTAAATGTATGAAATTGAAAACAAATAGTTTTGAACATCGAATTGGAAGCTGTTTTGGTTTGCAAAACTATGCTAATTACATAAAATTTCCATGGACTTTACTCATTTTTTCCCAAAAAATTAAAAAATTGAACATATTTATTTTATGTGACTAATATTAAGTATTAATATAAATACCATCCATTATCCCCCAACATTTTGTGCACATCGCACAATTTTTTCACGTCTTTCTCAGCTAGAAAGCAGAAGGGAGAGAAGGGACATAAATAGTGCACAAATGCTAAACATTCCTCAAAATTTACCCCAAACTTACCCCAACCACTAAAAGACAAAATCTCAACCACTACACAAACAAAAAATGATTTAATTATTAACCAAACTTGTCTTTTAGTGGTTGAGGTATGTTTGAGGTAAAATTTGAGGTATGTGTAGTCCTCTTCTAAATAGTGAGGGGAGAGAGATGGCCACACTAATTAGTTGAAGGCAGAGACATTGATAAGGACTGGCAGCTTCTTTTAAACCACAGCAAATTGAATAAAAAAATATGCTACCCTGCCCCATTTTGCTATAGATAGAAAATTAGAATCTAAGGGAGGAAAGGGGCTGAGAACATCAATTTTATATGTGCTACTAAGACAGCTACAAGGAAGAGACAAGGGTGGATGGTGAGTGAGGGAAGAGGAGAGATGACCGAGATAGGCAAGTAGTAGGACAAGGTATTGGTGACGGGCTTTTTACTAGACAGGCGGGATAAAATTTCCAGATTACCTCTCCCCAAAAAACGCCAACTCACTACCGGTGAGATCTCTCTCCTCGTTCGTCCTTCACTCACACTCCCTTTGTTAAAGCTCTGTTATTTTTCATCCTCTACAAACCCATCTCATCAATTCTCAATTTTGAAGAACAAAAAAAACCTCAAATTTTGACCTAATAATTCTGATCTCCTCTCTCTCTCTAATACATCCGCAGGGGAAGGAGGGGGTTGGCGGTGGCCACCGCGGTCGGCACATCCCCCCTCCTTCCCCACTTTATGCCCCGTCAAATCCAGATTAAGTTTTTTGGTGTGGATTTTGATTCTTATGGGATGGATCTCATCAAACACTCGTAGACGGTGGTCGAAATCCGTTGACGCCATTCAGTCCAGTGAAAGGGGTTCCCACTCGAGATGTGACTCGTTGTGCCGTGATTAGGACTCGAGGTTGGTAGGTTTTCATCAAATACAGGTTGAATCTGATTCTTCAACTGGGTACAAGTAGACCGAGGTTGGTGTTTGCATTGCTGGGAATTGATGTTTGGTTGGGACCGACGGTGACCGAGGTGGGAGTTGATGGACTGGATTGAAGCTAGCAGGAAGATGATGGTGGGTGGGCCTTCGTGGTGGCTATTGCTATCATGTGATTGTCTTCCGACTTCAAATTCAAATTTTTCTTTTTGAATTTAGAATGTGGGGTTCAAACTGGGTTCATGGTATTCACCATGGATTCCAAAGGTGGGGGAGACCATGGTATTCACCATGGGGTCTAAATTGTCAGTTTCACTACTGCAAGACCAGCTTGAAACGAATGTTCATCTTTTGACTTCAATAAAGAAAACTCAGAATGAATTTCGTCAGCTAACTGTTTCAATTCCAGCACTTCAATTTGATCCATAAGAATTACAGAGCTAAGAAGTACATAAATAGTTTAACTAGAGAGTTGGAAATGTGGCTGTTAGGATATATGGCCATGTGGCCTCTCATATGTATCACATGCACACTATTTTATCTCAATGAAGATGATTAAGAATTGACGGGATGAACATTGGATTTGATTGTTAACACTATAAAACAAACATTAAAATTAATGATAATTATTAAGCATTCAGCAGTTTAAAAGGATAAACAAGTGCAGTGCACGAGTTAAAAAAATGACTAAGTAAACAACTAGAGAGTCAACATTCATGCAGTCCAAGTACCTTCATGGCCAAATTCTTCAAATGAACCGGTGTGTCAACCATGTCTAGAATGGACGTTGGTGGCTTCTCCCAGAAGAAATCATCATCAGGAAAAGCAGTTACTCTTCTGCATGAACCCTGCATCAATGATCCTTATTCGCCTTCACAACTTATAAAGAATGGTATACGCATAATAACTATAGTAAAACTGATCATTCATCCATTCATTCTTCAATTAAAATCAAGAAAATGGCATTTTGCTATTCTACCAGCAACTATCATTCAGAATTGAACTATGTTTTCTTATCCAAATCCTTTCATTTTTTTCATGAATATCTAAACCAAATCTACATATAGAAAGCATTTCAGATCATATTCCAAGTTTGTGAGCTTGCACAGTATTAGAATTTTTTTTGGAGTAAATTCTCTTCTATCTTTTTAGGTCACATTAAGGGAAGATAAGCAGAGGAGGTGATGTACTTACTACTATATCTACAATGTACCATCGCAGAGTCATATCTGGAGCTGAAGGCTCCACAAAAAATAGACAAAAAATTATAATTGTTTACCAATGTAACATCAATCTTGTACTTTCATTTTAAATCCTGCCTAAGAAAAATATATCAAAATGCTTTTGCTAAACCCACCGAACAAGTTGGTAGGAAGGGAGATATTAATAGTAATTTAAAACAAATAACTATATTTTATAAATTTAATAATCAGCACTGGAGTGAAAAAATAAATAGAACCTCAAAAGCCTGTGCAAATACCTTGAGCAGAACATGGGTACATAATGGATTTTGAAGTTTCCCTTGTCAAGCTGTAGGGGACTCCAAAGAATTCATATTTTGACCAGTGGTTCTTAAGCTCCAGCCAACTAGAACATTAAATCACATACTCCATCGGGCAGCTGACCCGGGATTTTGACTTATTCAGATCATGACTATTTAAGATTAATATATTTTACTTCAAGTATTCTTGTTGGTATTTGGTTCATATGTGCATGTGGTTGACTCTTCTAGCTTCCGACTCTGATTATATTGTGATATGTTGTAAAGATTCTTGAACAGCTTATGGATGATGAAAATCATTCGATGGGTTTTTGTTACGTATCCGTATTTCGTATTCTTTTGAAAAGCGGGGCGTGAATCATCGTACAGTAGACCCTTACACCCTAAAATGGCTCAACAATCTGCAATCACATAATGAAAACAAAACCACTTGTGATTTTAGCAAAAAGAAAAAGCAAATAATCATGTTAACTGGGAAATTCAAATATGCCATTAATTATAAAACTACAGTATGTGGCACAAATATGTAACATACAATGAAACAAACACAAGATGTAAAGCATGGCAATTGTCATTATCTTGAAAGGGCCTAGTTATATCTAGGTCTATGTTTGCATGTGGAAGACATTAAAAAGTGATAATGAACATGCCATATAAAAAGGTTATATTTTTAACAAACCATACAACGTTAAGAAAATTCGTGTCTCACAAGCTAAAGCATGCACCTAGTACCATATAAAGCACACTTACGAATAAAAAAGAGTGCACAACATAAAATATACAACAGAGGAAAAGAAAAGTACAAAAATAAGTAAAAAATGCTGAGAAAGTTGAAGCATACCGGAAAAATCTGCTCATAAAGTTCTATTCATTAATACTGAATCTATATTAAACCCATTTTCCTATTCATATGATAGTCCATTTTCGCTCTCGTTTTGTCACTTTTGGAAGTTTAAGCAATCTATCCCTCTTTCTGAACATCCAAAATTCTAACTAGCATTCAATTCATATCCCATAACATGCCTTTCATATGCAATTTCCTACTTGTAGCTACTATCTCGCAACCCTACTTGTAGTGCATTAGCACAATTAACACACATAATCTATATAATTCTCCCTTCAATTCTTTTTTTAAAATTGTATCACATTCCTATGGTTTTAATTTCCTAGATATCCTATCTATGACTTTGTTCCAGACTTCGAATCTCCATAGATGTCCCTTGTAGCCAAATTGGATTTACTTTCGTATACTAGCTTCTTACTCCCACTTTTTATGGATTTCTGTGTTTGAACCAACTCATCCCAATATTCAAGTAACATGTCATTTTTACAACCTACCAAAATCTCTGGTGGTATATAATAGAAGATCACTATGGAAGGAATATAGATGAAATTAATGAGCAGATAAAAAAAATATGTACAAGTATGATCTGTACAAACTACTATTCCGAGGCGAGATGTAAAGCATGGTAATTCCCAACCTGTATAATTTACAATATTGCATTGCAAGCTTGTCTATCCATTTTCTTATTCACAGGACAGTCCATTTGGCTCTCGTTTTACAATTTTATCAACTTTTGGGAGTTCAAGCGATCTACCTCTATCTGAAAATACAAAATTCTTAATTGCATTCATTTAAATCCCATACCATGCCTTTCAAGTGCAGTCTCCTATCTGTAACTACTATATATTGCACTCTTACATGTAGCACATTAGCACTATTAAACACACTTATACCATGCCTTTCATGTGCAATCTCCTACCTGTAACTATGCACTCTTACTTGTAGCGCATTAGCACTATTAACACACTTAATCTATCTCCTTTCAATCCCATTTGCCTTGGCAACATTCTCTTTCAAAAGTTGCCTTTCTGTGGTTTTAATATCCTAAGTTTATAACTTTTGTTCCCATATCCATAAATGTCTCTTGCAGCTAAATTCAATTCAATTATATATACTACCTTCTTTAACTCCTTCCATTTTTAATGGATATTCACGTTGGAATCTATTCATCCCAATATTCAAGGAGCATGCCATTTTTACAACCTACAAAAAACTCTGGTAGTATGTAATAGAAGATCACTGTGGAAGCAGCATAGATGAAGTTAATGAGCAGACAAAATATAATCTATACAGGCTCTGTTGGGTATTTGCTTTCGTTGAAAAGTGCTGGTACCAAAAGTATTGTTAGAAATAATTATATTTAACTTTAAAATTTTCGATCAAGTAAAAGCACTTTCTGGAAATTTGAACGCATCATATTTGGTGCTTCGGAAAAATGCTAAATATAGTAGTTTTAGAAAATGTACTTTTGATTAAACACACTTTTAACTAAGTTTGCCAAACACCTATTTTGAGCATAAAAGAGCTTTCTGACCAGCAGTACTCTCCAAAAGTAATGTCAAACACAGCCTAAGTGCCACTATATCTTTACTATGATAACTAGAGAGTAAGCAGTTGTGGCTGCGTAGACATTGTTGGTTTGTCTTCGTGCATGTACTACACATGCTTTCATCTATACTTGCGAGACTACAACAACAACGCCTTTATCTCAAAATGTTGGGGTCAGCTATACGAATCATTCTCCTCCACTCAACTAGTCAACCCTACGAACGATCACCTCCTACGTCAAATCAACACTCCTCAAAATCCCTATTATCGCTTCAACCCAACTTCGTTTAGCTCCCCGAACTAGCAACCTACCAATTTTCCTAACTGGGGTGGTTATTTATGTACTTCGTCTGTATGCATTCATTTCTTATTTCGTTTTTATGTTTCTACTCATCCATCTTTGACATTTACAACACCCATTCAAATTGATAATTACTATGCAGTATGCACCTAGATATTACATTAAACTCCTTTATAAAAAGGAAGGCATGTGCATTGCAAGGGTTTGACACAAATGAAACTACATATATTATCAAGAATCAAGAAATTTTGAACAGCAGAATCGTTGAACCACATACTTTTTCTATTGAATCTTAAAAGTAGATTTTGAATCAGATTCCCTCAAAATTCGTGCAGATGCGTAATTAAATTTCACTGTATAACAGATTATCATAGTTTCGAAGATAGATTACCTCTGCTGAAAGGGAATCCGCGTAGAGCGCACCGTTTCGACTCTATTGAGTTTAAAGTTAGGATTTACAGTGAGAGAGACGGCGACGAAGATGACGACGGCTGTGAAGAATGAAGATAATGCTAGAACGGCAACGTGTTGGATACGAATCGGGTCGGGTCATGTCAGGTCCGGTCTTGTAATGTATAAATCCAAGTCCGTGAAGTTAGATAAAAATCTTAAAATAAATGAAAATACGGTTTAGGCCCCTGATTTTTGATGTTGTATTCATATTAGTACCTTTGACTTTTTACATCTCTAATAGAGAAATTTTTACCAAACTATCCCACTTTTTCGAAGTTTGTACGAAACTGTCCCTGTTTGAAATTTTAATACTAAAAAATCTGTCGTTAACGGGGTTAACGAGTCCAATAGTTTTCCTAGCGTTAACCCCGTTAACGTGATGATGGGGATACAATTTTTCCACTCGAGTGGGGATTTGGACAAAAACTCATCTAATATACTAACGTTAACCCCGTTAATCCAGTCAAAAAAAAAAACGTTAACCCCGTTAACGGTAGTGTTTAAACCAAACGCGCTAACGGGGTTAACGTTTATATTTGAAAGTTTATAATTCATTAAGTATATACTTGTTAACCCCGTTAACGCGCCTCATTATACCAGGTGTGTTAACGGGGTTAACGAGTGTCGATTGGGTTCAGCTTTAAGTAACTCACGCTATCTCACTCTCTTCTGACATCTTCTCTAATCGAAACCCTACTCGGGCGATTTGAAACCCAAAATCCCCAAACCCTAATCCAAAATTACTCTGCCAAATCTTGAAGGGGTATTTTTATTCTTCTCTCACATTCATCTTCTTCTTCTCTCACACTCATATATCCTCCCACTTTGAAAACCCTAAATAAATTTTAGGGTTATTGTTTATTTTGGGATTTACATAGTGAATTTTTTATCAACCCGTTCACTACCTCGTCTTCTTCAAGCTCGAAATTCCTCATCTTTTCTGATCATCCATTTTAATGTATGATTTTTATATCATTTGAATTTTTTTTTTTAATTTAAAAATATGTATAGGTATGGATCATGATCTTCCTATTTGGCTTTACTTTGGTGGTGAGATTATCCGTGACCCAAAAATAGTTTGTTCTTATAGTGCCGTTGATCCCGAAATAATTTGGGTACCTCGTACAATCAAAATGGAAGAACTTGTAGAAATGGTTTATGAGGTCACTAATTGGGATAGAGAACGATGAAAGATTAAAATTTTAGTCTGTTATGCAGCGGGAAAAGGTGATGCTCAATATTTTATAACTGTGCCCGTAGGAAACGACAATTCTCTGAAGTCCATGGTTGGTAGAACACTTGATCCAATTTTCAGTTGGTATGCACT
Organism: Hemerocallis citrina; assembly: GCA_017893485.1. NCBI lineage: Eukaryota > Viridiplantae > Streptophyta > Magnoliopsida > Asparagales > Asphodelaceae > Hemerocallis > Hemerocallis citrina. The sequence continues at coordinate 435,123,489 of CM030359.1, read as the reverse complement.
AGAGCTATATATTCAACAAATCGAAAATATTAATGCCCAACCACATGCTAACCCATGTTCAACCTTCGCTCGTGAATTGCCGATCCGTAAGATCATTTCGAATCCAGTTCAAACATCCCAAGAAATCTCTCCATCCTCACAAGAACACACCTTTACAACTACTACAAGCCCGGTTCATACTGAATTTGAATTGCCAGGTCAACCAAATCTGGATAATGATTTTGTTCCGAATACAATTTTTTCCTGATATTTGAAAATGCTACCGTTAATAATGATTTAGTTGATGATGAAGAGGAGGACGAAGAAACAGAAGATGAAGCTGAAGCTGGATTACATAATGAAGATGACAGGGATTAACAAAATTGTATCCCCATCATCATGTTAACGGTGTTAACGTTAGGGAAACTACTAGACTTGTTAACCCCATTAACGACAGGGATTTTTTGGTATTAAAATTTCAAACAGGGGCAGTTTCATACATACTTCGAAAAAGTGGGACAGTTTGGTAAAAAATTATCTAATAGAATACCAAAACGACCCACTCGCTATCTCAGATGGTGAGTTTGGTTAAAACCTCATCGTTATCTGATATAGTGAGTGTATGGTCATGCGTTTGAAAGCAAAATGTCAAGTGTAGACTTGCTATCTCAGATAGCGTGTGTGTTTGTACAACACTCGCTAACTGGGATAGCGAGTGTAGGGTCTTGAAGAAAAAGTTTCCTATTGACACTCGTTGTCTCAGTTAGCGAGTGTGTTTGTACCACACTCGCTAACTGAGATAGTGAGTGTCGATTGAAAAAAAATTAAAGAGTCGTTGTTTCGTTCTCTCTCACTTCCTTTTTTCACTTCTATGTCTCAACTTCGAAAGAAACCCAAAACGCCAAAATCCTAGCCTCCCAAATTCAATATTTCACCAACAAAATCCATCAAAATCTATTGAGATCAAATTCATCACTCATAACCCTCTCTACTGTCACTCTCAAAATCCTAAACTCATCATTGAAGATCCCGAATTGCTCAATATTCTCGATCATTGTTTCGAATGTATGATTTGATAACCTTCTATCGTGACCACTTGGGTAGATTAGATAATGTGTCTCATATAATTTTGTATCGATGTGGATTACAATATTCCTATATGGATTTTTTTTGGGTGAAATTATTCATGACGCAAAGAGAGAAGAGAGAGCGAGTTTCGAGTGAAGTGAGCGAGATTTGAGATAATGACTCTTTATAAACTTCCCCAACCGACACTCGCTATCTCAGTTACCGAGTGTGGTATAAACACACTTGCTACTGAGACAGCTAGTCTAAGCCCAATGGTTTTTAACTTCATCCCCAATCTACACCCGCTATCACAGTTAGCGAGTGTGGTACAAAAGCACACGCTATCTGAGATAGCGAGTATAAACTTGCTAATTTACTTCAAGGCCATACACTCGCTATCTCATTTAGCGAGTGTGCTACAAACACTCGCTATCTGAGATAGCGAATCTGACTTGGTATTTTTCTTTAAATTTTCTCCGAAGTCCGGAAAAACACATTATCATATACTCGCTATAGAGATGAGGTTTTAACCAAACTCGCTATCAGATAGAGATAGCAAGTGGGTCATTTTGGTAATTGGTTTCGAAAGTGGGTCAGTTTGGTACATACTTTCAAAAAACGGGTCATTTTAGTAAAACAATTCTGTCTGTTGTTGTGTGTTCTGTACTTGTTTATGGGTTATGTAAGATTGAATTCAATCTAGGTTTGTACAATGTGCACAACATTAAATTATGAATTAATTAATGTATATGTAACGGACTGTGGTTCTTAATACAACATTGACAACAACAAAAAAATATTAAACACAATATCATAACAGTTTGTGCCAAATTAGATTTTACATAGGAATTCAAATAAAAAATAAAAAATATTGACTACAATAAGGGGTATTCACAACATTTCTCTGAGGGGACGTTTGGTACGCGGATTGGAGAATTCCCAGAAATTAGTGGATTCCCAGGAATATGAGGGTGGGAATGAAGATTCCCGAGAGTGTTGTAATACTGTGTTTGGTATACGACATTACATACTTGGAAATACTTTATTACCGTGTTTGGTATAGAACAATTCATTCTCATCAATCCATCTCTATAGTAGACATTACCGAAAATACCTTTTTGACTTTATTTAAAAATAAATAAATATAAAGTTATCTAATTTAGAAATTGATGCATATGCATGCATGTGCAAAAGCAATAATGATATATATCTTATTAAAACTTTAGTAAATTAATAAATAGATTACTAAAAAAAATTACAATATGATTCAGTCACATCCTTATACTTAAGAAGCCACCTCAGGTTGTCATTCTTCTTGGCACGTTTGATCAGAGCATTGATAGGGGCCCGCCAATGCACAAGAATCCGATGTAGTAACTGAGTGGCACCCTCATAAACCTTGGAGAAACTATGCACATTGGTTATAATAGTTAATATCGGAGACTACGAAGCCCACCTAGCATCAATTTGCGAACTACCCCCCTTCTTCTCACCAAGATAATCCACAACTCTCTAGAGACACTAATCAATCTTACCCACAAGCTCTCTCTTTATATATATATATATATATCATAAAGAGCACCAACCCACACCTCAAACCTAGGATGCGAACTATTCAATAATGATTTTGAAATGCACCCCTTCCCCCCAATCCAATTCTTTGCCGCCAGTCTCATTACAACCAAGAAATTCTCAAACTCAACAAGCTCGCTCGCCGTAATCAACATACTCTCCAACGACATCGCCGTCATCACAATCCCCGCAACCTCCCCAACAAACGACAAAATCTCCTTCACTACCACCAAACTCCCCCCACTCTTCAGTGACCCCTGCGCCTCCACCAACAACGAGGCCAAAGTACTCCTACACGAAATGTACAACCCGTCAATCTTCCCCGCCGTCCCCCCAATCAGCTTACAGAACTCCAGCACAATCCCCCAGCAATGAAGCTGCACAGTCTTGTTCAAAAACTCTGCATCATTCGGGTTGAGAAAAAATTCACCGCCCTCTCCGCCACAATCTAGGTTACTCAGAATCTCGGACAGATACAACTTGATCAGCTCCGTAGGAGCACAGCCACTAACAAAAACCTTCAGATAGTCCACCACCAGGGCGCCATGCTCCTCCTCGGTCATCACCCCCGATTTATCCGGAGTGGAGGTCAAGAACTTCGTAACAACATTCTCAATAGTAGAAACCTCCATCGGAATGGGTTGCTTAAGAAGGAGCGCCTCAACAGATTTAAACAGATCACCAACTAAGCGCTAGGCACGCGGGAAGCGCGTGCTTCGGAGGCGGACGATGAGGTGGAGAATGGAGGCAGGCTGCACAGCCATCGCGGTGAGTTAGAATCAGGGTCCAGATGGCAGCCGCAGTAGATGAGGCGATGATCGGTGGTGGATCGCGAAGCGGCGGGTAAGCCGGCGATGGCGGCGATCCGAGCAAGAACGGATGAGACGGTATCGAAGGGTAAGGAGTGGAGGACTAGGGTTTTGGAGTCGATACGGACGAAGAATTGGAGGGAAGAAGAAAGAAGGGACGGTGAAAAAGAAGAGGAGGAGGAAGACAAGGCTTTGGAACGGGGGAGGTTGAGATCGAGGGAGAAAGGAGGGGAGGGCTGCTTGTTGTGCATGGTGGGGGATGAGTTGGCTTCGTCGTCGGAAAAAGGAAGATCGGGGGAGGTTAGTGGGGGGTTGAGGGCATAGTCATCGAGTTTGCGTTTAGAAGGGAGTCGATTGCGAAGGCGTGTCAGGGTCAACGGCCGACCCTTAGAGTTCGTCGGAGCATGATCCAGTGGGCGGAGTAATGGGTTCAAGGTTGTCGCTGTGGGTGTTCAAGTTCCTTTGTTATTTGGTTGTAAAAGGAATGCACGTGCTAAACACAATTATCTGTTTTCATAGAAGTAGTTGGTGGGAAGAGGGCGGGAAGCTTTGTTAGTGCGTTAAGCACGTGTTTGTTTGAAAAGTTTGTCGTTTAGCGTAACCGTTTCCCATCTGTATAAAACTGAGCTGAATGTATTTTTTTGGGATATGAATAAAATTTCCAATTTCTTTTCCTCAGATCTTCTTCTTCTTCCTCTCAACCCTCTCAACCTTAGCTCTTGAACTCAGCAATGGCAAGATCCCGTAGCAATCGGAACCCACCATCTGACAATCTCATGTTCGCCACTACTCCTTCGTCGTACTACCTTCATCGTGCCCATCGTCGTCGTTATTATCTGGCTGGGATCTCATGTCCGCCACTACTCCTTCGTCGTACTACCTTCATCGCGCCCATCATCGTCGTTATTATCTGGCTCTGATACCAGATTGTCAGATGGTGGGTTCCGATTGCTACGGGATCTTGCCATTGCTGAGTTCAAGAGCTAGGGTTGAGAGGGTTGAGAGGGTTGAGAGGAAGAAGAAGAAGATCTGAGGAAAAGAAATTGGAAATTTTATTCATATCCCAAAAAAATACATTTAGCTCAGTTTTATACAGATGGGAAACGGTTACGCTAAACGACAAACTTTTCAAACAAATACATGCTTAACGCACTAACAAAGCTTCCCGCCCTCTTCCCGCCAACTACTTCTATGAAAACAGATAACTGCGCTTAGCACGTGCATTCCTTTTACAGCCAAATAACAAAGGAACTTGAACACCCACAGCGACAACCTTGAACCCATTACTCCACCCACTGGATCATGCTCCGACGAACTTTAAGGGTCGGCCATTGACCCTGACAAGGCGAGGGAGGAAGGAGGAGGACATGGCCGGCTGATCGGAAGTTTGAAGACGGCTAGGGTTCAAAATTGTGGGTGAATTTGGTTGGAGGGAACAAGAGCGTGTTATATGATAAGCCAGAAATCTTGAGGGTGTTTTGGGTATGCAATAATCTCACTCATTTTTTAATGTAGAGGAATCCACAAATCCCACCCTTTTCAAGGGCAATATTTATCCTTCCAAACTAATTATTTTAATAACCCTGAGAATTTAAGATTATTTACAAAACTATATCTATGTCTTACCAAACCAGGTAATCAAGAGGGTAATCCTAGATTTCCTTATACATTACCCCGTACTAAATGCCCCCTAATGGATTTTTTTAGATATTATCCCATGAAATATAAATATTTCTATATACCCTCCAATAAACTTTGTAATTCTGTATAACCCCCATCAAATATTAAAGTTACTTTAAAAATCTCCCAAAATTTTTAATACATAAACTACCCCTCTCTCCTTTATCCTTTCAACTAAAACGCCCAAACTCGGTTCTCCCTTCATTTTGTAATGGTATAACGACAGGTGTCAACCGACTACAATGAACAACCAATCACACAATCACACAATTTTTTCTCGGTTCAATGAACCTAATCCGTGGGAGAAATAACTGAGATATTATTGAACTAGAGAAGATACAAATATTACAATACTCTTACCAAGAACATATCTATCTCTCAAGTCTCACTAGAACATACTCTGATGTTGACAATGTAAACTCTCAAATGGAATACTCTATGCATGCAATACTGGCAGACCTCTTACATTGTTTTATAGAGATCTAGAGAAACTCTATGTTGTAGTCTTGATCCTTCATCATCTGATATACCCTGAAGAGAAAGTCACATGATAGGAGTTGTACATATGATCTAACTTGCAGCACATGTTTGTTCAATCAGAACCACCAAGGACCCAAACCCAATATCGTTAGTGCTGCTACATGCAGTCGACTGCTCAAAAGAGCAGCCGACTGCACTTGAAGTCACCTACTAGTTACAGTCGTCTGTCAACTTCCAAATTGCCAGAAAACAATAACTTATTCGTCTCCCTTCTTCACTTTGAACTTCTTCTCGCTTCACTCTATTCTCTTCACATCGAACATAGCATGCAAGACTTACACTCAACACATTTTTCCATTTCTCCTTCTTCCTTCCTCCATTCTATTTCCATTATGCTTACATTTTGTCCTTATCACCTCCCCCATTTTTTTGTTCTCATTCACTTGAATCCCTAAATATGTCATCTTTAAATGCGTCTTTCATCTCGCTTGCTTATCCAATAAATTTTAATAATATCCAACATAAATTCCATCCACCACCACACCCTCTCCTCTCTTACCCAACTCTGTTATAGATAGATTCTCAGTTTTCTATCGGATCAATTCCACTATCAATCTCGATCCATCAAATTCAGCAAGTTACAATATTATTTAAAATTTTGTGAAAATTACAATCTTTGATATTTCTAAACTTTATTTATAGTTTTTGAAATAGAAGAAAAAGATGTTAACTAGGCTACTCAAAAGGAGAAGGGTGGAAGGAGGAGAATGAAAATTGAGGGTGAAATTTTGGGTTGAATAGGAGTATTTTAGTTGGTAAGATGAAAGAGAAGGGTAGTTTAGGTATTAAAAAATTATTTTTAGGTTTTTGGAATTTGTGAAGTAATTTAATATTTTATTGAGTGTTATATATAATTACAAAGTTTGTTGGGAGTTATATAAAAAATACATGTTTTATGGGGGTAATATCTAAAATTTCTTCTCTAATGTTATAATTTCTTCCCAAAGAGAGATATGAGAGCTCCTCAACACCCAACTTCCCATCACCTCCCTTCTTCTCATCACCTCCCGTCTTCCAGGACACATCAGACCTCAAGACGAGACCTCACTACACCATCGATGAAGCGCGGACGAGAGGACGCTGAGCACGCCCGGCCATACAAGCGTCAAGGGGAGCAGTCTTGACTGGAGTACAGAGAGCGAGGGCGAGAACGTGGTAAAGATGCATCACCAACGCCTTACAGAGGGAGGGGTGAAGACGAAAGAGGAAGATCAGCTTACAAGCGCCGAGGGGAAGACGATCGTCATCCCAGGGAACCCATAAACAAGCATTCGTCTGCCCATCCACACTCACCTGTTAGAGCTTCCAACAAAAACAGACAGAGCTACGCCTACGTCACTAGAGGACACCCAAAAGACGACGTTGAACATAGAGTCCAACGTCGTTCTCCGCCACCTCATAAAGAGTCCAACATTATTAGAAAAGATGAAGAGGGGGAGTGGGTGTTGGTGAAGCCAAGAAAGAGCAGGAAGACAGGCAACAGCCTCACATCATCGGAACACTCCATGGTAGATGGTCGCCAAAACTGCCACAAATGCGCGAGGCCGGGTCATTCTATCAGTAAGTGTACTGGCGATTGGTTTTGTTACGTGTGTAGGGGTTCATGCCATATATCTACTTCATGTCCTAATCGAACATTATATTCCGTCTCCAACTCGAAAGGATCGAAGACAATGGCAGCACCTACGTCGAAGGGGAGCAAAACCCAAGAGAGCGCAGCAAGCGATAGGCACGTTATCCATGCTTCGATCACTCCAACACCACTAATGGCGGATTTTGAAAGGCGTTTTAATGGAGGAATTCTGATTAAAGCGCAAACGGGAAACCCAACAATGGCCGACATCTCTGAGTTGTTAACCGTAGCTCTCGTCACCACTATAAATCCTACTTGGGTCATCCAGGAGATCGCAGTGAACAGGTTCTTTGCGCATTGCAGTGATGATGATCTCGCGAAGGAAACTATTAGAGTGAAAGGCCTGGAAGGGAAGGTCTGCTACGGATTGGAGTTCTTTGTTACTTTTAATTGGTGGTCGCGTGATTATGGAGTGCTCAAAGCAGCCAACTTCTCGTCGGTGTGGATCAGATTGTATAACCTGCCGTTCCACGTTTGGATTCGATCGGCATTTCAGAACATTGTTCACAGTTTTGGGATGCTCATTGAGATGGATAGACAGATGCTAACCCATTCAGCGTGGAAATTCGCTCGAATCTGTATAGGAGTCGCAAACAAGCATGAAATCCCGTCAAAGATCATCGTCGAATTCGAAAATGTGCTCTACGATGTCAAAGTTATTGTTGAAGCTCCAAAAAATGTATCTTTTAGTGGGTTAGCTCCGACAGGGAAAACCCAATTTGCTGGAGCCGAAGTAGTGGGCCAGGTTGAAGACGACGAAGTCCCATCAGAAGCGAGAAAACGTGATCAGATCAACACCACATCAAAACACATCGCTGAGCGCCAAGGCCAAATCATGCCGCTATCAATCAAGCCCCAAGCCAGACCTACTACTCCTATTCCTCATGCTGCTCAGTACAGCCTCGACACAGACAAAGGGAAGAACCCAATGGACAAAGCAAAACAGCATCGAGCCCAACTATGGAAGCGTGTGGGGACTGCGGACATCAACGAAGAGGGGACACTGTGCGGCGATGGGATTGAAGGAAAGAGGAGCGCTGTCAAAGTTGGCATTTTGAAAAGTAGAGGTACCGATGGGATGGAAGTCAGCAAGAGGATGGGACTGCCGATGGAGGAGTGGATGGGTTTTACACAGGCTGATGTGGAAGCTTCTGTTAAGGCAGCAGTAAATGCTTTAATCCTTAGCAAAGGCCCTATGGGTGGTGGGTCTAAGCCCATGGGCCAGGGAGGAAGTAATCTTCTTTCAGATACTTTTGTGGGAGGGAGCCCAAGATCAAAACTGATGGATATCGATGGTCAGAAGTCTCTAAATGCTATTCAGATTGAGTTGGACCATCGTTCTACTAGGTCAGATGATGGAGATGGTATTATTGGTGCTCTAGATGGTGTGCGTGAGGACAACGTGATATCAGCGACAGAAACAGAATGCGAGGATATCGAAGCTAAAGGCAGTGTGGGGAGCTCCATTAGCAAAAAAATAACGGAATACCAGAGAAAAGGGAAAAAGACAGATAGACAGCGGTGGAGGCCTACAAATCGGGAGCAAGGGGATTCCGAAGGGGGGAGAAAAAACGCTGGAGACAGACACGACTGGGGAAGGTACCCACATTAATAATTATTCTATTTTAAACTCATTGAATGATGAAACGCTTATTTACTTTGCTAGTCTATACGGCCTAGCCATGGGTTCCTCTAGGTCTGAACAACTTATTAACGTAGCCCTCATTAGAGAAGATTCAAGATTAGCTAGCACTTAGACTTGTGGGAGGCGGGTTTCGAGGGGAAAGGGTAGAAGATCAAATAGTTTATTTAATGGTATACATCTTTTGGAATGTGAGGGGGATGCGCCAGAAATTAAAAAAAAGAGCGTTAGGAGTAACTCTTTACAAAATTAGACCCACCATCTGCAGGCTACAAGAAACGAGGATCGAATCACCATCCAAAGACGAATTTTCATCCCTTAGAGGACTAATAGATTTTGACTGGAGATTTAAGCCGTCAGCGGGATTTTCTGGAGGCATCGCAGTGGGAGCGAACTCTAGACTATTCGAGATTGTAGATAATCTTGTAGGTGCTTTCTCGTTCTCGATTAGAATCAGAAGAAGACGTGACGACTGGCTCCAAACTGTTACCAGTGTATACAGACCTTACGACTCTAGAAGGCGTAAAGAACTGTAGAAGGAATTAAGAGACATTAGAGAAAAATGGGACGGTCCCTGGATTGTAGGTGGAGATTTCAACGTCACCAGATCACAAGATGAACATCAGGGGAGGGGTCACAGCTTTACCGATCAGGACTCGTTCAACGCAACAATTGACGAGTTAGAGCTACTGGAATTAGAAATGAAAGATAGAAAATACACTTGGTCTAACATGCAACGTGATCCGATCATGGCTAAGTTAGATAGAGTCCTGGTCTCCAATGACTGGGAGGAGGAATTCCCTTTGTCAAAGGTCAACTCCGCTTCGAGATTCACGTCAGATCATCTGCCCCTAGTTATAAATTGCAAGCAGGATGGGAGAGACAAGCCTTTCTTCTTTAGATTTGAGAAAGCATGGATCGCATGTGAAGAGACTAGACAAGTGATTGCTGATTCCTGGGCTGCAAATACCAGAGAGGTATCAGCAGTGGGAATTTGGGTGGAGAAGACGAGGCGTCTTCGCAGGCGATTAAAAGGGTGGTCAAGACAAAAAATGTCCGCAATCAACTGCAGAAGAGAGTGGATAGGAAACAGAATCGTAACCCTGGAGACCATTCAAGAAAGCAGAGATCTGCAGGAACTAGAACAAGATGAATTGGGGAGCTTAAGGATAGAGGTCCAACAGATAGGGTACATGGAAGAAGTTTACTGGAGACAGAGATCTAGGGTGGAATGGCTCACGGAAGGGGACGCTAACACAAAATATTTCCATAAGGTGGCAAGCGGAAGAAGAAGACAAAACCATATCACTGGATTATTAGTAGACGGTACTTGGACTGAGAACGAATGGCGGATCAGAGATCACTTAGACAAGGAATTTCACGACTTACTAGGATGCGAATCTGCAGGGAGATGCAAATGCGACTCGGACATGTGGAGTACTTCCAGATTGGACGGAAGCGAAGGTATCGAAACGAGATTCACAGAAGTTGAAGTTTTGGAGGCGATCAAGAATCTTGGCAAGGACAAGGCCCCAGGGCCGGACGGTCTACCTATCTTTTTCTATAAGACGTACTGGCATATCATCAAGGAGGACCTTATGAACATCTTCCACGAGTTCTACGATGGGAGAGCTAAGCTGGAAAGGATCAACTATGCCTCAATCATTCTCGTCCCCAAGAAAAGCCAGGTCAACTTTGCCGAATACCTAAGACCGATAAGTTTACTAAACGGATCTTTCAAAATAATCTCCAAAGTCCTAGCCCAAAGATTGGCACCGCATATGAACGATGTGGTTGCCCCATCCCAAAGTGGATTCATCCGCGGAAGAGACATAATGGACAGCATAGCATCGGCCCACGAAATGATTTTCAGGGGGAGTAGAACTAAAGCAGATGGATTTCTTCTAAAATTAGACTTCCAGAAAGCCTATGATTCCGTGCACTGGGAATGCATAGATGAAGTAATGGATCTCAAAGGATTCGGACCGAAATGGAGGATGTGGATAAAAAAGTGTGTCCAGGGCGGAAAATCCTCCATTCAAGTGAACGGCTGGCAAGGTAGAGAGATCAGATGTAAAAGAGGACTTAGACAGGGAGACCCCCTATCATCTCTTCTTTTTTTGCTTTAGTGGCAGACGGTCTGGCAGAAATGATTAGGAGGGCTCAGGAAAAAGACATTATCAAAGGAGTGGAGGTAACTGGAATTGCGCAGCCAATGGCGATATTACAATACACTGACGACACATTGCTGTTTGGCAAGGCTAAAGTGGAAGAAGTGGTAGCGATAAAGGCAGCTCTTATGTGCTTCCAAGGATGGTCATGATTGAAAGTAAATCTTACCAAAACAAGCATAATCCCAATCAGTGAGCGGCTATCAACCCCTGTCAGCGACATTTTGGATATTCTACAATGCGGGAAGAGCGACTATCCATTAATCTACCTCGGGACCCCAATTAGACCAGGGAATCTTCTTAAGGAGGACCGGTACTTCCTGTTTGAAAAAATATCAAAGAATCTGGCAGGGTGGAAGAGCCGATTCTTATCTTTGGGCGGAAGGATTATCCTGCTTAACTCGGTCCTCAGTGCGATTCCAACGTACCTTATGTCCATGTACGAACTTCCAAAGTGGGTTTTGCAAAAGATCGAAAAGATGAGAAGAAGATTCTTATGGAAAGAAACAGGAGAGAGGAACAAGGGTGTACACTTGGTTAAGTGGGGCAGGGTCTGTAAGAGGAAGGAATTTGGGGGATTGGGCATTACGAACCTCCACGATATGAATAGAGCGCTCCTCAGCAAATGGTGGTGGAAAATGGCTAATAATCATAAGAGCTGGTGGTCCTTCTCTTTTGACCGCTTCCGCAGAATAAGGAAATATCGGTATGGTGGAAGAAGTGCATTTGCAAGGGTTTCTTTGCTCTGGAAAGGAATCTCCAAGCAAGGAGAGGCTTTCTTTGCTAATACCACTAGTAAAGTGGGGAACGGGAAACGCACCAGATTTTGGAAGGACAAGTGGTGTGGGACCGTGCCACTACGGTATAGATTCCCAAGTGCAGCGGTAGCTACGACCAATTTAGATTCGTCGGTAGCAGACATACGGAAGAATGGTAAACTCACATTTACTGTCACGGAAGGCCTTCACCGGGAGTGTATTGACGAGTTTGAAGACTTGAACAGACTCATCCTAGCGGAAGGGGCACTGGAGAGCAACGCTGAAGACCAAAGATGGTGGGACAGAGAAGAATCCAAAGTCTTCTCGGTGGCGTCTATATACAAATGGTTAAATGACGGAGGAATCAGAGGTAAAGAAGAAGGCATCATCTGGAAGGCACAAGTGCCGATGAAGGTGAAAGTCTTCTGCTGGCTAGCTCATAACGACGCGATTCTCTCGAAAGCTAACCTCAGGAAGAGAAATATGTTAACAGACGCAACATGTGGCCTATGTCACAATGACATCGAGGATACCAATCACATTCTTTTTCTTTGTCCTAAAGCTAGATTAACCTGAGAGGTAGTTTGTAGGGGATTCGGATGCTCAAATTTACCAGTCTCAACCAGTAACATTTGGGGTATTCTTAGAGACGATCATATCAGGATAGAAGATAGAAGGGCATTGGATTTAGCTACATCCGCAGCCTTATGGAACCTATGGCTAGACCGAAATGCTTTAATCCTTCGCAACAAATCAAACTCTTTTACAACATCAGTGCATAACATTTTCTTACTTATCCATGAATGGGCAGGTGCTGCGGAGAACAGGAAGAGGATGAAGTCAACCGAAGAGGAATAACAAGTTGTGGCTGTGCAATTTGGGACCATATGTAGTTTCCTCCTATCAGTGATTAGTTAGAGTGGAGAGGTTGTACTAGTTGTGGCTGTATGATGAGTCATACACTGTTGTTGGTTTTATTCTCGAACCCGGGTAGGTCCGGGTACTTTTGATGTACCGTGTAGCTTGGTGCTAACATGTATTTTGGTCATTTGTACTACCTTGTTTCGTTATATCTTATTAATGAAACGATGACGAGTGTCATCTTATTTATCAAAAAATGTTATAATTTAGTTAATCAATAAGCATTACTCACATTATATGGTTCTTCCAAAAAAAGATGAAGGATACATTGGATATTACTATGAACATGCTTGCCAAAAAATATCTTTGACTCAATTATATATACTTGGCAACAATTAAGCAGAAATTTAAGGGCAAACTATTAAATTTAGAAAGAAAAAAAACATTCATATTTTAAACATGCATTATGGTGAACTCTAAATCAGGTGGGTCACATGAATAATCTTGAAATTTCTCATACATTAATGTTTAATGAATTCATAATCTAAATACATTAATGTCTTTTAAATTATATACCTTAACTTATAGATTACCTAATATATATTATGAGCTTATATAAAAAAAATCTCATACAAAGCTATGACCTCCTTCATTCCCCTTCTTCTGAAAATGTTTAACCCTCTCAATCTTCAGTTCCTATCCCTTCTCTTTTTCATCATCTGTAGTCCCTCCTCTGCTAATGTAGGCACTGCTTCTTACTATGGGCCCCCTTACGTACGTAAGACATCGATCTTTGTTACCTTCGATCGCTTCAGCTTTCTGAATTTTTAGTAAATATATATATAAGCTTTTTTTTGTACATATAGTTCTCTGTCTTGTTCATTTCGCATATATAGATTTTTTTTTTTTTGTACATATTGTTTTGTGCATATAGTATTTTTTGTACCCCTACGTACGGCATTGCTATGTTAGTCGAATAGAGAAATTCAGATAAAGAAATATTTTAAGTAATTTTTTGGAATTCCCAGTAAATTTTCAGGCAAAGTAGAAACCTATTGAAGTTCGATTAATTGTGTCATCTCCATTCAAAAACTTAATGAAATCACCCTCTTACTCGATCACAATAATAACCATGATCAATATCTGTTATGGATGGTTTTGATTATAGGTGCCTTTTTTTTTCCTGCGATTTCTCGTTCAATTTATATATATTGCTCTCATTCTTGTCTAGTTAATCTCTTGCAGCAACTACATGTTTTGGTGGCGACACCAGCCAGTTCCCATCGTCCGGACTATTTGCAGCGGCAGGTGGAGGGATATGGGACAACGATGCTTCGTGTGGGAGGCAATACCAAGTGAGGTGCCTGAGCTCAGCCTTCCCTAAAGCATGCATCGGTAACAAAATCATACAAGTCACAATCGTAGATCAAGCATCCATGTTGCACTCGAAGCCATCCAGAAATGGCACGACGATGGTCCTCTCTGCTGCTGCATTTAGGATGATAGCTAATCCAAAGGCTGGATTAATCAATATCGAATTCGCTCAGTAAGTGATCCATTTTCTTCTGCATTAATTTTCCTTTCAATAGCTAGCTACATGGTTTTTTTTCCCCCTCTTTCTGTATATATATTTCAATAACCTTGACTTGAGAATAAAATGTTATTCTGAGAAAATTTTCGGTGTATTTGTAATCACTGTGGTCAAAAGTTTGACAATTTTGATCAGCAACTATCTATTTACAGGTCTGCTATCAAAATGCTGACCCTATATAATTTGACAATGCTCCTTGTTTAGATACAGTAATTGAATAAATTAACTATATATTCGACCGATGATTAATTAGTAATTGAATGTTATTGCAGGGTTTGAACAGCTGAGAACAGGAGAGATATATATAGTCCATGCAGCTATGTTTTTTTCTAACTTTCTTGTTGGCTGTTTAGTTGTTTAATAATGAGAAGAGTACTATACTTTTTTCGACGTAAGAAATGAAGAAGAATGTCATTTTCTGATGGAATCAATTAATAGTTTTTTTTCTCAGAGAATCATCGATCGTTGAAAAGGATGTTGTTTCTGAAACATGTCTTTTCTTTTTTCGTATTCTAACCTTGGATACAATAATACAGTGAGTACTTAGAACTAGGGTTTATCTTCTTCTCATTGTTCTCAAGTCGAACACAAGTTTGCGATCGAGCTTTCATTGTCATTTCTCGGTAAACAATGGTAGTCTCTCGATGTCTTTGAAGATCGAATGTGGATATTAATAGCTTCCAAAAAGAAATCAAGCGAAAATAAATCTATGTGCCTGTTGTGCATTTCATTTTTGGTATATCAAACAGATACACTCAGATTAATCTGTAACCAGTAATATACACGTACAATGCACGTCTTAATAAATCTTTTAAAAAAAACTATGGCATAGTGAGTACTCGAACCTGAAACCTTCTTCATATTAGTTAAGTACGTACATCACACGCATTGATAGATTGACAAATATCACCAAGGCCTTCTCCCATTATAATATTACTAGTATTTAACACGTGCGATGCACATTTTAATCAATATATAGTTGTTAAAGTAATATAATATAGCACTTTTTTTGATATATCAGATAGAGCCAAACGGCTCCAGCCATCAAAAAATATATTAATCAATAAACAGTAAAGTTACAAACAAATAATCAATGGTTTTACAAGGAGTAAAACAGAAAAAAACAAACACAAAAGAAATACAATAAACGGCAGAGAAGCCAGCAAAACAGAGGGCGGTGCCACAACAAGACGCACCACACCGAGTCAGGATGGCGGAGCAAACGGCCAGGAGAATCAAGCAAGCTGAAGGAGAACAAACCAGACTGCCGCACCCTATAGAGGAGCAGGACCTAAGCGATCGAGCCATGAAGCTGGAGGTCAGCCCTCCCCCCACTACGACATCCAATTCCACTAGCAGTCCAAAGGGACTCTAGCGGCACAACGGAGGCTACGCACAGCAAACACCAAGGATGTCAACGAGAAGGCAAGACTCAACTATGCACAAGCTGATAAGCTGAAACAGAAGCTGCTTTCCTCGCAAGAATACGAGCACTCACTCGAATCTGCAGATGATGATAAACTTTCTTATTGTAACTTCGCTTGACAGGGGGCAGGGCAATCCTCTCCAAAGGGGGCGAAAACGCCGCAAGGTCAGAAGATGAGGCTTCGACTTTGATAGGGCACGAAGGGGTAAAGAGACAACTGGGAGCGACCGATGAGGCTATAGGGGTGGAATAGGTGGTGTCGGCCCAACGGGGGAGAGAAGGGTCATCAAGACTCAGAGAAAACTTATGGGAAAGGGAGAGCAGGATATGTTTGAACGCCCTCAGGAACTGATAGAGCCACGATCGAACCGCTAAATGTTGATACCAAGAGAATAAGCATCCAGGATAATGAAAAGAGAACATAGAACATTTGGGAGAAGAAATCTTCAAAGCACAAGGATAGTTATAATAAAAAGAAGGGGCCTTAAAATTAATGATAGCCCTGTCAGGATGCACTTAGGGGTCAGAAATGCGAGAGTGCAGAGCGAGCCCCCTCGCACTACGAGACCTCAAGTGAGAAGAGAAATAGGATTTAATCCAGTCATGATTTTTATCCAAATTCCAATACAGCGAAGGAGCCACTGAGTTAGGACGGGGACGGTCCTTGTAAGAACCCAAGTGAGGGAAGGAGACAAGTATCGAATAAACTTTACGATCCTTAAAAAGGTTAGCGATATTAGGATGATGAAGAGAAACAAGAGAGTCACGATAAGGAGAGATAGAAGAGGCGGAGTTCGTCGCTGACAGAGAAACAACAACAGAGGAGTTGATGTCCTTGCTCGTAACAATACTGTACTTTCTAACCAAACTATCTTTAAGCTTGCGCTTTAAGAGGGGGTAATTAAGAAAGGGGAGGAGTTTGGCCGGTAAGGAATGACCTCTGGGAAAGCCAAGAAGTTTTTGAAGGGAGAAGCATCGACTGGGAAAGCCAAGAAGTTTTTGAAGGGAGAAGCATCGACTGCGAGAGTGCCCAAGCTTATCACAGAACAAACACTTCATTTTATTCATACACTCACGTTTAAAATGTCCTGGAAGGAGACACCTGAAGCAGACTCGATGTGGGTCGGGCTTACGAGGCGAAAGGAAATTAGAGAAAATGGGAGAGCCCCGAGGGGGATAGATGTTATCCAAAGGAGGAGAAGAAAAGTCCCGCTTCAACTCCTGAGCCGATACTTCACAGTAAGAGCTCGCTACGGACTTGATGAGATACATGGTTGAAGCCAAACCAAGAATGGTTCAATTCAAAGCACCAACAATGAAAGGTACCACTTACAGTATCAATCCAAACCCACCAAAATAAGTATGAACAAAGAAAAAACAACCAGCACCTCTCAAAGAGGAACAAACACACTCTCCAATAGGGAGAAAAAGAATGGAGAAAGAATAGAATATGAGAGGAAAAATAGAACGATCGAGCTTGAAGAAACTCTCGATCAGTACTCAGAAGGGAGTAGAAATACCAACTGGCAATAACGATCCCCAGGGAGGGGGGAGCACAATACCAGAATTAACAAACAGTCAACCCGAATGAATCCACAGCTTAGGGAGACCAACGCTGGGCACAGAGAAGCAGCAAAGCACAAGACAAGCTCCAAAGAAACACCCAACAACGTAATCTTTCCGAATCTACAACTATTGATAAAAGCATTCGAAAACTCACAGTGAGTGGTTAGAGGGGAGCCTGGATCGCTGCGGGGGGAGCATGCTTGGCAGGAACAACTACCGAGGAGGGGATCAACTGGCGAGCGAACAGAGGAAAAAAGTCACCGGAAGGAGGCGCAAGAGGAAGTGCAGCCTAGGGGGGAAAACTCAACTTGCTGAGGAAAAGAGGGGGAGCTCGGGAGCTGCGACGCTGCGCTGGGCACGAACTGGACGCGATGCAACCCTGGAGGCAATGGGAAGCTCAGAACGAATCACCGAGAGGGAGAAGACGGATCGCCAAGGATAGGGAGAAGTGGGGAACTGGGGATATGGGTTTGGAGAGAATGAAGAGCTAAACAAAAATAAAGAAGGGAGTATGGGGGATGGAAGAGAATATAATATAGCACTTGTTAATAATTATATATTTTTTAAAGTAATATAAAGAATATAACAGAAAAGCTTGAGTTGTACGTGTAATGCATTAAAGTTGGTAAATTTAAATAAGTATATAATGGAAGAGTTGGAGTAATATATTGCTTTTCTAATTAATACCCATTTAAACGTGCGTTGCACGGGTTGGGTTATGGACTAAGGCCTTCTCCCATTATAGTAGTAGAGATTATTAGAGATTAGAGATTAGTGTAATACCCCGATTTTTCATTTAATGAAAAATTATTTTATTTTGCACGTAGTGTGCACGTGCAATATTTTTGGTTGAATTAAATGTTATGATTATTTTAATCATGATGAGTATAGATTTTTTTTTACTATGTGCTTGTAATTATTTTTATAAAGCCTTCTTTCAATTAGATAAAAAACATTTTCTTTTAAAAGCCCAAAGTTAATTTAATTTATTATTTTTATAATAATTATTTTGGCCCATAAACTAAAGCCCATGAGTTAATTTATTTTAAATGCAACTTGTAATGTAGAATACAATTTAAAGGTTATTTTTATATAAAAATTTAATGTACAAATTTTGGAGGTTATTGCATGCACGTGCATTACACGTACACGTGCAATATGCACAAAGTGGGGTAAGCCGGATTGCTTCTTTTGGAGGGAATGGGAAAATTTGAGTGGGATCATGGGGTGGTGGTTACTTGATTATGGGTGGTTAGTGTAACTCCTCCTTAAATCTTAACCATTTAATCCTAACTCCTACTTCAATCCTAGCCATCCATTCTCCTATTTTTTTAGTATAAATACCCCTCCCCCTTGGCTAGTATTCTTGTGCAAATTAATTCTTCCAAACCTATAGTTCAATTACATTATCTAGTAGTTAGTAAGTGAGTTAAAAGATTGAGTGTGTGTGTGTTGTGCTTGCATTCAATCAAGGAGAGAGGCCGGTTTTTCCATCCATAGGAGCTCTCGGTGTGGGTGCTTGGAGACTCGTGTGCACATGTACAAGGAGGAGGAGCACTCTCGTTGCAAGGACATTCGTTTAGGAGGTTGCTAATTGTACTTTTCTTCAATAAGGTGGGTAAATTTTCTATATTTCTAATTAGGAATGCATGCTAGATTGAATTGAATGAATGAAGCATGAAAAGATTGATATGAGTACACATTTAATTAGAAAAATGACTTAACGATTGATTGTTATATGGATGTGCAATTATATGTGGTTCTATTAGTAGAGGCAAAAATTTCATGTGAATTGATTATAGCCATGCATTGTTGAAGAAAGCTTCATTATCTACATCACAAATTATGTACACAAAAGTTAGTAGATTAATAATGCTACTTTATGTGTTTTAATGAATCCTTGTGTTTTATTGAAATGAACGAATTAAAATATGGATTTGTATGTTTGGTAAATGATTAAAAACAGAATTAATATGGAGAATTGCTAGTAAAGAGATTTGAGATGTTAATTGAGAAGAAATGTCGAAATGAAGAAATATGGTAGTTATAATGTATTAATTGTATGAAAAATACGTTTTAATTGTTACAAAAATTATTTTGTTCATACTGGTATGTAAATTATGTGAGGAAGAATCGATCTGGAATTTTACAGTAATTTCTATAGAAGCAAAATGAAATGAGGACTTGTTGAATATCGAACGTTTTTAAATAACAGAGAGAATTGTTTTAAAAAGAATTTCGAATTGTACTTGACAATCTGAGCACGTAGCTCAAGTGGTCGGAGCGCACGACCTGTTTCTCTGAGGTTGCTGGTTCAAATCCCCTTAGTAACGTACTTTTGCATTTTTTTGAAAAAAAAAATTAAAGTGCGCAGCCGAGAGCATTTAAAGCTCTCAGCTGTACTTATACCGTCTAGCACCTTCTGCCTAGTGGTTTGTGCTGTCGGCTGTGTTCTCCGTGGTTCTGGGTTCGAATCTTGGTTTTGGCAGTGTTGAGAAAAACATATTTTTGAGTGTTTTTGTGATAAAAAATTATAGAGAAAATATGACTATTCTTCTAAAAATATGTAGGACTTTATAAAAAATAATTTGAGAATTATTTGCATGAAATAAACTATGATTTGAGAATAAAATGTGTAAATAGAACTATGGTTCCATATGTATATTTTTGTGAAAGATATATCTTGCAAAAAAGAACTTGGAGTGAAGGATTAGAAGATAAATATAGTAAAGAAAGAAATTTTATTGTGTGATGGATGTGAAGTATTCTCATTTGAGAATAGTGTGAAAAATATGAAATGTGAATATTCATTTAGTGATGTGATTTCAATGTGAAATTAATTATTGATGAAGTACATAAATTCCATGTATGATTATGGACTATCGAACAATTCAGAGATCATGCTATTGAAAAAGAAATCTGTTTGATTATGAATATGAATTTATGAGTTAGAAATGCTCAATTTAGAAATTGTAAATTGGAATTGAAACAAAAGAGTAGCTAAGTCTCCCCCGACAATTGGAACGAAATGAAATGAAACATTGAAATGAAAGACCAAGGTTGGTCATGTTTGAATAAATGAATAAGTCCGGTTTAGTGGAGAGGCTAATTCTAGAGCTTTGATTTTATTCATGATTCTATTAAACTAAGGATTAGTGCATAGTGAAGACGTGATGAAAGTGAGAGAAAACACGAGTATGAGAACTAGAGTTTACGGTGCGGGTGTGTGAGCCACAGAATGCATGCTTGATGAGTCAAGACATGGCGTGGGCACAACTCAGTAATGATCGGACTTTAGCCACGCTTGTGGGATGTTTGGTGACTGCAAGAGGATCACGTGCCATGAAGGATGCTGAATTGCCACAGAATGCATGCTTGACGAGTCAAGACATGGCGTGGAGTTCCCCTCCAGGTTTTCTGTACACGTGCTTGTACTCATAGATCATCTAGGATACTCACCGTAGTTACAGTAGTAGATTAAGTCATGGCGAGGGATTGAACCCTACAAAGATGAAGAACGATTAAGAGGCTTGCCCTCAGACCTATGTAGTATGAGATGCATAGAATCCGAACAAGTGCGCATTAGTGTCATATAATATAAATAATTGCATTAAGGACTAAGTGCACAATCACAACACGACATCAATAGGGTAGTCCCTTTAGTTTGATATGTGACAAGTTTGTGTTTGCTAAATATGGAAAATAAGTTATACTATTTCCGGCAGAGAGAGGATGACCGTGTATAATGTTTGTCGGTTGAATAAACTGACGTACCCACAGTCTTATATGCAGGTAGACATGATAAAGATTAAAGAGGAACAGATGATTAAAGATTATACAATGTTGTTGTACATTTATTAATTTGTTGTAAATTTTACTTCCGATGTGCAATGTAAAGTGTAATGTTTTATGTAAACTCTGATGTAAAGTGAAAAGTTCAAATTTCCTTGTAAAATTGTACTAAATGTAGTGGAAAGATCCTGTAGAACATCTCGAATTCAGTTGTATTTGGGATTCGGGGCGTTACAATTAGAGATAGAGATATATGGTAAACAATGGTGGCCTCTCGATGTCTTTGAAGATCGAACGTGGATATTAATAGCTGCCAAAAAGAAATCAAGCGAAAGGCAGGTCTAAATCTATGTACCTGTTGTGCATTTCATTTTTGTTATATCAAACGGATACACTCAAATTAATTTGTAACTAGTACAATGTACGCGTAAAAAAATGAAGTCATCAAATTAAATGAATATATATTGAATAAGAAAAAATAGTTTATATTTGAATGTTTTGATTTGGGCTACATGTGCGGTGCACATTTATATTTGTTGGTTATAGTTTGGACGTATATTATACGTGTTTATATAGTTAAAAAGTTAGGGTTTGTTTGTTACAAACCCAATTTTCCCATTAAAATAGTAGAGATATATGGTAACATAATGTGGCACTAACGTACAACATCTACTAGCAACGATGGCACCACCACCGAAAAATTTAAAATGCCATTTTTTTTATATGTAAAAAATAATAAAATTAATATTAAAAAGAGTTTAAGGGGGGGGGGGGGGGGGGCCAAGATATCACCGTATCTAATTTAACTAGAGAGACATCTCAAAAATAATATTCGACCATCCAAAATTAAAATGCAACCCGTTAGATATCTACATCACAAAAAATATTTGTGTACAAAATTTGAAATGAATTAGGCGAGTTTTGAGCGCTCTTCATGTGACCTTCAAATAGAGTAATTCTACACCGTTTACAAAACATCATTTTTTTTCGTCGCACAATAAATGGTTAAATCTCATCGAATTCGTTTAAAATTTTGCACACACGTATCTTTTAAGGTGCAGATCACATCTAACAGTGTGATTTTTTTATTTTGAATACTCGAACTATGGGTTTTTAGATGTCTTCCTAACTTAGTTAGCTAGGATGACACCCTAGCCTCATTGTTTTTCTATTAATTGTCAAATTATATTTTAAAAGAAAATAGCGGCAACAAACAAAAAATTACAAATATTTTAAATATAGGCCAATATTTTTATTAGTAACTTTAAAACTAAAAAGACAGCTAATAAAAATAGTGGTCGTTGCGATGTGACACCAAATAGCCTACGAGCGCTAATAGTATAGTTTGGAAACTGTTCCATACACAAATATTTTAAAATTTTGGCATCGTACGGCAAAAAGTCAAACTAACGCCTGCTCTAGAAAGCTATCAAACTCATCTCAATTATTCAACTCTTTTTGAATCATTCTTTCAGTTGCGTCAAATAATCGCAGGTAAATTCATTCCCTTCAATCCAATCCCTCAAATTAGGGTTTCATATTCCCCCAAATCCTCTAATTTCTAGGGTTTTGAATTCAGATGGCGGGCGATTTGGAGCTCAATCGCGACATGGAGAGGGCCCCGCTCCGATCGGATGACGGCGCCGACGACGATGATTCGGATGCGCTAGTTGAGAGGAAGAGGCTGCTGGATTCGTCGGACCCGAAGGGGAGTAGTAGTTCTGCGCCTGTGATGGTCGAGATCAAGGATGAGGAGATCGAACAGAGCTCCGCCGCTTGTTGCCGGATTTGCCTCGAAGGCGATTCCGATGCAGGTGAAAACAGTTTGGATTTTAATGGTGTGTGGTTGGAATTTTTAGGATTTTGATGTTGGTGCATCGAAACTGTGGATATGCTGTTTGTAACTACATATTATGGATGTTTTCAGGGGGGGTGCAATTGTGTGAATTTTAGTTGTAGCTTAGTTAGCAATGCAATTGTGTGAATTATGCCGCATTTTGATATTGCCACTTAGGCTCGTTAAAATCCGGATTGTTGAATTGTGGGTTTGGAGAGATAAACCCTAGGTGGCAACTAGAGCTTCAAATTAACTAGAGTTTCAATTTGGGATTGGCGGCCTATACTTAAGATTACCGAACCGAAGTTATGTCGACTTTGGAGGTACAAGGTAGGCGAACTTTGGTTACCGTTCATTTATCTCCAACTTAAAGTTATCTTCCAAGTTAAGAAAATTAGGTAAGAGTGGAGATATGATAATTGTAGTTATCTCACCTTTTGGGTTGAGATAACTGTGATTATCTTAATTCCAAAATGAGTCCCAAATATACCAAATTAGGATAACTAGAGTTTTTTCTAAAGTAATGAGAGATAACTCTGGTCATCGTAAATTAACTTTGTTCCTAAACATAGCCTTAAATGTCGGATGTTGGTGTCATGTCGGCGAAAGATTTTTCATGTTGGATAGGGATATCTAATAAATTACGGGTTGTTGTGTATAATAGAAAACGTGTCCTAAATATGATCTACATAATATTTGCATACATTATTCTACGCTATCATGTATATCAGTATATCATATAAACAACACATTATACAACCGTAAGGACTTTGATGGGTATGCTTACCGGTGCAATTTAAGATTTGAATGTGTGCTTCATGTTAGATTAGATACAAATTTGAACCCGGAAATTAAACCTGAATATAATAACTGACATGAGACACAACATAAGAATATTTTGCCCGATATATCACCCAACACCCGATAATATTGCCGACATATTCATAAATACAACATAAAGTACATTATTGGACATGCTGGCATGCTCTTAAAACTTGACTTAAACTAATGCAGGGGATCATTTGGAATTATTTTTATCCCGTAGTGAAAGTTGGCTTAGTTAAGGAAATGATTAGGTAACTAAGGTAGTATCTAAGGAGGGCGGAAGTCAAAAGGAGGGTGGCTGCTTAGTCGGGGCAAAGTTGTATGATGTATGGTGAATAGGCATGCATGCTAACATTGATACAATGCAACGTAACACATTGAGACAGATTTTATCAGACACTACAAGGAAGTATGGTGGTAGATGTGTCAATAAGCTACAAAAGTGTATGTGCTTCATGGGAGGAATCAAACAAAACATGCATACATGGTAACCTATGTTGAAAATCAACCTTAGCCCATTACAAAGCCCAATGTATTTATTTTTATTTCAGCCCAAGAAAAATAAAAGCCCAATCCACTTATCTAAACACAAGACAATGGAAGCTTCTCAATAAATGTGGAAGAAAGATATTTTAAGAGAAAATTGTTCAAAGATGTAGAAATAAGATTTTTTAGGAGAAGTGTGTAGAATGTGGTAATAATGTATGGTTAGGATTATTTCTTAATTTTATATTTGTATGATGTAGATTGCATGGAGTGGACTATAAATACCCTCCCTTGCTTTTGGTTTAGGCATCCTCCAAAAAACAAGTCTTTGTATTCTTAGTTTGAGTGTGGAGTCTTGAGTGTGACTTGTGAGCTTTCTTTTGAGTGTTTATATTTTTCTTCAAATTGTGAGTGGTTTTTGGAAAATATTGTAGTGTCTTTTATTGTGAGTATAATACAAGTAATTTGTTTACTTGTTTGGGTCCAATATTAGTAAGTTTAGAGTTGTATACTCTGAATTTTACTCAATTGATATTAGAGCGGGACGGTCAGGGATCGTTCTTGGTGGAGCTATCTTGAGTCGTGAGGAGTTTGATACTCTGCAAGTTTGTTAGTCAAGCTTGTTCGGTATAGTTGAAGTATTACCGGCACAATGTGTGACCTTCAGTAGTTGGAGGAATCAAGAAGCTGAACAACAAAAACTACAGCGCGTGGGCAACATGTATATAGCCTTAACTACAAGGTCAGGACCGTTGGCAGGTTGTCGATGGTGGTGAAGCTACACAATCGGCGGTAGTAGATGCCAATGGCATCTTGTGAAAGTGGAAGATTAAAGTAGACAAAGCGATGTTTGCTTTAAAGACCGCAATTGAAGAAGAAATGTTGGAGCACATCCGGGATGCCAAAACACCAAAGGAAGTATAAGACACTTTTGTTACTCTTTTCAAAGAAGAATGATGCAAGTCCACAACTTCTCGAGAATGAGTTGCTATTGATGGTGCAACGCGACATGACGATTACCCAGTACTTTCACAAGGTGAAGTTGATATGCCGCAAAATTTTAGAGTTAGATCCGACGGCTCCTATTGGGGAAACCAGGATAAAGAAAATAATTGTCCATGGCTTGAGACTTGAATATCGAGGGTTCGTTGCCGCTGTACAGGGATGGCCAACACAACCATCGCTTGTTGAGTTTGAAAATTTTCTTGTGGGCCAGGAAACTATGGCTAGGCAAATGTGAGGAGTCTCGCTAAAGGGTGAGCAGGAAGCGCTCTACACCAGTAAAAAGCAAGGGCAGTTTCAAGTGGCACACTGGTGGTGGATCTAAGAAGGATGGTGAGAAGGTGAAAAGTTACCAAGGAAAGGGATGCTCTCGTTCAGGGGAGCTTCGAAGAATCGTGGTAATAGTAGAATGTTCGGTGGCGAGTGCTACAACTGCGGGAATATGGGCCACATGGCAAAAGATTGTTGGACCAAGAAAAAGCCTATTGAAAGTAATACTGGTACTTCCTGTTATAAGGAGAATAGCGAAGATGGTTGGAATGCTGAAGCTTTATTTGCTATGGAGGAAGAAGAATTAGCTTTCACGGTAATAACACCAGAACGGCTTGACTACAAGAATGACTGGATTGTAGATTTGGGCTACTCAAATCATATAACAGGTGATAAACAGAAGCTGCAAAACCCGTTTGAGTACAAAGGAGGTCATGTGGTGGTGACAGCCGACAACTCAAGGTTACCGATAGCTCACATCGGTAAGAATGTAGTTACGCCCTTATATAATTCTAATTAGGTGCCACTTCAAGATATTTACCATGTCTCAGGAATGAAGAAAAATTTGCTATCTGTGACTCAATTGACATCATGAGACCATTATATCTTGTTCGGTCCCCAAGATATGAAGGTGTACTGTGACCTCAAAATCTCATGAACACCGACAATGGAGGGGCGACTATTGGAGTCAGTCTACGTGATGTCAGCA